>JAXCHB010000196.1:27352500-27822500 GCA_036926305.1 Uropetala carovei
CATTTTATTAATGCTTAATCTTTTACAATAACATTTGTTAAAATCCTCTTACTCTAAAAGAGAAAAATGTTGCAGCCTAATGGAACAAATTTTACAAAATACACAATCAAGATTATTTCATAATTTTTTACTTAATCTGTGAAACAATTTGTTTGAGACCGTAGCTCGATATAGTTGTATATTATTATTATTATTATATATTATTATTAAACGCACAGTGAATGTTAATAACACGCTGCTATTTTCACAGAAAAAATATATACGACCGGTTTCGCCGAACCATCATTACGGTTTTCTTTACTACAGGATGTTCACGTTGAAATGTAACAACTTTCAGGTGCCGTATATTTTTTTATTTGTGCAAGTTTCAACATTCTCACATTCATACATAAAAAAATATTATGCTTCAAAGTTGTTACATTTCTATGTGCACACCCTGCCTATTCAACAACCGATTATACCTATCATGGACTTTCAAGGAGTGGCGGTCTCTTAAATGGATTTTATAAAACTAACTTTGTTCCAAGATAAGATTACCCCAAACCAGGAAATATTGAAAGTTAAATAGTCGAAAGAATAATTCATTAAAAAAGAAGACGATTGGGGTAATTTATTTATAGAAAACGGTCGAGTTAGCGGCATACATTTTCAATGGCGAAGTGTACGTCCTCAGTGGCATTTCACCTTTATCCGACTCTTAAATAGAAGTACCCTGATCTGCAAATGGATTGGATTTATTTACGGTTTAACTAAATTGGAATTAAATGGCGTAATAGCAGAAACAGAAAATATTACATCCAAACAGTTTTGAAATTCAAACTGTTGTCAGCCTAATCTTTCACACATCAGTTTTTATTCTACGCTCAGTACGTTTTGCGAGTCTAATGTTTATTTTAGGTACAACTAATGTGGCCCAACTGATTAAGTCTGAAGTTGCGCGTCTGTGTGTTTGATGTACCTAATACATTGGTGGAGAAAAATCCCATGATGATAGTTGCTGATTACAGTCCATAAGGTTTCAAGCCTAATATTGGCTATAACAGTTATGAACTTATGTGAAGCATTTTAAACCTAAAAAAAGGTTATTTGACAAAACAGTTTGACCTTATTCCTGACTGATCCCCTTTATTATTCAATCATATCTTGTACGGTTATCCTGCAATTTCATTTTTGAAATCGAGCGCATTTGTTGGCTCACTCTGTATTATTTCTGGAAAGATTGATCCGAAGAATGTCAACTGCTTATAAAAATAGAACACTCGATGCCGTCGTATTTCTCGAAATTAGAAAAGCCATCTTTTCTCCCTTTTAAAGGCGTCGAACGTCTCTCAAGGAACTCGTTAGGGTTTTTTGGGACTGTAGCAGCTTGTCCAAACCATTTGGCCCTGGGGATGGGGAGGTTGGAAGGGAGCGAAGAGGTGGAGGGGAAGGGAAGGATCGGAGGACTGATTGGGGGAGGTGATTGTCTGTAAGCCGTGACGGAGTGCATGCGCCGTGGTGGTCCCACACGTCAAAATCGTTGGCAGACAGTCACGTTCACAGATGGAGAGGGAGGGGAATACGTGAGGAAGAGTAAGGGAAAAAAGAATACGCGCTGCGAATCTTGGAAGAAAACAGCCGCGGAATACTTAAAACGAAAAATTTTCCCAAAAAAATGGAGGAAAGAATAATTCTCGGAATAATTATCAAATATCTTTAACCGCTCGGCATTTGTTTAAAACACGACCTAACAATATGAAGGCCAGATATTCTAACCTCGAAGGACCCAAGGTGTTGGAACGACACAAGGAATCGCTGCGCTCATTCGTTTAAGGAAACCGTCACGTCATTGGTCCACTATAACACAACAGATAATTTTATTCTATCAACTTGCGAATACTATTTCAGCTGTTTCTATCACGTCAAAAGAGAGACATCATGAATAACCAAATAAAAATAAACCGTTGTCGTCCAAAGAACTTTTATCGTGTCCTCCGAACTGTTAGCGATTACAAATTCCGACCCCTTATTTTTGAATAGGTAATAAAAATTCTTTTAATACTTATCCGTGAAAAGATGCGGTATCTACGTGTCATCAAATGAAATGAAGAAGCAAATAATGTTTTAATAGTGTTGCAATTATGTATAAATGAGATAATAAATAGTATTATATTTATTATTTCATAAACACTTTGTTTGTAATTGAGACAATGCCTCACCTTTCTATATAAATTCCAAGCATCAGCAATATTATATGCGGCATTGTTTTTAGGAAAAAATGTATCACAAATACGTGCTTATATGTAAACTTCGATTATAATTTTGAGATAAAAAGGAAACCAGGAATCAAATATGTCGTTTGTTAGTCACAGGTCTGTTGCCGAAGGGTCGGTTGGTATAGTACCAGAAAAGTAAGATTTGAAGTAATTTCGTCTCTTGGGATCTTCTTCTATCTCTTAATCAATTTTCTTAAGGAATAAAGCCTCTGACAATCCTGGCCTTTTAGGCAATCCGGTATATCAGGAGTTTTCAAGCTTTTTTTACTCGCGTACCCCTTAGAGCTTTTTTTATGCTCTCGTACCCTTTACAGCATTTTTTTTATTTTCGCGTAATCCCAAATACATTTAAAGTTATGAACGACCCTTGTATTAATTTAAATTACCCGCATTTATAACGTTACCATTCACAAATTTTGCGTATTTCCCTGTTTTATGAAGTTATTCTTAATCGTCACTTTTGATTCCAATGTCATGCACGAAAGACAAAGAAGCAAAATTATAACCTTTAACACTTTCGCGTACCCCTTGAAAACTCTTCACCTACCCCTAGAGCAGTTATGGCGAAACTATGGCACGCGTGCCATGAGTGGCACGCAAGAAAATTTTGGTTGGCACGCCAACGAAAGGTGAAAACCAATCAAAGCATTTATCGTACTGATTTAGCGCCGCAAAAAAATTGTTTTACGGTTATTTTTTACGGTTACAATCTTATGTCTTGATTATGAATTTAATTTAGTTGGCACGCAAAAAAATCAAGGACTTTTTGTGGCACGCGAGGCCGAAAAGATTCGACAAATTTATCAATATTGGCACGCGGACAACCGGAGGTTCGCCACCACTTCCCTAGGGGTACGCACACCACTGGTTGTAAACCCCTGCGCTACGTCCTCTGACCACTCCTTTTGCCTCACCCGAGTTTTCCTGTCGATGCACATTCTTTTCGCTCTGACTAACCTGGCGCTCCCGTTTCCACACCCATCCCCTCGACTCAGCTCTGGACTTTGCCCATTTCCCCTTTCTGTCCACACCCTCGAACCCATGTTAAATTTCCTGGCCTACTCACCGGAACTCATCCCGCACACTCCTCTTAAACCCAGGGGCCTCACGGCCGCCCATGTGCAACCCTCTCATTGGCTGCCCGTGTGCAAGTCTCTCATTGACTGCCCGTGTGCAAGCTCTCATTTTCCGCCCTTTTTAGGCGTTATTTACAACTATTATTAAAAAAGGGCTTATGGTTTGATAAATTTCCGTAGCCAATAAATATGAAGGAATATACGGCATATTATAATACAATCCGCATTGCTGTTAAAAATACTGTATGTGTCTGACGATAAACCGACCGCCCACGTTGTTTGGCCGCCCGTGTGCGTCGCACACATCGCACATACGGATGGCGCGCCCCTGCTTACACCCATTCTATCCTCCACCCTCTACCCTTTCAATTCTTTCGTGTTACTCTTTTCCTCTTTTAAGATTGGCGCCTTCGTTTTCCTCGGCCGGTGGATAGCTTTGAATTAATGTCTACCGATTTAGACAGAGTTAGTGACAGTAACGTTAGACAAATCTATTTTATAGACCATGGGTGGCCAAACTTACTTACCCTCGGAGCCGCATACGATAATCTTCGAAAGTTCGAGAGCCGCACGACACACATTCTGTGCTCATAACTTCGCGAAAAGTGCAAAACCTGTATCCGAAGCAATTAAGATATACTGCATGTCCCTTAGGCATCCCCAAAAGCGTCTCAAGTCGCACTATGTCACTGTATTCTGTAGCGAAAAACGTTGGATAGAAATTTAAAAGAGCCGCGGTTTGGTAACCCCTTTTATAGATAAAGGTCAGTTTACCGCAAAGAGAGCTCGATTTGCCAAATATTCATGAGAAAATTTATTTTGTTTTCTCCCCTAAAAAATTAAATAATGTCCTTTGCAAAATGTTTTTGAAATGAATCTGTTGCGGTAGAGTTTTACTAATCTTATAATGTGAGGGGAAATTTGTTTTTAATAACTTTTCTTTAGTGTTAATGCACCGAAAGGGGATTGGCTAGACACATTCGTTTCGATTTGTGTATTCATTTTCCACTAATATGGCAGACTTGATTTACACATAATGTTATAAATAAAAACAAATTCGCATGCAAAAGATATGTGAAAAAACTAAAATTCGCTGAGGAAAAAATTACATTTAAAAATGCGTTGTACTTGTCATACATTGGCGGCGTTCACGTGGCGTCAGGTATCTACATCTACATCTACATCTACATGATACCCTGCAAATCACCAGACTGGTGGGTGGCAGGGGGTGCAGCACACCGAAACCTACCTAATAACGTCCCTCGTGGGAATCACTCTCCTGTTATGATCCCGTATGGTCCTTGGGAAAAACGAGCTCTGATATCGCTCGGTCCTACAGTCGATCTCTCGTATTTTATTCTCGTGATCGTGCCTGCCCATGTACGTAGGTGCCTCTAATATTCCTGAGACCTCCTCTAAGAGAACTTCCGACCTAAATTTCTCCAGAAGCCTTAACCTAGCGCTAATTCTGCGATCCTCTAGCGATATCCAATTCAACTCCTTCAAGAGTGATGTGACGCTTAGTTTTTGCTCATATTTTTGCTTTACGAATCTGGCTGCTCTGCGTTGGATTCTTTCTAACTCAAGTATTTGTCCCTTTTCGAACGGATCCCATATGCTGGAAGCGACCAAAGGAGAGTTTATGAATCTTTGTGCGAGCTTATTGCCTCGCTTTAACGGCGACAGTTATTTTAAATTATTTGTCACACGACCGACTCGCCGATTCGTCGAAACGCACCATTTGAAACTGATACCGGTCGCATAGGGCAGTGGTGCAAAAACAACGTCCCGTGGGCCAAATCCCGCCCTCCGAGTTTCTTCATCCATCCCGCTGTGATATTAGCAATTAAAGGATACAATATAACATATAAGGAAAATAAAAAAAACATTACATTTTGTGTTTACCATCTACTCCTATAATAGATAAATGCATTTAAAACAAATCAGGTAATTTCGACTAAAAAATAAATCCATAATTCCCTAAGTTATTCTTAAGCTCTATTTTCCACTGGGTGTGACCTGCGAAGAGTTCGGAATTGTGCTATATGGCCCGCGATGATTGCAGCAATTGGTCATGTGGCCCTCGAGCGATAAGTTTGGGAACTACTGGCAAGGGGCAAACAGCCCGGCGATGTTTGTCAATCCATTCCGCATTAGATGGAGTGAGACGGAATGAGTGAGAAAGAGCGCTTATGGAGACTGATGTCAGCATGGACAGCAGAGGAGGAATAAGGGGAAGGGAGCAGTTGGGGAAGGGGGCAGAGAGAGAGTGTCTCCGGGTGGTCCTACTCGTCAAAATTTCAGGCAGACGGAGTCACGTGCCCACCTGGGTGCCAAAGGAGAAGGTAACAACTGAGAAAGGACGAAAGAGGGGAAATTCGAAGGGGTAGGAAGAGAGAGGGAAGGAATGGAGAGAGGGGGGAAATGGAAATGGGGGGGTATGGAGAGTTGGAAAAGGAGACAGGGGAAGGAGAGGGGAACGGAGAGAGGGGATGAAGAGCAGGGGAAGCGAGAGAAGGGAGGGAGAGGGGGATAAAGAGAGGGAAAGGGGGAGAGCTGAGGAGGAAGAGAGAAATAGAGGGGTTGGCATGAGGATGGCATTGAGGGGTGTGAGTGAAAAAGAGGTGGGAGGATGAGGAAAGGTAGAAATGAATGAGCTAATATATTTTATGGGGAGGGGAGGAAGAGGGTGAGAAATGGTAGTTAAGAGCAATGATGGCCAAACGGGGTAGTGAGATATGGAGAGTAAGAAAGTGAAAGAAAGTAAGGAGGAAAGGAAATACCAGAGAGGAGAAAGGAGATGGAGAAGTGCTAGTCGCTGGCTTTCGCATATTCCTGGGCGAGAATACTTGGTAAAGAAACCAAATTTCAACTTAATTTAACTTATCCCGGCCAATTCTGAAAATCTTTAAGCAAAAAAATCTCGTACAGCGTAGGCGGTGTTTATATGTAAAGAATAGTTGGCAGTTCAAGGATCACATCATCTATGTACATGTTATCAGGAAATTCATCCAATTGATGCATGGCTTGGGGGGTGCAGTGATCCAAAATGTCCCGATAGCAATTTTCCAGGGGAAAAAAGGAGCATCGATATCGCTCCGTCCTGCGATATCGATCTCACGTATTTTATCGTCGCAATCGCGTCTCCCAAAGTACGTGGGTATTTTAACTGCGACATTTCTGGATAGAAATTCGCGAATTGCATCCCCTGCCATCCACATCTTTGATGGATTGCAGGTGGTGTCTAACTTTGCGTGAGCAAAGTGCAGGAGTTAAGCTTCCCTCTCTGTTAATGAACGGATTGAAAATGCAAAAATGAAAATTTCTATTCAAAAACTACGTTTAATATTCACAACAAAACATAGCCTTATTAATTCGATGGAGAATTATTAATCTCGCCTGTTGATTGTGAAATCATAATGAACAATGCGCCCCTAGAATATCTACTGAAATAATATAAGAAAAACCAGATCAGAATTTCGGATACAAAGAAACCATAATCAGCGTTGGCACACCGATAAAGGACTGTTATAAAAACGATATCTCATGCCTCAAATCAAACTGACAGCATTCCTCTCCAATAGCCATTGAAAGAAGAGGAGAATTAGATCAGAATGTTGGATACAAAACAGCGGTCATCGGCGGTAATAAAACAACAATAAATTCTAGCGAGAATGCGGGAGTTACGCATCAAATTGCCAGCCAACGTCAACACCACGGATAAACGAAGCTGCTGACAAAAAGATGGCATTGATAGGTAGGATAGTCAAGAACAGCACCCAAAAAGCGAGAGAATCATGTTATTTATCATTGGTTAAATCGCCCTTAGAACATGAATCAACTGTATGAGAACCATACGACTAGTGTCCAATAAAGGATATAGAAAAAATTCAGCGCAGTGCAGCTAGATTCGCAAAAAGAAATTATGACAATAAAAACATAAACTGAATCCAGAGATTTAAAAAAATAAGAAATAAGTTGGGTATATTTCGGGTGTTGCGAGGATTTAAATGGCCAATGTGCTTTTACGTATAAAACTATTTCGTCAAAAGCTTGTGTTAATCCCTTACCTCTTTCAGCACACCTTTGATAAAAAATTCTGGGCATTGAAATATTAATTTAAATCGGGTGATTCTGCCTGCGACGGACTAAACGCTAATCAACCGAAGCTGGAAAAATTGTACTCGAAAAGGTTTATTTACCAAGAAAAGACGTTTGCCTACCTTTCGCTGAGGTGTAAATGTTCCCGGGGTGGGTGGAGGCAACTTCCCGCGATGAGACGAACTCCTGTCGACGTTCAAATACACACGAACTGCACTTCATCACAGATTGGCCATATCACTTTACAGAGGAAATGAACAGCACTTGTGGGCACATTAAGGAAAAGGAGGAAATGCCTGTAATGGGAAAAGAAAAGAAAATGATCGGTGGTTCCATGACGCTATAAAAGAAAATGCATTTTAAATATACGTGCTTGGCGCAAACTGAATCTTTCGAAAATCTTGCATCGCGATTCTTCTTCGTTTTATTCTCTCGAGGACTTAAAATTAAAAATTTTATTCACAATACACGACGAGTTATCTCTCTTTAAAAAATTTCTAATAATTTGGTAGGGACAATTAACGTGATGGAGGCAATCACGCGAGTAAATACGGTACATACATAAAACTCTCGTAAAATTGGTATGGAAGGAGAGTGTCGAGAGTGTCCTCGAAGCGAATTCAATTTTTCAATAGAAATGTCAAAGTTTTTAGTGGCTGTTTTATCCCATACGAGGTTAAAAATTATGTCGCACTTCCAGATGACCTAGAGACTTCAAATCTGGCACGATTATAGGTTTCCAGTCACAACCAATGGGAAAAATCCGACGTCGTCAAAATTCTAATTTTTAGGAGTTTTTACCCCATTATTGAAAGCAGGCTGAAATACTTGCGCCGTCTGATAGTAAAGAATATACATAAACAGAAAGAAGGAAAAGGAATTCGAATATGACACAAGGTAGCCACGCGTGGGAACGCAACGCTTTACCCTGCGACATGGTTTATCGACGGTCTCTCTACAAAAGAGCACCACCAGCCAAGTGGTGCTTGGCCGAGCCCAATAGAGGTGTTAGGGAGGCAGAGGGTGCAAATAAACTGTGGCCCGGGCTTAAGGGAGGGGGGCTGCTCTCAGGAAAAAGTTTCTTGTGAAGATGGATAACAATACCTGCAATCCATTAACTTTGTTATAAACGTTTATACGTACATTATGTATACACCTTTGCTTTGCCTTAAATAAACCAATGTCTTTACTAAACTATATTATCGTTTAATATTTGTCTTGTGATTAATATCCCTTCCTCAATTTCATGCTTATTTACATTCTTTGAACCTTTCATAAAAATAAATAATTACATCAAACTTACGTGTGCTTGTTCGTTTGCTGATTAAACTACTGCACTAAATATACATGGTGAAAATTTGTACTCGATTGTAGTTGAGGGGGACCGGGAGCGGAAAAAGCACCGGGGCCCGGAATTTCTCTCCCGGGCCCTGATGTGTGGGGGTTTTTGGCGTGAGAGAGTTTTCATCCTCCAACCTTCATGTGTACGTACTTCCCAATGCCTTGGACGGTTATCTTTTATCCTCATTTTCTTCCTCCCCCGCACCACTTCCCCATCCGTTGGCGCATTCGACAAACGCATCCCTCCCCACGCACACCTCCTGCTTTTGAGGCCACTCGTAAAAATAAATAAAAACAAAGCACAGCGTGGATGTGCGAAGCGGGGTAAAACATTTCTCTCCGTGACTAAGGAGGTTGGTCGTCGGAATGCCAGAGTGAGACGAGAGGGCGGAAATAAAATATATCGCGCGGGTCTTTTGAAGAAGCGTTTCGAGTGGGAGAGAGAGAGAGAGTCGCGGTAATAATGTCTTCCACGCATGCTTCGTTGGTTTTCAAGTCAACTCCCTCCCTTTCGGATCCTTGAGAGGCGGCGTTTTTTTTTAAGCTTCGAGAGAGAGGACGTCGTGCCTCTCAATCGCGGCGAGGCGAAACGGGTGGATTTCACTCTCCGTCTCTTTATCTCGCTTCTGGCAGACGGTGGCAAAAGAAAGCATGCCTCGCGTCGCATAGCTAGTATATAGAATTGCCACCTCTGCACTTGCTCAAACCCGGAGAATCCGGGAAAAGCTCGAAGCTGCAGCAACGTTAGCATATAATGCATATGGAGAAATTAAATTTTCAAATAGTAATTTTCCTTATTATCACCCAGCAACATGGGCGTACCCCCCAAGGAAAATACAACTGACAGATTTAGGTTTCCAAAGAATGTGCTTGCAAAACATGCACCCATTTTCGGTCTTCTTCAATTGCCTTTTATTTTCCCTCTTCTCGGTTTTCTCCAACTTGAGCCTTTCACCCCTCCCGTCCCGAGGCAAGAAAACCGACCGCAGTTCCTCTTCGACTTCTTTCAACCCCTTATCCTTCAACACCTGCTCTTTCCATATATTTCGTATTTATGACGTCGAAAAAGAGCAGATCCCCATCAGGTCCGTCTTATAAATATAGTAATATGAATTCCCTTAAAAATAAAGAGAAAATGTTGAGATTAATTTTATTTCTTCTGTTTTTAAACCTTCCTATGTAACTGCTGTCAGAGACGGATTTAGGAGAGAATGAGCCGCGACAGAGGCGTAGCGTACATGTAGCGAACCGGTGTAATGCACCGGGGCCCCCAGCCAAAGGGGGTCCCAAATGCCCCAGACGTCTTATACATTTCATGATAAAATTAATGATAGGGGCCTCAAAATCGAATAATTACCGGTGTGACAATAACTGCGATTTAAGATCCAAGAAAGTACGTGCTAAAATGAGGAGAAACTGTTAAGTGTTATAGAAATAAAATTATAGACCCATTTGTAAGGCGTTGCTGACAATATGATAGATATTGAGGAATTAGTATTTCATACTCTAGTCCTTTCTAAATTCGGATGTTTTGCAGGTTTTCTAGTTGAATTTTTGTGAAGCGTTCCTGAGCTTGAAATTATTATCGGACAGGTGTAAACTTTCTATAACTTACATTACCTTTTTTTAAATTTGATAAGCAAAATCGGAGTATTTTTGAATTATTATTACAGTGTAACTTTGATAGAACGAGTACGTCCTATAACGAGAATTTCACCATAGCGAGCGAATTCACCCTCACTCAAAGATTATTTTGACCATTTTCGGACACTGAGTACTCCTTAGAGCGAGTATTTTTGAGAATTTGATAAATTTTGGCGATATCGAAGCTTCTCTGTAGTATTCTCAATGTTCTTTCAACCCGTAATATTACGTCAAACTCTCTTTATAGTTACGAATTTTCCGACGAAAAAGATCTCCATTAATAATAACGTTCAATTCGGGAAACTTTAGTACGTGAGAACTCGCAATTTCCCGTTACCCACCCAACACAAGACAAGAAGATGAAACTATGTAAATTTAATTAAAAAAGGTAAGTCTTTTCATTTTAGAAAACGAAACACCAATTCTTTACTAATGAAAACAGGTTTTTCGCGATGAGAAGCACATTAGAATACGACGAAAGATACGATTACTTTATAAACCACTCGACGCACTTCAGTAGACTGGAAAAACACACGTTGGCAGGCAAACGAAGAAGCACTGGATACAGTTGGGAAAAAGAGAAATATTTTGCCAAGAAATGCGATAGGGTCGGTACAGTTCCTGAGAAGGAAGTGAATGTCGACTGAGCCAAGGATTCAATAGGGGAAAGAAAATTACCCGCTTGCGTGCATAAAATCCCTCTACGTCAACCGTTTGGCATGCGTAATTTACGCGCCAGCATATCCAACAGAATTATCTTTTAAATTTGTAAATCGCTGTTTTTTTTAAAATCTGCGATTTTTAATCTACACCCTGGAATTCGTCCCATCGTGAACGCCAATTATACGGTAAGGGAGACGTCAAAATGATGTCACATTAGGAGACTGCGATTTCGATCTAATGAAAAATGAACACAAAAGAATTTAATTGCTGATAGTGTCTGGTATGCTAGATGGAGAAAAATAAGAAATGAGCACAATAATTTAAAGCTATCGACATGAAAAAAATTCCCAAATCATCATCGAGGAACATAAAATAATATATATATATATATATATATATATATATATATATATATATATATATCGAGGTGTATATGTGTGTAAACATACATATACAGCAGGGGTGGACAAACTTTTCTGCATGGCGGGCCGCATCGGTGTTTTCGAATTCTTCAGCGGGCCACATTGAAAGATGCCAATGCTTAGGCGGGCCAGATTAGAGTTTAAATCGGTAGTTGCTTAGATTCATAAGCATCATACATAAGTGAAAAACAAGCACAAACAAGGATTGTAGGGCTAAATTTTCAAAACTAAAGGTTTTATTGTCATAATTTTACCAAAAGTAATATAAAATTGTGTTAAATTTTACAGATTGCTTTTTCACCAAAACTTCGCGGGCCACATTAAATGCTCTCAAGGGCCACATATGGCCCGCGGGCCACGGTTTGCCCACCCCTGATATACAACCTCAAATTTTTAATTTTCCTTAGGTTCCTTGCGAATAATCGCGTGCTCCGTCAGACAGCGTCTACAAGTGAAGAGTTTCTCCGGATTAAAATCTTCTCGCAAAACAAAATATCGCCTCTGGCTTCTTTGGCAATTGATAGCTATGACAGTACCCTTCCTAAGATACCGGAAGCCCTCCGCACCCGTCTCGAGGTCATTCAAGACGGCCGAATCACTCCGCATGGAAGGAAGACGGCAACATGAAAGTATTTTTCCTTGGTGTACATGCAGCCACACCCGATTGTATGACGTCAGCAATAGGCTGTAGGCATAACGTAGTCACATCCGGCCATAACTTGCAAAAGGTCAAATGCTTTCGTTCGAGGATTCACGTATCCGGCGACGGATACAAATCCAAGATGGAGAAGAATTAACGGTCTCCAGCTTAAAGATTGATTTGTTTGTAACAAGTTCGTACATAGCAAATAAGAAAGATGACAGCATAAGAACAGGCCCTGCGAACGATTCGAACCTGAGACTATAAAATTAGTATTCAGATATTAATTAAGTTTATTGTTCTTTTATTTCTTTAGAAATTATGGAAAAATTAATAAATTATCTAAATCCATTTTTTAATCAACCTTCCTGAATAAAAATACTAAGTTAGAATCATAAAGGGGGCGTATGATATTTATTACGATTAAGCGGGCCGTACTTAAAAGGTTAATGGACTAATTATAGAAAATAAATTAAATCCAATTAGTAGGTAACATCGACAAACTGAAAAGAATCTCAAAATTAATAATACTACCCTCATGGATGAAAGAAGGAAGGTTTGTCTATGTCGACTTGTTTATTCTATCATTTTCATGAGGTTTTTTTTAGCTCGTATCGATGAAAATATACCGTATAAATTTCAAACTAAGTACCAAAAAAAAGCCAATGTAAGCGCTGGTACGAACATTTGTGTTTTACGATCATTTCAAAGTTGAAAGTAAGACAAAATGATATAAATTCGCTAGCAATATACCATACTTGTCGCAGACAATCGCTTCGAGATGAAATCAATTTTAATTAACCGGTAATTTTGCCTAAAACGGATGAAAACATGAGAGTAGGTGGCAGTTCTCACGTAAAAAGTAAAGTAAATATTGTTACTCGGTAACAACAGAGGCAACTTGGCAACGAACAAAGTTCTCGATGATAAATATACTAGCTCAGACGTTATTATACAGGGTCATAGTTACCTGACACCTCAAGAGTTTGTAAATTTTCGCAGGATAGAGTAATTCCACCATTCTGCACACACGCTTATAAGTTAAATTTCCATCATTTCAGTCTTGTTATTTAACATCTTCTCAATTTCTGAGATAAAGGTGGGGTGGTTTCCGCTGTGCCTCAGTGAGGACATCTAGTGTCGTAAGGTTTACTACTGAGTTAGCCCTTTCTTCAACGTAAATACCCCAATTCGAGAATGGAGATTTCGTCTGGCTTGGTAGTGTAGTTGGTTAAAGCAAATACCCGGCAAGTAGGAGACCCGGGTTCGAGTCTCATTCTCAATCTTTACAAAAGTAAAACTAAGTACTTTAAGTATACATTTTTATGCCGAGTAAGCGAAGCGCACTCCGTTTTGCCGTGGGTGTCAAACGGGAGGCATAACATTGTCACGAACCATCACGTTAGCCAAAAGCACCTGCCGCATGTATTAACGGTTGATTTGAATTCAGTTTACGAGAGGATTATTCGATTAGAGGCGCATCGGGTGTTTTCCAATAGCGCGCCAGGAGGTGACACAGCTTTTATGTCAATGTGATGCTTCGTAAAGAACAGATGGCATGTTGAACGATAAATTTATCCTTGAAGAGTCTTCTTACAAAGAAACTGACGTAAATGGTCGGATTCAACTCTCGATTATTTTCTATCTGATTTAATTCTCTTTCGCAGACGATTGACGTCGATCGTAAAACTTCCAACTAGTGAACTCATCTCTCAAGTCTATTAAGAGGGATGAAATAACGAGATATAGTATCTATTTACGCACATTTTTATTTTTATAAAAAAAGAAGAAAATTATTCGAACCATTATTGATTATTTAAATGCATAATTCTTGGGTTTGATAATTACGTAAAAATAACGGAAATACAGTCATACCCCGTTTAACGCTGCCCCGTACAACGCTGATTCGTTATAACGCTCTTTATTCTCGGACCAATTTTTGTAAAATGAGAGCGTTAAAGCGGTTCGAAGATGGCATGCATCAAGTGGACGTGGGCCTTGCTCTAGGTCTAACTACTTAAAAAATTCAGAACGATCATACAAAATTCTGAGAAGATTAAAACATCGACCAAGTCTAGGACTGCATTAACTGCAACTAAGCTCACACGTTCAAAAAGTAATTTATTGGAGAAAATGGAGGGACTGTTAAGCATATGGATTGAAGAACAGAATCAGCACCATAAACCTCTGAGCCCGTACTGAAAGCAATCATCGAGCGTGGTTATTATCCTCCTGAGCTGATTTTCAATGTGGATGAAACTGTTCGTAATTGGAAGAGAATACCATCACCCTCTTTCAGATCCAGAGAAGATAAGTATGCACTAGGATTCAAAGTTGCCAAAGACAACCTCACGATTATGCTGGGTGGTAATTCTTTGGGAGATTTACAGCTTATCTACCATTTGCAGACACCTCGAGAAATGAGGGGGTATTCTAAAGAGCATCTGCTCATTACCTGGAGGTCAAACCCGAAAGCATGGATGAAAAGAGACATTTTCCAGGAATGGTTCATCAAAGAATTTGGTCCAGAAGTGAAGCATTATCGTGACGCTAATAACTTGGACTCAAAGTGTTGTTAGTAACTGACAATGCCCCTATTCACTCAGAGAACTTGGAATCCCTAACATGTGTACCGCCTGTGGAAGTGGTGTTCCTTCTGCCAAACGCAACTTCTCTTATTCCATTGATGGGCCAGCATGTCATAGTAAATTTCAAGCTCTGCTACCTTCAAGAAACTGATTGGAGTAACTGATGGTCATAGTTAACAGTCAATTATGGAATTATGGAAATCTTTCAACATTATGAAGGCCATCTGGAATATCAGCACAGCCTGGGACGAAGTGTCCAACAGTTGCGTGAAAACAGCATGGAAGAAGGTATGGCCGGAGGCTAATGATGGATCAAACAATTAAGAATAAAATGGAACTCCGATTGCTAATGACATCGTCCATCTCACCAATCAACTAGGGATGGATGAAGTTGACGCTGACAATGTGCACGATTTTCTACAATCTTATGAGACAGGTCTGACCAATGAAGAATTAATGAACTGGAACAGCTAAATTCCGCTGTTGAGATTAATGAAGACTCTACAACCGATGATGATGATGATGTTGTAGAAAGAATGTTAACCACAAGTTTATTGAAAGATTTCATGTATAAGGTCAATGATTCTATGGATATCGTTACTGAAAATGACCTAAATTTTGAACACAGCACTAAAGTGGAGAGAAGTTTTCTTGATATGATATCCTATTACAAAGAAATGCTTCAGGAAATAAAGCTTCAGGCAAGGCAATCAACTCTTGATGCCTTCTTCAAGAAGAAAGCTGCCAATTACTTGGAGGATGAGTCACAACCGGGCCCTTCTTCCCATATGTAAAACTAATCTTTATACATTATACATATTTTGATAGAATTTTAAAGAAATTGATAACTTTAATTATATTTGGCCATTTTATTTATTGTATAATTGTAATAAATTACAATTTTATGAACACACTTCTACAAGTACTATATTAAACTGACCCCACATAGCGCTGATTTAGTTAGCGCTCTCATTTCCAGGAATGCATTCCCAGCATTAAATGAGGTATGACTGTATATGACTTCCTTTATCCCTTGCGTAATCATTATTTAGATCTGATGCATGTTTTTTTAATACCATGTATAATGCATTATCACACACAATCAAGAGGAATAAAACAAAAACTCTAAAATAAAAGTTAATGTTAAACTGCCTGGGCTAAATTTAATGAATCACAAAAGAAGTATTTGCAATTCCATCAGTCTGTAGTTGGTAAACAATCGCCAATGCATATCTGGCCATTTTTAGTATGTCAAAGACTTTGTTTCAGTATAGAAGTCAAATTTTAGATGAACTCATGTCAGTCGGATAATAAACAAGCGAAATATTTTTTGAAAAAATCCGCCACTGGTTTCTTTGGCGATTTTTAACTGTGACAATACACTTCCTGAGATACCGGAAATCCTCTGCACCTATCTTGAGATCTTTCAAGGCGGTTGAATTACTCGCCATGGAAGGAAGATGGCAACTTGAAAGTATAATATTTCTCTGCGGTGGACTTGCAGCCATACTCGCTTACGTGATGTCATCACAAAGTTTAAACATTACAAGAAGGTCTAGCTGGCCACGTAATAATGGTACACTTAATAATGAATGAGTATAATATAATGTTAAATAGTATAGATAAATTAATAGTCATAATAGTGTAAATTGAGAAAGTTGTGTTAGGGTTTTCAAGATTCATGGTAGGTCTTTACGGTTACCGAAGTGGTCTCTGGGGCCGACAGAGTCTCCACCATACATCACCCTACCCAACAATCATCTACTTCTCCCATACCAGTCAAGTATACATATAATAATTTGACAGACACCACTCATATAGGCCAAATATATACATAAACATGTTATAATAAGCTTTCACACTTAACAATAGTATTCTTTAAGTCTATTTCTAAAAACTTTAGCTCTTGGTAAGGGATTAAGTCAGTGCTCAAAATGGAAAATGTTACGAAACGGAATTGTATTAGTGGTGTAATGGAAATTTTTACAAAACGGAACATTTGTTATAAGGGACGGTATTTCTAAATGTCTGATCAAATGGAACTATCCATGGCATGTGTGACAAGCCGGAGGCATTCCGGTGCATTCCGGCTCATTCCGAGCACTGGATTAAGTAGTCCTTCAGCTAATTTATTCAATTCCACTGCAGTTCTATCCATGAAAGAACATATATCCATGTCCTTTTCTTGGAATTTAGTTCTTACTTTATACCAAGCATGTCAAACTCAAGGAAGCATAAGGGCCACATTGAAGTAATGGATGTTATAGAATTATGATTAGGGTTGTTTAATGAGGGCCCCCCGCTTAAGACTGGCTCTGGCAGTAATCATTTATTATCATTTTTCCCAATAAAAGTCAGATTTGATAAACTCTCACTTTGATCTTTCCGTGTTGGGTTTACTGTATTGCCAAAATGTAAGTTTACAAGTCTAACTACAGCAAAAGCTTGACTAACTGGTCTTTAACTTATTAAATCCTGAACTAACCAGCATGTTCTTCAAAAGTCAATATGAAAATTTTCCGTTTATATTGCAATCTTTAGGTAGTTCTGGATTCTTCCAATACAGGCAGTCCCCACTTATATGCCAGGTTATGATCCTGAACACTGCAGCAAAAAGCAGATGGACAAAAAGCTGATCACTATTTTCCATAGACAACATTAAAATTAGGGATAAAATTCATTGTCCCTGGGGTAACTATGCAATATATTTCCATTGTAAAAAAAATATACATAAACTTTGTAATTTTCCACCTAAATTTTTTTATTAAATACACGGTATGCATATCGATGCATTGTCATCATCAAGTATTAAAAACAACTTACATATCAGGGGAAGGTATTGGCTTTATATAGTGTTGTCCCCAAGCAAGGCACGTGCAAGGGGGGGGGGATGGGAAAGAGGTGTGAGGTGTTGGATTGGAAAAAATAAGAGTTGTATGGGAAAGGATGATTATAAGTGACAAGGTGACAAGGAAGAAGGTTTAAGGTTAAATTGTGCGAGGGGAAGGGAAAGAAAAGGGAGTGTAACATTTGTAGAATTTTCGATTTTTCTGGTTGGTTGTAACCAATGACCTACCACTGTGCCAAATTTCAGCTTTCTAGCACATCTAGAAGTGCCTAAACATTTTTATCCTCCTCCTATATCCTATGCAAGAAGCATCTATATCGGGGGTCGGCAACGTTTTTCTGTCACGTGCCACTTTTATCAATATTTCTCTTTGCGCCCTTCTTCGCGTGCCATTTTAAGAAAAACAGGTTAAAACATTAACTTTTTGCTTATCAGGATTTATTTAAAATAAAACTACAATAATTATTAATGAATCTCTTTAAAAACTCCTCATTGAAACAATTAAAAAAACATTTTCTTCATAATTAATAGCGCCATCTAAAAATGCGTCCAACATAAAATCTTTTAATAAGTCAATTCAGCGAGAATTAGAAGCATGATTTTTTGAAATTAATAGTTTTCACTGTTTTTAAAAGAAGAAAATTAATATAATATAATTAATGACTTCCTTACCATTCCATCTTTTATGCCAATTTTGTCAATTATGAGAGTTGGTAGTCTGAAGACGAAGACAATATTCAGAATTTTCTACTGTCAGCTGATTGCATACAGGATTAAGAGTATTTTTCATTAAAGAAAACACTTGCTCGCACAGTAGCTAGTTTCAAATCCAGATGACAGAGAGAATGCAACTTTTTTCATTGCCGATAATTTTGTTGGAAGCTGAGACCGAGTATGTGAGCAATATCTAAGCAACGGTTTTCGTTTTTTTTTTTAAACCATGTCCTTCATAGATGAAAACTTATCGACCCACAAGTGTGAACTCAGGAACTCAATTAACTCCATCTCAATCCCAAGAAGCTCAAAATACTGCATCTCGATATCAACTTCTGTTGTTTTCTCAGGATACAATATACATTATACCTATATATTTAAACATCGGACCATGAGTTTGGAGGTCTTGAAATCGCCCCGAAAACTCTTCCTTCAATAGAATTATGTATATACTTATGTAAATTTGGTATTACAAATTTTAAATTTTCATCACTATCAATAAATAGTTTCAATTTGAGAAAGTAACTTAGATTCCATGTCTGAAGATCGTCCTCGAAGAGCTGCAATGTCTTACAGAATTACTTCCACCCTTCATAAAAGTAAAACCCGGTCAACCTTTTACCTTGAAGCTTGTCATTCAACCTATTCAAATGTGACTTTATGTCTGATAGAAACATAAGGTTTACAAACCATTTTTTATTCTCCAACTGATGGTAGTCTTTTTCAATTCCAAGGAGAAAGATTTTACTTTAATCAAAGCAATTGACAAACTGACTACTCAGCCACCAATTAGCTATTTTTGGAATAACTGAACAAAACCAATATTTTTACTCATCATTGCAGGTAACTCATCGATAATCACAGACAACTGTTTATTTTTTAAATCAAAATCTATGAATGTAGAAATCTTCCCCTATTGTAGTTCTGAGTATCAGAGAAACGGCACACACTTCTATCACAGTCACGCTTTTCCAAATGAAATCGTGCAAATAATGTCAAACGGGGATTGTCATTTATGTCTGTGGATTTACGGCTGCATACATATCTTCACTTTTAGTTATTTCATGCAGGAAAATAATTATTTTTCAATTTAAGCTATTTTTTGGATTATAACTACGACGTTAAGTTATGGATACCTGTTTATTTAATTTTTTGAGAAGTGTATGGCGTACTCTTTTTTTCATTGTATATTTCTTTAAAAATATATTTTGTGTACTTTCGTCATTAGATGATGGTTCCATCTCAAAATCTCCTCGCGTGCCATAGGTTGCCAACCCCTGATCTATATAGTATAGATGTGAAACTACTTAAATCTTGACTAAAGGGCAAATTTGGCTATCTGGTAACCCTCATTCCCCATGGTTCCACCCTAGCTCCTTTAACATTTCGGTTACGCTGTCTTCCTTTGAAAGCAACCTAACATGTATCTTGTCACCTTCTGTTGGACTTTTTCTAAATTCTTGCCCAGTTCCTTTACCCAAACCTTTGATGCATATTTTAGCACTGGTCTCACTGTCTTGAGAGCTAACTATCTATAGCAGTGGTATCCAAACCCCTTGACACTTGTGGCTAATCGGACATTGATTTGTGGCAAATTGATGTTCACTGTCAAGTCTACTATTTTTATTAGTTTATTAAATCACATAGTACTTCATTTGTTTATATCTGGTTGTGTAAATTTTACATACAACAGCCTTTTCACAACATAATGCAAAATAATATTTTTTACAAATAGGACTTCACACAAATATAATTTGCACCTTCTCACCCTTGACTGCTACTTTCTAGTTTCTACACAGTTAACAATAGAATGTCCAATGTCCAAAATATTTCAATAATTTATTATTTCAAAATTTTTCTATAAAGATGCTTAAGTACATTTGCATTCACACGTAACAATATTATACGTATTTCCATAATTAATACTAACAATAGCTTACATCTGTCCATCCGTTGGTCTATTGGTTGGTCATGATATTGCAAAGGTCGTGCATCTAGTGGAGTAGAATTATGGTTTAAAGCGAATAACTCGAGAAAGAATAGAGATAGAAACTCTAAAATTGGCAGGACTGCTCAATTCACATATTTTAAAGTGAAAAAATCTCGAAAAAAGTCCTGGGTCCATTTCCCATAAAATAACACGAAAAAATCAACTTTTCAACATGCAGGATTTCATTCTTATTTAGATGAAAATTAGAAAGAATTAACCTACGATCTATGGAAATGAACCATTTTGAAGAAAAAATTATAGATTCTTATTCTGTTGATCTTTTTCCCATTACAGTTCAAAATCGCTCATGATAAGGGGGAGAGAGGGAGAGGAAGGAAGAGACAGGGAGGGGGAGAGTGAGGGAGGGACATGAAGGGGGTGGGAGAGAGGAGGGAGGAAGATAGAGGGAATGAGAGGGGGAGGGATAGAGACAAATATTTGAAGTTTAACTAAAGATAGCCTGTCAAATTGACGGGCTTTTGTACTAGTTATAGCAGATCTTATTTACTTCACTCATTAGGAAGACTGTTTAAGTTGTCAACAACTGCGTATCCTTGCATGAATATTTCTAAGTTCAAAATGAATTATGACTTTCTAGTATGATTTTCTTGAAAATTGCTACTCCTACGATAACAATTTATAGGAAAACAAATATTCTATTCGGCTAGGTCTATAAATTTTATTTGAAGACTTTTTTTTATACCACTAATATTTTACGAGATATAAGAAAAAGTTCGGTTTTTTGGTTTCTAGTAAAGTGGCACCCCTGATTGTGTTATTTAAACCATTTATGCCAATAGCCACAATTCCTTAACCCCAAATATCATGAAAATCCATCCCGTAGAAGCCGAGAACGGACACGCGTAAGGACGGACAGCAGAACGAAGCTAGTAGGCGCTTACGTTGGGAATGAAACGCGTTTAAAAACTCCATTTTTTCGTCAATCTCCAGTTAAAATTTCAATTAATTTCGCATGTATTATCCGGAACGGATCATGCTAATTTATATTTTCTCTTCGACAGTATGCGTCTCAGAGGAATCTTACGCATGAAATCGACTACCGAATGACTCGAACAGTGAAGAGAGAGAAAACCGACGTCTCCTTACCTTCGCAGCACCTACGTACTTAGTCCTCCTCTATTGCCTCTTTCCAGCGACGAGGACAGGAGCAAGTAGGTACACTCGCCATCACACTCGCAGAATCAAGAGATCACATCGCGATGACGGACAAGTCTATAATTTCGATCACTGGAGAACCGAAAAGAACCGAAGAGATTTTTGGAGAAGACAATTTATCTAGAAAATCATATAACCAAATATATATATATAAAAATTTCTCAAATCCATTTCATGTTTTCGGAATTTCGCATTCGATACGCTTCCACCGCGAACACTATTATAAATTCAAATCCGTTTAAAACGATTAACCAACAGCGTTGCTAAATTTTTGCACGCCGCTAAAAAATATGCGAATGGAATTCTTTGAGAATTGTTTGGACGACGCAAATTAACTGACGCCTTAATTCAGACAGCGTTAAATCCACACAATTAAAAGATGCCGATGCCAAAAATTAGTTACCGACCACAAGAAATGTTACACAAGTTGACCGGTTTCTGTAAGGATTTACTTCTCGTCGATCAAAAGGCGGTCTCAATTTCAGTATTGGTTCCAGAAAAAAGTCCACAATATTCACTGATACGACTGTACAAGTTTTACAGTGTTTCTATAGGCAGCTCTCATTATTCGGTGGATCCTCAACTCGCTTCGTAGGCTGCAACACCGTAGCCACGCTAGTGTCAGCAGGGATTGCATCTTACATGGACGAATCAACGTAAGAACAACAAATGCAGCGACGGAGCCGATCGTATAATTTTACAAGAAAAATATAATTTAAGGCCTGCTGACATTCAACTTTATAGTGGAGTCTTCAGAGAAACTTATGATTCGTGGCAATCTTACGTGGAACATGTAACAAAAGCTTCCATTGAATTGCACCACTTAAAACAAATAAATGAAAATAATCGTTTTTATTTTTTCGCTGGGTAAACTGTGTCGTTGACGTTAATGGAAGGCGTGACATTATTGCCATGAAGCAGCGCGTTGGAAAACACCACCTGCCGCATGTACATACGAGGCAACAAGTTATCTGAATTCAGTATGCGAGAGGATTGCTTGATCGGATGTGCATTATGCGTTTCCCAGCTACACCATGAGGTGATACAAGTCAGCCTTTGCGTCAATGGGATGATTTATAAATACCAAACAGTAAAGATATTTTGGACAAATTTTCGTTTCGAATGATTTGATGTTAATGTACAGTTTCAACTACGTAACTATATAGCTAGCATGAATAAATGTCGAACTTAAATAAATACTAATAATTTATGATGATTTACTAAATCCTTGAAAGATGTTTTAAAATCATCCCATTAATGAAGAAAGTTATTAGTTACAGAATTTGGAAAGCTTTATATCGTAAGATTCTCCAAGCTGATTCGTGTGGATAGTTACCTTTTCAGAAAACTAATGCTACTTAATAGATTAAATTTCAGTTCCGTTTCCATACAAATATGACGTTTTTAATCCACAAATGCAATGTTTAATAAATATCTGCTCTTCATTTAAAACATTTCAACAACAGTGAATGTGCAATTCTTAATGGAATGATGTAAATCACCAGATTAAATTACGATTTTCACTAATAAAATCGAATTAGACGAAAAACATCGTCACATTATTTAACATTCATTTTTTTATTTCATTTTAATAATTTCTAGCAAATAACTCGCCAACGGGTACAGTTATAGAAAGAATAATCTTACCTTAAATCCAAAGCTGATGCAACCAAGTTGGCAAGTAACCCAGCAAAGCTTTCGGTAACCAATCAAGCGTCCCTAGATGCTATTAATCACTCATAAAGTACATATTAATTACAAATGTTTTTCAACAGAAATCTTTCCCTCAACATCTGTCACATTTACGTAAATTATTTGAAAGAAAACTACCGAGATCTTACTAAACTATACAGTTGACAGCGCCCCTCAATCCCGCCTATTTATTTTCACCCCAACTTGAGCACCATTCGAACAAACAAACTTACCCTTACGCCATCTGTATCGAGAACTATTTCCTTCAGTAAATTCACAAAGATGTAGCTATCTGACATCTAGCGGTGATTTATGTACACTATTAATCGATAAAGGAACTATTGAGTAAGGTGCAGTTTACAGACGTAATTTGGGGACATTCATATTGTAGACTTGTAAAGTCATTCGGGATAAGTAAAACCAGTTTTGAGCTCATGAAAAAAGCTAGGGATACTAGTATATTTTATCTACATAGGACAACGGTCGAGAAGAACTTTTGAAGTCTTCAAATATTATAACCATGAGGTAAATACGGTAAATATCATACCACCTCTCCATGCTCACCAGTGATAGTTCCTTCTCATTGTCGTTGTAGATCGCTAGATGTCAGATGAATGCATTATTTTCTGAATCACCCTGCATCAAAGAGTTCTTCTTGCAGGTGTCTCTGTTTTCAATTTGGAGGGAGTTTGCAATAGGCGAAGGTACGTTGGCGGAATAGCGGTAAGTCCTACACCGATTAAAGAAAGTTTTTAGGTTTTAATGGAAAGAAATGTTCTGTAGATAGTGGTACCTATTAGAATCGCCGCAGGATTAATTACATCTGAAGACAGTTGATTCACCGCTGATTTGTTCAGTCGTCCTTTTGGTACAGGTTCAATAAGTGGATCCAAGCCGAAGGTGAGTTCAATGGTTGATTGCTATATTTTTATGAATTTATATCCGTATATTATTAATTATAAAGCTCTTAGTGGGATGAACCGAGAGTGTAACAACTGAAAAATAGATATTAATGTTCGAAGGGTGGTTCATGTATTCGATTCATATCAGTGAACAAGATAATTTCGTCTGTGTTCATTTACTCGCTTGATTTGCAATAGAAAGCAAAATGATTGTCGTCGGGCAGTTGAAAATTATGAGCGTATATTTTTATATAGAGGAAATGCTAAATTAATTTTGGAACTGTGAATTGAAATACAATAAAAATTTAAGTTAATCATTGTTAGCAAAGCATATCCCGTGAATGCTTTTAACTCGTCATAATTTTGCTGTAGGATCGCCATAGATAATTTTGTTGCTGATTATTTATGCAAAAGTATATATATAGTTACTTGTGTTAATTAGGGCGAAATATGCATTCGCGTTCTAGGAATATTTCTAGAGAACTTAATACATCATTACCAAAAGTGATTATTGATCTTTGGGTTTTCTGAAAAATGGATGCTCTACAACCAAAACCTTGAATAACCTTTGGAACGTACTTGTCAATAACAACGTAAGCATGAAACAGGTGAATTTGTAAAACAAGCCTTAATGAAAAATAAGATAAGTGCAACGACAAAAGACTTTTAGTAAATTGACGAAGAATACGACACTTTTTCATTTCTATCGCTTCTTGTGAAATAATTTTATTTATAACATTTATAAATCAATATGGAAGCTCATTTAGAATAGAGGCTGAATCATTTATGGAAGTATAATGCATATGTGTACTAATAATCCTTCTGGGGGCCGTTTTGGGAATTTCCAATGCTTTGGCATGCCTGATTAGTTTAAATTGAAGTTACTGAGAGATTATGTTATCATATAAGCGAATATCAATTCTAAGTTAGAGTATTTAGGATTAACATTTCAGTATTCAATGATTTATTATGATTATTTGTATTAAAACATATGAGTTTATGTGTTAAATTTTCCGAATCTTTTTCATCACTGCTTTGCGGGCCACAAAAAACGCTCTCTGGGGCCACATGCGACCCTCGGGCCGGAGGTTCCCCACCCATGATCTATATCAGGGATGGCAAATGATTTTCGTCTCGCATGCCAAGAAAGTAATGTGAATCAGCAGAATATTTTCGCATGCCATTAGTTTACTCCTCTAAGAAACTTCATATTTTATACAGAAAATACAAGCTTGTGCGTGCCAAGTAAAATCGCAAGCTTGCCACTTCTGGCACGCGTGGCACGTATTTGCCATCCCTGATCTATATAATGCTATATAATGTCTATGTAATGAGTATTTGTAATGCAAAATGGCGAATCGATTGGTTGCCAAGCAGCCGATTTTATTAGGAGAAAATTAAAAGTTATTTTCCTTGGAAATGCGACTAAATTAATGATAGTAAATTTTCTGCGAGTGTAATATTTTAATCGCATTTTATTTTAGCGAGAGACAAAATACATCAACTTATATCATAGGTAATCATTTACAAATTACTTTGTTTTGTTTTGTTTACATAACGACGAAGGCCTTGGTTTGCAGATATGTACTCTCGGTTTAGCATCTGAGATTTAGCGAAAGTATGTACACTGCATAGAAAACTTACAAATTGATAAATATTACTTTATTTTCTTCTATTATTGCTGAAAATTTGTTTTATAGAATAAATGTGATGATAGAATTCGTAGCATATGTCCCTTTTATATTGGCTATTTTACTGAAGCAATGGTAAGTGAAGTATACGTACTTCTTAATATCATCAAATGAAATACTTAATTTATTATCGAAATTAAGATATGAAATCGTAATCTTTTTCAACAAAAAAGAAATGTGTGAGCGTAAATAGGTTTAAAATGTGAAACTTAACGAAATTATGCCCATTGCATTGGAATACCTATCTGCGAAACGATAAATATTACGTTGGTAAATAAATAAATAAAAGTTGATTTTAAAAAACTTCTTCATATATATTTGTTTTATGCATTTTATTTTGAAATCGACCGATACTGAAACTACAGAATAATAACATAGTTGGAGTAAACATTTTTAATTTCGTTGTATTTACTTTTAATAGTCATACATCTTTACAAACCCTCAGGTGCTTTTTGGTTCTCCAGTGCTCCAAGCATGTCGGTGAAATTGTGGTGAATCTGGGGGAGGGTGTGCATGGTTTTTTGTCTCAAGAGAAACTATTGTCTTCGTTGGACAGAGGAACGGAATGTAATGAAGGTAAGGTTCATACGACCATATCCTTTTCTCCGATTTTCTAGCGTATCGATCGTAAATTTAGATTTTTAATTGTTCAGACAAGGCTTCCGGTCGAAGCGAATTTTAGATCCACCCAATAAGAAACTATAAAATTCTATGATCATAGTTGGAGAGACTTAAAGTGAAGGCGAGCATAATCAGTGGACGTTTAAATGTATGTCATACACAGTGATAAGAGATACATCGGATGGTCATGGCTTTACATTCCTTTAACTCATCTTACAGATGCAGTTCATTTAAATCTACGGTACTGTTGGTATTGTTTTCGCTTTTCCAAGCGACTTTAAAATCAGTTGACTTTATATTCTTTCGAGTGGCAGAAATACATTACGTTATCACTATTCGTTTGCATGCAGGTTTAATTTATTTTTTCACTGTCAGGCTTCTACTTTTCTGATTTGTAGATTTGTAACTCCCGAATCCCGGTAATGGCGGCGCAATTAACAAATTAAGAATAGAAAAGTTATAGACATTACAATTTTAATGTTTTTTATGCGAGATGCTTAAAAATTCTTCATTGTTCTCAGCCTATGGTCAGCTAACATGCTGTATGCGGTACGCCTTTGTAATTAAAGGAACTGAGTTAAAACTGGAAGTGACTGATGAAGAAGATAATCTTCCAATAAAATATATAACAGAAAATTGATTGAGGCTAATGCGTGGCTGTGATCTATTCTGGTGGATGGTGTGTCAATGTTTAAGATCCCCTTGTATTCATATTTACATTAATCAATATGTCCAGTTGAAACTTTATATGAACTAATTAACATCAAATTCTCAACGTCAAAAATGCATCAGAAAAATTAAAGCTGTCTCGCAAAGGATTTCAACGGCCTGAGCAGAAAAAACGTGTCATGCGTTTCTCCGCGCATACGCATCAGTTTCAAGCAGCTTAAATACCGTTTTACGATACAGAACATCGATAGGAAAACCTAGCGCCTATGCTCGAAAGCGAAAGCGTTGACTAAGGAGAAAATTGAGAATTTTTAAACGCGCTTGCAGCTACTTTCGATTTGCTCGAGAGATCTAATGTGTTTAAAATGCCATATTAACGATGCGCATCTACACTCATTCCGGGAATCCTACTTCCGAAGAAGAGTGACTGCCTAGTGACGGTATGATTCCTGGCCGCACCCCGCGAAGATATTCGTGATCGGACTGACTGGATTCCACGTGGGGTCGCTCCCCCCGACGCCCACGTCTCTCCAACAGCCCATGTCTCGGAACCATCATCGGGACGAAATGATGTGTTTCGCGAATTCGCGAGTTATTGCGTCCGCTTTCTTCCTCCGCGGTGGCAACTGAGAAAAAAGGGTTTATTGGGAGTCGTGGATGGGAGCCTGCTAAATCTTGACGTAGTTAAATGGTTCTGGATCCACGATAGATGCCTATTGAGACTTTTAAATAGAGGGAAAAGACGGTGTTACAAATATTAAAGGACCTACGTTATTAGGCGCGTTTCGCTTACAGCGTGAGCGCCTATTATCGTCGGTCGGTCCGTCCGTCCGTCTGTCCGTCCGTCCGTCCGTCCGCATGTTCGTTCTCGGCTTCTACCGAACGGATTTTTATGAAATTTGATATTAAGGACTTTCAATCAAATATAATAAGAAAATCGCAAAAATGAATCACGTACGCCAATCAGGGGTACCACTTTACTGGAGACAAAAAATTAAATTTTCGTCATATCTCGTAAACTATTGTTCATATCAAAATATTTTTCAAATAAAAGTTGTAGAACTGGTAATGATAAGTATTTCCTTTTCTATATATTTTCATCGTAGGAGTAGCCGTTATCGAGAAAATCAAACAAGAAAGTCTTATATGGAGTTGAACTTAGAAAATTTCTTGCATGGTTACTTCATTGTTGCTAACATAAACAATCTCCCAAACAAACGTTTAATTTCCTTACGTGTGCATGTAATACTATTAAATAGGAAGAAAATGGATTATTTATGATGAAGAAAAGAACTTTAAAACGCTATTTCCCTTACGTACAGGTATATAATTGCTTTCTAATACTCCATTGCATGAAACGCGTCCCATTTGTGATACGTTGTACGCTTTCCTAACTTGTTTCAACTATGTGTTGGTATTGGATTCGTTTAAATAATCTTCATGGGCGAAGGGTTACGGAGGGTCCTGGCGCACAATTTTTCTGGGGCCACTCTCTTCCATGCTCGCATCTCGGTGTCTGATAGGGTGTGAGTCTACCTTGGTCTTTCCCGGAACACGGGGCCCTGGCTAATTCCCCCCCCCCCCCCCCCCCCTCCCAATTAATCCGGCCTTGGTAATACCGTGACGTTTTTCACGGTCGCTTTCTTAAAGAAAGTGTTTTAAAAACAAGTAAATTAATCTCTCGAAGCTCTCAGGAGAAGACACGTTGATTAAGCGGACGCATAAAGAATTTTTAGTCATTAGGCATATTTTGAGAAACTAAACAATTTCATCCATAGTTAACTCAATTGGAAATTATTCTAAAGCATATTGTTGAGTATTACTGTGGCGAGATTATCTTGACATGAGTTATCTCGTTTACTGAGCCATTATTGCACTAAAACCTCGCTCTCTTTTGAACGGGAGTCTATGCTTTTTTCCAAGGATAATTGTTTTGTAAATCCTAAGGTAGAAAAGGAGAAGAGGGGAATCGAACCCACGTCTTTCATTTGCCTAGCACATGCTTTAACAAACTAAGCTATCAAGCCACGTTAGTTTGAATTCTTATTCTGGTATATGTTCCTATACAGAAAAAAATTGTATTACCTTACATTTCGTTTTTATTGCTATAAAATCCATCTTGAACTGTTTGGTTATTGAAAAAAATAGGCCTGCTGGCAACAAGAGACTCATCGATTCGCTGGAGTCGTACATTATTGTGCTCCATATAAAGTCGAGAATAGAGATTAAAAGAAGAAACATTCGCGATATTTCCTTTGTTGCTGCAATAAGATTTATTGTGAAGGTGCTTCCATTTGGACTAGTCTATTATTCTCGCGTTAGAACTCTGGTTGTTTAGAGGCTTTTCTAAAAAAGTATTTATTAATTCCGAAAATATAACTTGAGCAAGCTATTTAATTTTTATCGCTGTCCCAACTGATACCAGTTGTATTTAATTTTTGGGGTTTCCGTTTTGAAATTATTTTTCGCCGTTTGAATTGCAACGTGCGCGCACGTAGCCCATTCCGCCCATCCTAATTAGGCATTAGCGCCAAATGAGATGTGTTCGTATTCGCATCTCGAGCAGGAGAAATGTTCTCCTTACGAGTTACTTGCTTCTGAGAACAGTTCTTCAGAGAGATACTTCGACGCATTTCACTTTACTCAGAACGGGTCGTGCCGTGATTTACGCCATTATTTCTTTCAAAAGGATGTTCCGATCAAGAACGTGTATCTACAGAATTCAATGCTTTAGCATGTGCTGTTTGTGTGTGTAACATCTGCTTACTTATCAACTCCCAATAAACACATCAAAAAAATTAATAACGAATTTCACCTTTAGGCTTGGCTGGATATATAATAGCGGGAAAATCCTATGTCCATAAATCTTTTGATATAATTAGATGCAAATTAATGATGGGAAATAATATTCCTCTATTTTTATCGGATCAGTGGATTACTGCTGATGGCAGATGTTTGGTTGCTAAATTGCATATATAGATTGCTCTGATCCTTTTTGACTGAATATGGTACATACGTTTCTAACTTCAAACAAGTAAGATACCCTTGCTAAATGAAAAGGTTAAAACAAGTTTTATTAAAATTTTCAGGGTTCCTGTGGCATTTGGGATTTCAGTTTACAGGCTGAAAGGAAGGAAACATCCTGTTTGGGTTTGAATTTTCGTTTTCCAGCAAAAGATTTTATTGATATTTCTTTACATTTTTTATTATTGCCAATAATTATAGATTTTTCATAAATTGTTTTCATTGTTTTAAGAAGAATATCACTTTTATTTTGCATATTTCAAATAGCGATAGCTTTTCTAGTTCCGCAAATCTATCTAGTATTATAAAAAATTCCAGTGGAAAAATACAGAACATTCATTTCTTATTTTTAGAAATTCCCAAGTGTAGAATGCTTGAGGAATTTAAATGCCTTAAAAGCTATATTTTACTATAAACAAATCTATTTCAGAAGACATTTGCGAAATCTCATCAAATAGAAAAAAATAAACTTTTTTCCTCCCCTCTGCACCATTGGAATGTAGACTCTAATTAGGTCTTCCCATTCATGAAAACATCACTCCTATAGCTTCAGTAGTTTGGCTTCAATATCATTTCAAAATTTTGAATTTTCCAACTTTGAAACCACTTAGCAGAAAATCTATGAACTACTTGGAAAATAAAATTGGCTATCTAATTCATAAAGAAAATTTCAAAAATGTTGGTTTTACATAGAGTGATCACATTAGCACATTTTTTACTTTAAGAAAACATCATGGGCTCCACCCCTATATGTTACATGTGTGAACCTTGTGTCATGCTCTGCCAGGTGAATTTGTCCATTACCCATGTGTTCCCCCTGAACCCCTCCTTTCAGAATATATTTAAAATAAGAAATTATATCAAGCCCCATTTTGGAGCTTTCTCTTATTAGACAACATGTTTTGTATCACATTCATTTCTTAGCCAGTTAAGGGTCTGCTTCTGAGATCTTTATTTTGAAACTAAGGTATAACCTGTCAAAAATGATTGTAGTAAAGAAAATTCAAAATGATATTATCATATCAAAATTTCCAAAGTGAGAACAATTATATCTTAAACTTAAAGTAGTTGAGTATATTCTTCCATGAAAGAGCATGTTTGAATATTATACGAATCTTATCATAACTTGGCCTGTAAGTGCACTGCAAAGCATAAATTATTTTCCAAGTGTGCCGCAAGAATCAAAAGGTCGAGAAACACTGCATTAGATGCACCATGAATTTAAAACAGAAATCTCAGAAAAAAATATGCATGGATTTCATCTTACAAAATTTACAAGAACAAAAACAGGGTTGATCTACATTAAAATAATCAAGTTTATTCATCGTAAAAGTGAAGGAAATCATCATCATTGCTGCTACAGTAATCACCACCTGCATTTTCATATGAATCTTCACTATCTTCTCACAGCTGATCATCGTCAGATGCATACTAACAACAAGTAAATTTATAGCTGGCAAGCCAACCCCAAAATTGTTTTCCTAAATATGTGATTCAATCACAAAGTGATCATCTTATTTTCTACCTAAAATTTCTATTGTTTGCTTAATAAATGATCTTCTGATTGGCTAAGGAAATCTTTCTTTTCCTCATTCAAAGAGCTATACAGAATATTGGTAAGTCTGTAAGAGAGCTACTTAACCAGTGTGCCCCAGAGTCTGAGGATTTTCATCACCCAAGGAACTTATCCTTAAACTCAGTGAAGAATTAATAGATTTTTAATATTTAATTAATTTAAAAATATAATAATATTTTATCCTTCTTTAAATCACACATTAAAGCAGTGAAATTACATAGGTTTGGTTTGATGTGCCACGATGTTTAAGCAATCAAGGTGTGCGGTGGATCAAAAAATGGTGAGAAGCACTGCTCTATATGACAGAGCAAGCGTTTACCCTTGGTGCATAAGACGCAGGTTGATTTTAGGTTATGTTTTTTGGGGAAAAAGTTCATCTTATCCACCACAAAATATGGTACTTGATGTTAGATAATTTTTAATTAATCTTAACTTCGAAAACGACCTTTCACCACTTGCTAGAGAGACAGGCAATGTAACTAAAATTCTGAGAGAAATGCATAAATTTGCATAAGATGACCCTAAATTATTTGAATAAATAAACTGCAGGGTAGTAAGAGGATCTTTAAAATATTCATACTCCAATAGAAAAATGTCTTTAAGAGCCTTTAGTTAATCAGATAACTCAAGAGAGTTGATGCCTTTATAATTGCCATCAGTAAATGGTTTTCTAAGTTGTTACAACATTTTTAAGGTCTTCACTTTTTATATCATTTAATTTGTGAAGATTGTAAAGGAATTGAAAATTCCTGTGGCTATTTAATTGCTCATTCTTCTAAGGAGTAAATGGCAGTGTCCAAGACCATATTTTAAAAAAATATTCTAAATTTATCTCTTGGTTTCTGTGGCGATTCATCTCTATGCTGATAATCAAATATTCTTGCTTTTTTTCCATTGATGAATTTCAAGTATTAATTTAAATTCCAGTGTTAATTTTAATGTATATGCCAATTCTTCAGAAGCTGTTAGCAGTTTTCAAAGCCCTGATCTGTGGTGTATTTTCTGATAAATATCAATAAATTAACAATAGCATCTAATGCTGATCTAATATTTTCATTTGTGGCTTGGAGCATATTACTGACAATGTTTACTCAATGGAAAGAGGTCATGCCAAAGTACCAACAAACACAAAAACTGGAAAGATTTAATTTTGGAACATAATACTTAAGCCTCCTGTTTTGCTAAATTATCTTTTTCATCATCTTCAAATATCTCATATAATGCACCACAGATCTCCCCAATTTAATATCTTAAATGTTTAAGAGCATTAATTCGAGACTCCCAGCAGGTATCAGAAAGGGGCTTGAGGGTTAATTTTAAAATGTGTTTTTAACACATCCCAGCATTTAGTGGAAGCTGAATAAAAGTTATATATTTCATGAACAATTCCAAAAAAGCTTATTATTTCATGATTAACTTTAACTGAATCATTAATAACTAAATTAAGAGTATGGGCAGAGAGAGGTATCCTTTCTACTCATACTGGATCCAGTATCATAGCCTTGTCGTTTTTTATATCCAGATTAAAAGCTCCCAATTTTTTATCTGTGTACGTAATTGGTTAAGCTTTATCCGGTTGAATTAACATTATCAATGAATCCCAAAAAATGTTCTTTTACTTTAATAAAATTTTCTTTAATAGAAACAAATCCCTCAATAATTGTCATTTGTTCTGCTCGACTAACATCTGCTGTACAATCCAAAATTATGGAATAATAATAACGGCTTCTCTAAAATACATTTGGAAAGTAGAAAAATAATTACATTTTAAATGTCTTTACTCATGTAATGTAGTTGTGATTTATTTTATGTTACTCTTTGCAAATGATTGTACGTATACTGTAAGATCAAATTTTGAAAAATGTTTCATCAGTTGTAAACCCAAATATTTTATCATTTCAATAACTCTTTCAATGAGGCCATGCCACTGTTGTCTTTCCATTTCATAAAGTTCTCAGTTTGGATATTCGTAGTTATTTTGGTTTCAAAAGCATTTTTGTAATCAATCTATTCTTGTAGTTTTTGACATGAGCTGAAGAAGTTTCATGAACCTGCAAAGTTTTCGAAAGATTTTTGCCAATTTGAATATCCTTCTCTGGAGATCAAACAACTTGCAGAAGAATCTTCTGTCATAAAAACTGCAAAAACTTAACAACAAAGACATTATACACTAGGGAATGCAATACTGGTCTCAAAAATCAATACCGATATGAATGAATCTGATATTAATGCAGGGTGTCTAGGGAAAGAAGCTTAAGGATTAGTGGTATCTCACTGGAGGGGTCTGTTGCACTTTTATTATACATTTGACAATTAAGTGACAGCTTCACATGATCATCTTCTGTCATGACTCCATCAAGAGCGACACCATGAAAATCCCCTATATCTCTAATGGTCTTCCAACAACACTGCATCCAAAGCTGGATTACCCAATAGGCACAATCGGCATGTGCCTAGGGAACCTAAGCTTAGAGGGCCCTCATCCCCTAGGTTGACTGTTACATAGGCAGTATTATTGAAATCAAAAAATAATTAATGAAATAATGAATGAACAAGTAAAAATGCCAGTTTTTCTAATTCTAAAGAAAATAAAGAATTGAAAATTCCAAACTTTCTCATATCAAAAATGAGAAAAGAACATCAATGTGTCAAGGATGTCGAAATGCATTGAGTCTAATATGCATAGAATATGATTTTGTTTAAAAAATAGATTTTTCTTTATTAATACAGAAATTTGCTGCCTCAAAAGCTCGGAAGGAGAATTTGTGAGGATTATTTTCGTGCTTAAAAAAATAATGAGATAATATTATTTTTTCAATAAAATGTTTTTCAGTATATCATAATTTTCTTTGTACCATCATGAACTTTGAGGAAGGCTCCCAATGTGCCTGTGCCTAGGGGCCCCAGAGGGTATTAATCGGCCACTGACTTTATCATTCTCAAAGGATTATTTTTAGACACATAGCTCTCTTCCTTACCTCTTGATTCAACATTGATGCTCCTAGCAGCAGTTCACTAGTCGATGTCAGAGGCTTGTTAGATAGTGACATTGGATTTGTAAATATTTTTCTCTGGCCTGCTAGCGATTGCATTTTCCAATGTCTTGGGGCTCCCCTTGCTGTAAACAAGCTGACTAATCAATGCATCCTAAAAAATAAATAAGAGAACAATAGTATTTAAGGGCAGTTTGCAAAGCATATTTTGACTCTAACCTCTCTTAGAACACATGTATAAGGGGCAAAACAAGACAGCATCGACAATTTCCTGTCCAACTTGCATTCAGTAGATAATTAACAAAGCTTCGGGGCAGACATTGAATCGGGTTGGAGTTTTCCTGTCACATGAAATCTTTGCACACAGACAACTGTATGTTGTTACTTCAAGGGATGTCACCCTCAGAACATTTGATTTGCTGTACCATCAGAAATAGCAGACAAAACAAAAAATGTTGACTCTTTTCAAATTCCAACAGGATCATCCACCGCTGTGGTGGAACTAGGCTAGGGCAGCTGGGGCAGTGCCCGGGGGCCCAGGTTCTTGGAGGGGCCCAGTCAGCTAAGTTAAACAGTACAAAGTCATCAAAATCAGTACGGTTGGCCACTTAAGGGGGCCTGTCAAACTTTCTTGCCCCAGGGCTTACTTGTTCCACCCAGTGTTGAATCCAGACGTTCTTCCCCGGGGGGGAAACTGCATGGGTCGGGGGGGTATATAATATATCGCTAGAAAATTAGTAGGAGTTGTCTTTTTTGTAATTGTTTAAATAATTAAGTAAAATAAAATGCAATTTATTTATTGCAGATTAACAAATAATTTGTAATGTAATTTTATACATCACCATTTAATAACAAAATTAACTAAATTTAATATTTGGAATAATCATAGAAAATTTGATTAGATATGTAACAAACGCTTTAATAAACCTTAGTCTTGATAAGTAATATAATTATAAAACACTAAATATATATTTATTGAAAAGAAGAGATAAATAAACGTGTATTCATCAGTACTCAGAAAGATCAAAAAATGCATAAACTAAAACTAAACGAATATACGAAATTATACCTATTTACGCATCTAGTACTTTTTAATAGACATAATGTAACAAAAAAATATTTTATTTCACAAAAACTGCCAAATTCCTATGCCTTAATAAAAAATAATAACTATATGAATTTATGGTTTACTATCAAGGCACTTGATAAGGAACTTAAACAATTTAAATTAACCTCAGTCTCCTTTGTTGCTTCTTAGCATATGTGTCAATAACATCGTCTAACAAAGTATTTGGTAACTCATCAGGTCCCTCGATAGCGATTTTCATGAGGTCTTGCAATGTTTCTTGTCCCAATCTATTTCTTAATTTCGACATCAGCCTATTCATTGTACTAAAAGACCATTCAGCACTCATGGTGGATACTGGAATGCAACATAGTTTTACGCATAAACTCTTAAGTTCATCATATCCAATATTGGATTTCAATATATTATTCTGACTGTCTAAGGATTGGATGTCATACGTAAAGGAACAAATATCGTTCCACAATGCATCGAAATTTAAATGCAGCAAACCAGATAAATGTTCAGTCACAGTACGAAATGATTTTGCCGATTCCAACTTCGAGGTAATTTTAATCAACAGTATAGCCTTGTCGTTGAATCGATAAATCATCTGGTTAATCATTTCATTGACGAATTTACTGGCTGTTTTAAAACTTATTTTAGGTTTTTTGTTTTCCTTTACGGGCGTATATTTTCAAGATCTTTAACTATGAGCGTGTAGTTTTTCCAGATTGTGCTTTCTTCATTATTTTCAAAGCAATCATGAGATATAGTTTTAAGATGTTTAATAGTGGAATTAATAAGTCTGGGTAAAGCGGATAAACATAAATCTTCTTTTTGTAAAATCTTACTTAGATTTGAAACAGCGAGTAGTGCTTCATGTAAAACACAGAGGTTTATTAAAAAACTGGATTTTTCCATTTCTAATAAAATGCCTCCTGCTAAAGAAGCAAGGTCCGCACCATCCTTATGTATCTGTTCATCATTATGGAACTGTAACAAAGCCTGACAGCGTCAATAGATCTAAAATTACTTAGCCAGCGAGTTTCTATGGTTTCTGGAATTTTTAATAGTGGTTCCTCAGGAATGGATTGAATATTATGTAACATTCTTTCCCGTCTAGATGGTCTATGAAACAGTTTGTAAATATCTTTAACAACATGCAGCACTCGTTTAGTCGCTGGATATTTGTTTCTAGCACTTGTCAAAGCTAAAGATAATACGTGCGCTCTGCAGTGTATGTAAGGTATTTCTCGTCCAACTTTTTCTGATAGTCTCTTTTGTACACCGGAAATATTTCCTGAGAAAGTAGTAGCTCCATCAAATGAACATGACACTAAATATTTTAAATCTATTTTCCATTGTTTTAGCTGACATAAAATGGTTTGTGTTATGGTTTCTGCATCCACATTATCAAATTTAATTAAACAGAGGAACATTTATCTAATATTATTGTTATCTATGAAACGTAATAATATCGTAAGTTCTGACATATTATTAATATTTGTGGACTCATCAGCCATTAGCGAAAAGTACTTATTTTTTACAATGATGCTGGAATCATGTTTATCTAATATCTCTCCAATGCGTGAAATAAATTCTGACCCAGTCGCTTTGCTAATATAAATAGAGCGGCCTTTTAACCAAGTATTGAGGATATCGTCATGCTTAATAAGATTTTTTTAATTAAGTAGGAAGTATTCGGGAATAGAGAGATAGAAGTTCTTCTATCTGTCAAGATTGTTCCAGGCAGTCTGTGTTAGAATGGCGAGAAGATACTATGTGCCTAATTTTAATAGAGAAAATCAAATCATAGTTTTGAATCACAACCTTGAAGCATCAGTCTGCTTCCGTTGCGACGGCATGGCCTTTTTTTCTGTACGCTGCACGTGCAACAAAGTATAGACGCTTCAGGATTCAGCATATATATGATGCAGTCTACATGTCAAAATATCTTTAAAATAGATATTTATAACTTATATCTCACAATAAATATTTAAAACCCGATTTTAGTTAAACGTGCTTAAATATTAGTAGAAAATAGAATTAAAATATATATTGTTAAAGTTGCGTAAACTCACTAAAATCCCATAAAAACTGAATTAATTGACCATTTTCTCCGGGGGGGATTTTATATTACCCGGGGGGGATTTTCCCCCCCGGGTACCCCCCTGGATCCAACACTGGTTCCACCACTGGTCCACCGAAAATATGATACAATAAACAAGTTTGGTTTTCTCTTGTCAGAGGATAGAAACAAATTATAAAATATTTACAGACTTAAAATATGACCATAGAGACCCTAAATTTTGAATTTGTGTATGTTATAATTCTTCAATTGGATCGATTTGCCAACCGATATGATAGATAACTGACTCCTGTTGTTAATGAAGGAAACCTTTGTAATGTAGTGTCATATTTTACCGTAGATTTCCAATTGAGGTATAATGCGAATCATTTATATACAATATTTACTTATAGCAATCATACAGTATAGGATTACGTGTATTTAATTATCATCATACCAAAATGTAATAACATAAAAACTTTAGTTATTTACATTATGAAACAACACATTCAAGTAGCTGTGGCACATGCAGAAATTTACTTTTGGGGAGTAAAAACCTCAAACTTTACTATATTTATCTTTGTTTTTTTTATATCCATCATTTTACCTGTTTTATGGAACATTTTAATTAATAAACATATAAATTCTAATATGTACCTCTTCGATCCTCAATATTTTCAATGGAAAATTTAAAAAACTTTTTTTTCAGTTTTTTTGCAATATTGAGTGCACTAAAGACCAGCTGCCAACACCCTGATATTATTTGCTTGGTTATGCGAATGCATCTGGAACTCTTAAATGCAAGTTACTTGGCATAGGCAAGAGCGCTCATCATCAAGCTTTTAAGGGAGTTTGGGTATTTCCTGTCCATTATCATGCCAACAAGAGGGCCTGAATAACTAGAAAAATTACCATTGACAAGTTTGAGAATCATTTTGTGCCTGAATTCCATGCCCATTGTAAATCTCTAGGACTACCGGATGACTGCAAGATACTTTTGATTTTAGACAACTGCTCTGAAAACCCCAATGCTGAACTTTTGGTAAAAGACAATATTCATGCTGTATTTTATCACCAAACTGCACCTCCCTCTTACAACCCATGGACCAGGATGTTTTACGGACGTTGAAGTGTCATTACAAGAACAAGTTTATGAGACATATGCTGAGAGCTATCAATGGTGGCAAAGGATTGCTAAAGGAATGTCTTCTGATCATGCAAAAAAGTCGGAGGAAATTGACATAGGAAAATGTCTGAATGTTGATAGCGATAAATCAGTGGTTCTTAGACTAAGTGGTAAAATCTGTGAAATTCTGAACACAATAAAAAAGAGTGATGTTGATGATGATAATGTTGGCAACGAAAATTTCATTAAGGATCTTAAAGAAAAAACTTTATTACTGAACAGGAAATTATGTCTGTTTTTAAAATTCTAGAAAAACATTTCAGAAAAACACAAATGTATGAAACAACTAACATTACATGACATTTTCAAAAACAAATCAGAAAATTGCGCATACAAACCATCCTCTCTTGAAAGTTAAATCACTACCAGCTGAACCTATGACACTGAGAAGTAAATTATCATCAGATTGCCATTTCCTGCATATTTTACTTCGTAATATATATATGAACCAAAATCTGGAAAAAATCCAGATTCCGGAAGTCTAAAAGTCCCATGATTTCTGGATTTTGGACTTCATACTGTATCAATCAGATTTCACTTATAAACTCTCTTTCTGAAAAATATGTAAGTATTAAAATGAAGTTGATTATATCTAATATAGATTATTTGCTATTGATAAAAATATCTTACCTTAATTGGAGCAGAAATGTTCATTTTTGTGTATATGTATTCAAAGCATTTGTTTATTTAAAATTCACAGTAGTAGAAATAAACCTCATGAGCCTTTATTTCATTTTCATCCACAAAAAAGCAAATAAGGATATCTCAGAAGGAGATACTGGTCACAAATATGGACGATGAGCTGTTTTGAATTCTGATTCTACATTTAACTTATCTGCAATTTCTTTAGCTTTGACTAAAGAATTTGTAAACATGGAATTTTTCATTTAGTGAAAGAAATTTTCATAATTCAAGGATATATTTGAAATAAACATCTCAGACTTGAGGTCTGCGGTACTCATGAGAAACAAGAATTGTTATGTGCGCAGTTCCCTGTGGCCATTAATCATTTTCTGTCACTATTATTATCCAAACTTATTCAAAAACCTATGTCCTAGATTCTGCATAGGTACATTAGACAAATTTATTGCATTATTTATATCTCATTTATTTTTCAAACTTTTATCTTAATATTTTTCTTTATATTATTATATTTATTTTCTTTTAAAGATTGTCACCCCCAACGTTAAAAATTCAATTTTTATTTCAAATATTTTTAATTATTAATTTTGAGTTTAAAAATTTAATTTTTGTCTTTTTTATCTACCAGTCATATTTTCAATTAATTATTTATATATGCCAATTTTAGATTGTATTTTTTAGAAATGTATGTTATTTGAGATTGCAACATCCATGATAATGATAATGTTTTTTCATGTATGTACCTATTTAATTTCATTACATTTGATTTATATTTAAGTTTAATATTAGTTGAATTTTAACTCTCATAAAAATGTCACAGAATGGTTGAGAACTCAGTCCCTTGATTGGTGTATTTCACTTGCTCAACACAAGCCAGTCAAAGGTTATAATTGAAGGGCTAGGTGCGAACACCGGTCATCTCCATTTTTTATGATTTTAGAGAAGAGATGAAAAACAGATACCCAATCTGCCTTACAATTCTTTTATTGTTTGGCATAATTAATTCGTTGTAGATATAATAAGGAACTAACATTCAAAATTTGAATGTTTTTAATTTTAATTTTGTACCTTAAAAATTATCATAAACTTTTAGATGAGCGGCTCTTGCGCCGAACATAAGGATAAATAAAAATCGCATATTGAGATTATTACAAAACATTGTATTTACTTGATGTAATTATCAATCTTATTACATTATGTTTCAACATAAACATACTATTAGTTATCTGCTTTTTATTTACATTTATTTAATGGATTACACCTTTGAAAAATAAACATTTTAATAATACTAATAAAAAATACATATCTAATATCACTCATTGTCATCTTCTTTATTTGGCTGTCCTCTTATTAGGCTTTGGTAAAATGGAAGATGGACTGGTGGCATATATTTGCTCACCAAATTCATTGCATCATCATATTTCTTTGGGTTTATCGGCAGAGAATTGGGATACGCAAGGTCAGCATTCATAGCAAACGTCATAGGGATGTGTTTTTGGAGCTGATACCTTTCAAGCTCTTCTTCCATATTATGATTCTCACTTACAAAAACTTCCCCAGGATAAGCTTTCTCGTAAATAAAGACTTTATATTTAGGCACTGAAAATGATTTGTTTTGGTATTTACATGTTTTTTTAAAGTAAGAACTCAAGTGGGTTTTCATATCTAAAACCATTTCCTTACTAACATGGTGAACTTTGAAAGTAGGCCCCCATGATCTCACTAAATCATACCACTCCTGTGGAGTGTAAACACTATCGGATCCAAAGTGGAGGGCGATGCCCCCCTTGGGGAAGGCAAGGCGAGCGGGGTCCTTGACCTATACCCCTCGCTTCGGTAGGCCTCGAGTCATATGTTTCACTATTTGCGCAAATGAGTCAGGGAAAGTGGACTGACGTTCAACACTAGAGCATGTCTTATTGTTAGAAAGAAAATCATCAAAATGGAAAGAAAAAGCGGGATTTCCCGAAAAGAGGGTTAAACTTCGTTCCAGATTTTCCATGCTTCTAGAACCCTCATTCCACGGGCCTATGCTTCCCCGCATTGAGGTTTAAAATTGCAGATAAGGGGCAAAAGCAATGCGGACCCTGCCTTTACTCTCGACCGCAACTCGAGTAATTTTCTCGATATGATCAGCAATCACCCACTAGGCGGCTTTTACAGAACAAGAACCGCCGACCACCCGCAGATCCGGAAAGAATGGATTTCACTAATACCGAGACCGCGGTTCCCCTGCTATATTCTCACAAATACTTGCACTCAGAAAATTTATGTTTCTCGGAATTCCTTATTTTCGGTGTCACATCAGCTTCAAAGAGGCGTTGTGCCGTATTCTCAAATTTGAAATCTGGCATCACTAATTATGGGCATAATATATTTACTTTTTAAACTATACTATTCTTTTATGTTTCATTGTTAATAACTCACCGAAATTTATTATTAAAAATGTAAAGCGTTTTACTAAGATGTTCATTAGCTATTTATAACGTTTAATTTTTACAACATATTAAGTTTTCGCTACATTGTTATCCTATCTTAAATTATTTTTTCTAATTTTCGCCACCCACCTCAACTCCTTTTTTCGGCTTAACTATCGATTTATTTATCTCTGAAGTGACAGATCGGTGCCGTATTATAATTTGGCGGAATTTCGTCAATTTTCCAAGAAAATTTTCATAGAGATAGAATTCGTCGTATTGTTAACCCAATATTTTCGATTTAAATCCTCCAGGGAATTAAATGGCGTCCCGTGTGCGAAAGAAGAAGAATCGCTATTCAAGCTTTTTTTTGAAACTTTTCCTTTGTGTTAAGCAGTTTAAGATGCCTCTTATTTTGTAGCGTCAAGGCATGTACTAATGGTGATTTTCGTTTTTTTTCGTTCCAGATGCGACGATTGTGAATCACACCCATTTCTTCCGTTTACAGTGTCAAGTATTTTTCCTTTATATCCTTCGTGAACCCCCCAAGCGCTTTCCAATTCTTCCCTTTTCCAAATTTAACCTGGCACGCTCCTGTGAAGTGATATGGTCATTCTGTGATGAAGTTCAGTTTGAGTTCGTCAAGAGCTTCTCTCGTCAGGGGAGGATGTCTTCTCCCACCGCTGGAACGTTTACACCACAGCAAATGTAAGAAGATATATTTTTTATGATAATTGCCCTCAGAGTAAAATTTTTTATATCTTCGGTAGCGCTGTGGCCGTCGCGATTGGAACGGATGTTAATGTGTCCAGAATTTTCGATTTGGATATGTCGTGATTACAGTTGGTTTGAAGGAGGTTTAAATGAAAGCAAGCCTTTAGTTATAAAAATAGATGAATTAGTTTTTTGCGTAAAAGCGTTCGGCAATGTAAATTTTCTCAGTGCTTAAAATAAATGTACCATTCTATCGATCCAATTTTCTACAACGGCGCCGATTTTCGCATTGATTGAAGCATTAATAGTTATACTAGTCCTATAGAATAATTGTGCTAGCAAAACATTTCTCCAAATTATCCATTATTGGTGGTAAACCCCTGAGGTATCTTCTTGGTCATTGGTAGGACTCGGAGATCTTAGCAAGAACTATGGTTTCAAATCATGAAACTCAAGTTGGGATTTGTTCCCTTTGCACAATAAAACTGTGGGTTAAAACTTTATCGGCGACTGTAGTTTTATATCGGTTTACTAACAAGAAATAAGACCCACACGTTTAACTGTATTTTCGTTACTTATCCTATTTACGACAGATCATGCATTATTTGTATTTGATTTAACTTTGCCGTATAAATTTTGGTCGTTGCTATTAAAGCGTTTCGCAGATATGGCATGGATGTTTCGACAATGTAACCTCTTGCACTGTTATTCTTCAACGCTCGTCCTCCGCAGCTGAACCGATCTTATTTATATCGGCTTTAGGTTTTTGATGAAAATTTTTTATATTAAAAAAAATTATGTATACATTTTTCGAGCTTAGGTTGCCGTAGGCGGTTCAAATCCAAATTTATTTTCATTATGTCCTATAATTCAAAAGGATAAAGTAAGTGGCCCGCAGAAGTCTTTCCAAATAATTCGTTGAAATTTTATCTCCTCGGAGGACTTTTAGTGGCCTTTATATCCAAAAATTTTAAAACCAACCGCCACAAATTCTTCAAAGTGCTCCCATTTGTCATGTTTTTTGGTGTTAACCCAAATTAAACTCCAAAACACATCTAACCGACCCTGATTACGATTATTCGGCGCTTCACGAGGTACAGATACTTCGAATGCTCGTATCTGCCAAGCACATCGCAAATACGGACGCCAATTAACTGCATCTACATATTCCCGCGCGAAGTACCTTTCCGCATTGTTATATCGCATGAAACACCCCCAAAAACAAATGCTAAGGAAGATCTGTCCTGTTATTGATCATACGACGGGTGTGAAACGTAATGTACATTTATATATTAATCGATCGAAAGTTGTAAATCAGCTGGCTGAAGCTTTTTTACATTCGAAATTTCGTGTATATACCGCCTTCTGGTAAGCGGCGCTACTCCTGTAGTTCAATTGATTGCCAGGAGTGGACGTTGTTGTGTGGGGACCTGAGCAACTCGGCCTTTCAGCAGCGCCAAGGTTTAGAGTTACGATGGAACTAATGAATTCTCTAAATGTTAGAAGCACGAGTTCGCGGCGTGGTCAGAACAGTCAGAACTAGGGTTACCAACTTTTAGACTTAATGAACCGGAGACGTTGTTACGGGTTGCCTACTTTAGAAGAAACCCAAGAGGAATTAAATGTAATGATAAATATATTCAATATTCTTAAAGGCACTCATGATTTTAGGACATATGATTAAAAATCCTTGTTTATTTTTTAAATATCGCTAATTTACGAAGCATCGTCAATTTGTTCTTTGTATAAAACAAAATACAATGGAAATTAAAGTGTCTTAATTGGAATCATTTATAAAAACGCAAAAAAGCCATTGAAAGGGCTTTCCGCTGCAATCGAAATTGAACCGGAGATTTGTGCTACTCACCCGGAGTCCGGAGATTATGGCGATGATCCGGAGATCTACGGCCCGAAAGCCGAAGGTTGGCAACCCTAGTCAGAACAGTTCGCATTTGCCGAAATACGAATAAGGACCGTGGCCTCAAGGATACCTTATCGCAAGGGTGGGGAACCTTTTCCACATGGCGGGCCGTATAAGTGGTGGCGAATCCTTCGGGGGACCGCATTGGCGGCCCTGATTACAGTTTTAATCGAAGTTACTGAGAGATTATAAGGTATCATATAAGTGGAAATCAATTCCAAATTACGTATTTAGGATTAACATTTCAGTATTAAATGCTTTATTATCATTATTTGGATTAAAAAATATGAGTTTATGCGTCCAATTTACGGACCTCTTTTTCGTCACTGTTTAGCGGGCCGCACAAAACGCTCTCGTGGGCCGGATGCGGCCCGCGGGCCGGAGGTTCCCCACCCATGCCTTACCGGTTAACCCACTTCAGCAATTTATCGGCGTCGATCGTTTGCAAAGACCACGATGATATCCGAGGGCAGTTCCAAAATTATTCGCCGTGGAAAATTTTTCTTTTCTTTCAATATTTTTTTCTGCAGTCTTTTATTATACGTATATTTTGGAAAGGGAAAAGGAACATCTGTATATTTTACATCGCTTTTGATATCGGAAATATGTAAATTATCAAACACCCTAAAGCTTATTTGTAATTTCGCTTCCAGATTGTTGCTAATTTCATACTTATCTACAGTTGTCAATAATACTTAGGTGTCGTAGTTTATCCGCGACGAAACAAATTTTTTTGTATAAAATTCCTCAATTTTCTTAAATGGTAATGGAAGAACCTGTTTAATAATCAGATTTTGTACGTAATTCCTGCCCGAGAGGAAATTGTTTTAGATTTTACGTCCATAAGGTGAATGAATCTTATGAACAATATCTTTTGTCAATTTTTTCATGCTTCAGCTTGTAATAATTAAACACTCGTACATCAGGCATATTTTGTATTTTATTTATAAAAATATTCCACAAGAATAAAATATCGACAGAAGCATACTTATCCTAAAGAAATTTTAAAATAACTTAAACTCATAATTACAGGAAATTATCGAATAAATGACAATATATTAAAATATTTTTCTCTTTGGGTATTAAAAAAACGAAAATAGTCGAATTTGAGTAAAACACATATGACAATTGCATTAAAGCGCAATGCAAACAATGTGCAGGTGCAGCATATATCTCTCACAATCAGTCATGACTAAATTAAAAATTTTTGGATAGATTATCATATAGTACAAAATTTTTCTACTGATAAATTTGTTTTTGTAACCATAATAAAATAAAGACACTTCATAATAAAATACTTCCTGGCTGAAAGCGTCACTTAGCCTTATCTTGAGCGATCACATATTTCGGTACAACTTTGGAATTGAAATTTAAAAAAATTATCTCTGCTTTTGGCCTAACTATAATTACGTTTAAAATATTATTTTTCCTCTTCTGCGCGTAACAGAATGATACGGAATGTATGAAAATAATACATATTTTTTTAAAATGTCTGGATAGATTCACACCCACGTATATAAGTATGCATATGCAACTCACTTTCTCAAAGAGATTATAATCCGCAGTTACGGTGTATTTCTCCTGACAACACGAGACAAATACGAGTATTGTAATAAAAAGTCTTTACTTCCATCTCCGCTGTCTCTCCCTGTCTGTGCGAGCGAGGAAGGGATTTTTGTATTTTTAGATCTCCGACGAAAAAAATCGTGTCGTTCGAGACCCATTACGAAAAAAATATTTGGCGGGACGTAACGAGGTCAGCCAAATTAATCTCCCTCAACGCAGCAACAACAGCGCCACTACCGCCAGGCCCATCGCCAGCGGGACGGATCTCAACAGAGTCGCAGGAGACCCGGAAGACAATTGTCGCGCCAGGGCCTCGGGAACGTCAATGTAAACCCGGTGTCTCCCGACCGTCTCGATCAGTTTCTTGAGTCCCGCTACGTCAACGGGATCGTCCTTCGCGCTCCATATCGTCAGGGAACTCCCCTCCTGTTCGAGGAGGGAAGGGAGATCTCTAAGGGAATGGGCGGCCAATCCAGCCCTTACGGGGAATGTAAGGGCCTGGGTGACGGAGTTCCGCCTCAGGGCATCCAGCATGTCCATTACGTGGTCCGAACTGTAACACCTGAGGTAATCCGGGACTCGTTCTGGATCCTCCGCTCCGTCGTCCGACCCGTATAGAGTAGTCCATCCGACAGAGAGGGTGGTTTCGGGGAATATGGTGCGACAGGCGTATAAGAAAGCGTCGGCGTCCACTGGGGTTTTCTTGCTGTCGATGGGGCCCTGGAGTATGTCGGCGTTCAACCAGACTGGGAAGTTCATCTGGGTGGTGGAGAATTAAAGGGAAATAAATTACGCGTGGTTTCGATGATAAAGCGTTCACAAATCCATATACCTAGTCCTGGTTCAAAGAAAAAAATATAAATTATGAGCCCTATGGTTAAATAATGATGATGAATGGAGAAACCTCCTAATAACGGCAAAAAATATTTTAAAAAAGCAAAGTACTCACATATACACCGATTTAGGGGAATTTACGCCACGCCAGGGACCAAACACGCAATCTCACGAGCTCCGGGTTTAGGGGGAATTACTCCAGCGCCAGGAACCCTTTTTTGCTCACATACGCACAAATACACACCAACCAAAAACCACACATGAGTACTTCCTTTCTAAAAAAATACGTATTTCGGAATCAACGATTCCATCGTCAGTAGGCCGATCAAAAAAGGGTTCCTGGCGTTGGAGTAAATCCCCCTAAACCAGTGTGTGAGTAATTTCCTAATTAAAATATTTTTATGGTATATTAGGAGGATTCTCCATTCATCATCATCCTAGTCCTGGTATAAGACGAGTTCTTATAACGCGATTTTTTAATACAAAAAATTCATACGGCGCGGATTATGGTTCTCATTAAGGCGGTTTGTTCGGTCTTGAGATGTGGGAATCCAGATTACAGAGCGAGAAAGAGACGTGTCGGAGAACCAGAGTGATTTATCACAGGCGTTCCCAGCCTTTTCAATGTGGCGAGAGTCGCTATACTTTTGCAAAAATATGAAAGATCATAAATAAAATCTAACCAATGAAAACGTTATTGATAATGTCATTTCCTACGTTTAAAATTAAAACAAGTGGACAAGTGAAATCACTGGTGCTACGAAAGGAGATTTTAATCACAGAATTGGTCGATAAGACTGTCAAAGAGCATCACTGGGTTGCGAACCTCTGGCACTTTTTCAGAACTCATCTCTCGTTTTAAAGAAGGACACGGTTTACAAAATTCTTTCTTCCATCGATCGTTTTCGGACGAAACAAAAATTGTTATCTCATTGGATTGTCTTGAATTATCCACTTCAATAGAAAACATTTAGTTCGCCATATGACTGAAATCGTATCGACATAAAACGACTTAGGAAAATCAGGTTATTATTTTGGATCCAGAGCAGCCGTCATCAGTGGTGATTTAACAGCAGTTTCTTTATTAGAATTTGCAATCGGTAGGGATTCGCTGGTAGTAGATTCATTCTAATATAGGAGATTCAATATTATAATCTACTAAAGGTGAACCACCACTGACGATGGCTACTATGTAGTCGAAATTCGTACAGGTGTTAAATTGGTGTTATCGTAGCAATTGACTAGCAACCGATAATTAAGCGCACACATTAGTATAACCAATCATCGACGAATTTTAGTTTTAAAAAGCTATGAGTTAGTGGAGTGTGTCAAAAATTTCATTAGGTCAGTTTCATTTCAACAAGTGATTTTAATTATAAGAGTTAATAATAATGACTCTTCATGAATTATATTTTTTGTTTTGTATTCTATGTGGAAAATGTGCTAATACATAAATAATTCATAGAAAAGTAATAACAAAACTGAATCATGGAATAAAAAGTGGAATGCTCAATAAAATGCTGATATAATTAAGCAATGTAATATAATTATACAGAATTATTTTTCAAAGTTAAAAAATCTGAATTCGTTCAGCATGAATGAAAAAGTTGAGTTATTTCTTTGTTTTTTCCTAGCTCTTAAATGTCCCATGTAGGCGGCACCATGTAAAACGTGGGAATCGTAATCACCCAAATGAACCTAGAATGAAGATAATTTAGTAGAAAGTGTAACACTCCATAAATCAAGGCTCCCAAAGCTACGTCCCGCGGGAAATATCCGGCTGGCTAGCTTTTGTTTTTCAACTTCATTTAAACATGCATTTCGATTATTTGTCAGCAGAAGGTTTGATTGATTGCCTTTGAAATCTAAATGACATTTTTAGAGTAATATACTTTTTATATAGACGTATGGCATAGTAAACAATAAAAAAAATTGTCAAAACTCTGTTGTATATACTGGAGAATGTATGCTCCCACCCATTTGAAGTCCCGGATATAATTTAAGGCCCTCACAAAAGAATTTGGGGCCCCTTTGGCCCACCGCGCCGGAGTGTCCGGTACGCCACCGTCGAAACTAGTTTTCTGAAATTTACACAGCCATTTTAAAAGTCACATGTGGCCGCGTGGACCTTTTAGTAAAAGGTTTGGTGACCCCTGCCACACAACGCGATACTGATAAAGAAAGCGCTGGTTTTAAACACGCGGAGTTATAGAACAGCGCAGGGCCGGGACTAGGGAGGGGCGAGCGGGGCTCTTGCCCCGGGCGCATTATTTTAGGGGGCGCCGAAATTGTGATTATATGTATATGTATTTTATATAAACATATATTTGCAACCATAAAATTAATTGAAATGACGTGATAAAGTGAGATTAGCGGCGACGGGCAGACAGTAATTATAATGAATATTTTTTACGTCATAAAACACAGGGTTTAGGGTAGGGGCTCGATTCACGTTCTTTGCCCCAGGCGCCCAAATACCTAGTCCCGGCTCGGGAATAGCGTCGCGAATCGTCTTTTGACCCAAGGTCTTCGTCCCTTTAAAACGCATTCCTACCTTGCCCTTGTACTCCCCTAGGACCGGGAGAGAGGCCTTGAACACTTCGGTAGTTTTGAAATCCAGCTTCACTCCCTTCCTCCTCCTCTTCTTCCCTCCTTCCCTCACGCCCTCTTCCACCGCTGCCAGGAACTGAGCGAGGGATATGTCCGATGTGTTAGCCGGAGGATGGCCCATTATAGGGAGCATGTCTCCCGAACCATTAACCAGGGTCCCGAGGACTATGTCCGCCTCAAGCATCATGACGTCACCTGTAAGGAAAACGCAAAAGGAATGAGTGAAGGAAGGAATGAAAACGACTGATTGTGGAGTGCTTTAAAAAAACGTTTAGTGAGGCACTTGTTAATGTGAGAATTCTGATTAAGTTCCGTAAATCGCCCCATAATAGTCCTGAGAAGAAAATGACATTCCTGTATCTATTACAAAGGCGAATTCGTAAAGAGAACTAGTAAACTAGTTTAGGCTAATTTTCCTTCGGAACTGTTCGTCGAAGCTTCAAATCGAATAGTAACGCAATTTGTTATACAGAATCATTTATTTTTACATAAATTTAAAATAAAATCTGTGGGATAACTTCCTGAAAACCGTTTATCAGGAAAAATGCAAACTTACAGAGTGAACTTGGTCCTGACCCATTCCGTAAAAACAGGATCAATATCTTATATGAGATGAAAAAACTTCTGCATACCGTCCTTATTTTTAGATGAAAATTTTACAATTTACTTTGAGATCCACTGCCCTGACGTCAAATGATTATCTCATCGAAAAACGTAAAATGTTCGTGTTCGAAAGAAATCTATGCATAATATGCTGCATATAGTATAAAAGTTATTAAAAGAGAAGCGCTCAAACCTTTCGAAGAACGAAGAAAACTATAAAATAGAAAAAATTGCGTACGATACGTGAAAGATTCCGCGACGTGATAAAAATGGGAGGATTCTGGAACGGAGAGACATTATAGGACCAAGGAAGAGACTCAAGGAGAGAATGGACGGAATTAATCGCAAGGACTATGAAAAAGATCGTGAAATATCTCGGTGAGACCTTCATCTCGAAGACGACGACGTTAATTTTTCAGTTTATTTTTCAAACCACATTCGCTCCTTCAAAAGTAAGGCGCCAGACACGAAGTAAAATAATGATTTTATACCTGAATATACCCGATTTATATCTCTTGGTAAATAAGGATTTTTTTCAAAAATGGCAACCAGATGAAGCGTATCGCTGGAGAAAATCGACCCGGAAATTTTATATACGTATAATGTATTTTTTCACACTTAAATACGAGATGAAAAGGTTCGCGAAAGAACAAATGTGTCGCCAAAATAGATTATTTAATTTTAAAAATTTAACATCGGAATGTGCAGTTAATTTTGATCTTTTTATTAGGAATTACAAAAATTTGCCTTTCATAGGCATTGTACATTTCCTTGGCAGGATTAGGGTCTTATTCAATTGCTTCAGTTTCACCTCATGTACGCTGCAAGTTTTAAAACGGTCGCTGTATTAAGGGTTTAATTATTTTTCTTCCTAAAGTCGCCCGTTAATTTCCGCTCCACGTAATTTTTTCCTCGCCAGGATGGAATTTAACCAAATTTAGGAAACCGGATTTTTCCGGAGCCATTGTAAAAGTTTCATGATTTCATCAACCTTTCTTCCGACGCCCCGAATGCCAAAAATAAGTCGGAAAAAATTACCAAAGAAAACATCGGATAGTCTTCTTATCACACGCACGAATATCACGGAAATTATCTTATCGCCTGTTATCCGTTTCATCAGAGTAAACAACGTGAAATTATTACTCAATCCCGTTTTATCAGTATTTAATCCAAAAAGCTTTTCATAAGATGGAGAAAAGTAACACACTTGAATTTAACGCCACATTGAATTCTTTATCGCAGGAAAGGAGCCCACCAGTGGCGTAGCTAGGGTCTTCGGCGCCCGGGGGCAAGGCATCTTTTAGGCGCCCCTAAGGGGGGTATATTCCCAGTCTGGCCCATATGACCTTTTCTCTTGCCGCCAAGTTCCAGGGGTAGGGGTTTACGCGGGCCTGATTATGTTACTCCGTGACCTCCTAGTGGATCTGCTTCCATCGATAAAAATCGGTCCGTGAGTTTGCGCCCCTTAAGCCCTACGCCCGGGGGCAACTGCCCCCCTCTGTACACCCCTCGCTACGCCTCTGGAGCCCACTAAATCTACATTTTGTCATTTACAGGTGTTTGTAGTCTAACTTATCATATAGTAATGGCACTTTCTCTAGTTCCGACACCACCTGCATATCAATCGTCGGAATTACGCAATCAAAATTATACTCGCAGGTGGCAAAAAAATTCTCGAAAATGACTTCGTACGCTTAAAAACTTGCAACGAAAACTAATTTAGATCCATTAGTTTGATTTTAAAGAAATATTTAGGAATGGATTAATACAAAATATCGATTTTCTAAGAGTCCATTTCATTAAAATACACAATTACTACCCAGGTTTCGATTTTTTATAAGCATTTTCAGGTAAAAGACGTCGCCAGTTTTGATAATCGAGACGGAGGTGGTGTTTATGTCCCTAAAGAAATACCGATGATTAATTTTTGTCCGTGCGGCGTTGCCCGCACTGAAGGGAGTTTCTCTTTGTTTTTAATTTTTTGGCATAAAAATTGAAAAAATTTAATTTCGTCAATTTAACTCTACCACGGTTTTGAAATGTTCTCTGAGGATAAACAAAGCATTAAATGTTTCATTTTGACTCGGGGTTTATAAGATAGGATAATGGAAAATTGCCGAATACACTGCAACTAAAGTTTTGCAAATTGAGCTCTAAATTTAACCTCAAGTGTCCCTATGGGGAAACATTCCACTTTACATTTTAAGAAAATATCTACTGTTCGAGGCGAGGGATGGGAGTATTTCCCCGAGAGGAAATTTCTTTACGCATCGTTCCTGTCGCATTTGCAGATAACGCGACAACGGAACAACCGTTTTCCATCGAAAACCTCGCTTTGCAAAAGCAAACATGTAGTTTATCGATAGCGTTAACGCGACTGTGCAAAGCTGCGAGTGGATTCCAAAGAGCGAATTTTCGCACGCGCCTCGTAATTCATCAGAAGAAGTAAAAGGGAAAGTGAATATGTGCTGCGGTACATATTCTAACGGAAAGGTTATGAAAATTTCTCCTGTGTTGTCAATTCTTTGCAAAGCAAGAAGAAGGTTGGCGGAAAAAATTCTGGTACAAGATTGTTACGGGAACGTGACACATACCTTGATTTTGTTTAGCGTTGTATTCACTCGAGTATTATATTGTAGAGCACTGTTAATTGCCGTAAAGACCCATGGGACGCATAGGGAAATTCAATGTACCCATATATGGGACGCGTATGTATTTTTGCGACTTTGGATAGTCATAAGCAACTCAATAAGCGCAAAAGGCGCGCGTCAATGGTTTTGAGCAAAGAATTTGCGGATTTGCGGTATTTATTTTTAATGTAGGTAATTCCGTACAAATTATTAGGGTTCAAATTTTATCGCACCTGTTATTAAACTTTCCATATTTCTTTTCACGTACATAATTTTGGGTTTTTATGGTCATAGTTGCTTGTTATTTTGTTGGTTCTCGTGGTTTTAAAAGACATTTCTTGTAATTTATACGTCGAGTTTTTTGCCTTTTTATTTTGAGAAGAATACTGTACGAGACTAACCGCATTTTAGAGATTTAAAAAAATGGAAAAATGTGCGTCTTATGCCCCGGTATTTACGATAAATATGAAGAAAAGATAGTGAAAACAGAAAAGATGAGGCTTTTAAATTAAGTAAGGTAACTTTCGCTCGAATTGGTCTTTATATAGATATTTAAAGTATATTTCAAAAATACCTTAGATTGTACCGCTTCTAGGTCTATCGAAAATTTACTTGTAAAAGAAACTCGACGACTTGTAATTACGACGCGATTTTGCCTTTAAGATATAAAAAACAGACTGAGTTGTAACTGTAGGAGGAGTGATATTTACGTCTACAACATCTCCAATCCATTTACCAGTCATGGAATATGCAATACAATTTTTCACAACCTTTCCTCAAAGGATTCGGAAAAATAAGATACCCCAAAATGAATTTACCAAAAAAAAAGTTGAATATTTTTCATTAATTGAGATACCGACAGATCACAAAATAGAGTTAACAATCGCGCTTACATTAGTTTTTTAATGGCAGAAGCTCTCATTACATGACGTATGAATGATACTCCATCCCTACGGCTGTTATAAAATGTGTGAGAATTAGACGGATGATAGCCGACGATGGAACGCACGTAAAAGTTTATAAATTAACTTATATGAAATTTTCATTCTTTCGGAGGTTATATTCTTTTGAATTACGTGTCTACCTCAGATAACCAAATAATCATTCAACTTTATTTTTTTTGATATATTCATTCTGAGATATCCTGCACGACGAAAAATTGGTACCGATTTAAAATTACGGGAGAGACAAATGAGCTTAGGAGTTTTCCAGTGATAATGAATATGAAAAATCGTGAGATATAAATAGCTCTCAATGTTGGGTTCTACCCTGCGGTATGTCTCCATCGTGAATGAAACAGTTCCAATCGCCACAGCGTGTTGATACTCGCTTCACGCTCCGGGATGCTTGCATCATCATCAGATGCAGTTTTCACCCCGTGGCTTGGTGATGAAAGACGTCGGAGAGAGGGAGAGGCTAGTCCGTATCGATAGCCAATACACGCAGGGAACGTTCATTCTCAACTCTCACCGCATTACTTTTTCCAACTGTATAAGCCCTTCAGATCGCTCCGACGCCATGAAATTTATGTAAATTTCTCGGAGGGCCTTGTTGAACGCATTCATCCAATTGCATCGGGTCACACGTGCGTGGGAGAGACCACTGCGCCTCCTGACCCCTTTTTAAGAGGTTACCATTGCTTGCGCCTCTGGTAGAAGGAAGCTTGGCGAGGTGGGGAAAGATGGAAGAATGGGAATAAACGGCATACGAATATGAAAAAATCAATAATAAGAAAAAGATTTCCTATCAGGATATCTCCTGTTTGTATTCCATTCTATGCTGTGTCCGGCGATCTACATAGAATAAAATCAGTGGTTCCCTATAGAAAAGTTCTCTTAGACATAATTGAGTTATCTGTTTGTGGAAATCAGCATTTGCAATAAAAGAAGAACATAAGAAAAATTGGATCCTGTTAAAGAAGTTTACTATTTTCTTTTTATTTACCGAACGTACGGTTCGATTTTTCATGAAATAACGAAAGTTCTGAATCAGGGGCATATAAAACGCCTTTGGATTTTACATTCATGTTTCGGATGCGTCATAATCAAAAAGTTCTTTCGAACTGCTCAAGAAAAAGATTACCGTCTCGCTCACAGATTAATCCAGTTAATAATTGACGAGAAGATGCATGAAAATTACCGTATAATTAACAATGATAACAATTAATAATTTTATAAAACCATCTTTTGAACGTGAAATAGTTTCAATACGAATGTCATATCTTGCCAGCGCAACTTTAAAATATAACAGGGAGTTATCATAAATGCTCAACGTGCTACGTCAAGTAAACAGAATACAAATCAGTATTATTGATGTTTAGTTCAGGCATTTCCAAAGTAATAAGCTTGTAAATCTTACATCGAGACCTTTTCATAAGTGAGTTGGAATTTAAAGCCCATAATTTTCGAAGGGATTCGAACTTTCAGGCAATAATTAAGAGATTAAAAATCCCTTAAAGTCGTAAATTCAGCTTAAAAATAAAATCTCGAGAAAAATAATACTGTCGAGAGCCACCCGAAAACAAACACCACCTATTGTGATTACAATCTTGATTGGAATTGCGACCATTTCCAAGCGTTTCGCGTGAAACTCTCTTCTTCGTGAGATAACCGCGACCGAAAATAATTCTTTTATAGCACAAAACGTTTGTGAATCCAATTTAAACTATTCTCACGTCGTCGGCAGCGTTGCGTCGAATTCCGTAACGACGTTTTCCGATAACTTGGTCGACATCGCCTTTAAAATGGATCGTTATTTAGGAAAACGGGTCATCGCATACCAGAAGAGGCACGATCCGACCTATATTTGCATCTGCTTCCGAAGCCCTTGACCCGGCCAATTGGTTCTGATGATTATAACACTATCGCGTCCGACGTTTGATGACTGTCGCGGGAAAAAAAAAGTGTCAGCGTTTTGGTTTAAAAAAAAACATCCAATCGGAATAAACACAAGCAGCCGCGTCGTATAGTGAAGCCGCTTGGAAACGAATCCGCAAATCGCAAATGCTCGACGGTTTCGGATGCATCGCACGCGCGGACAATAAAGAAACGCCTTGAAGACGTAAAGCTGTAACCCGCCAATCAGAGGAGAGATGGAAACGGGATTCGCAATCGCGAAAATGGGCGCTCGACTCGAACCTCTCTGTTAACTTGGCGTCCTGGCATTTTTATCTGATTTGATCATTTTATTCTTTAATTTCTTGAGGGAAGGACTAGAGAGCGATCATATGTTTTCCTCGTAGCGGAAATATCAGTCATCCAGTTTTAGCCCCTAAAACAGGAGTTTTCAAACTTTTTCATCCGCGGCCCAATAATAATAAAAAATATACGTTTTTCGGCCCACCAAAATCCTACGTTATGAAATATTTTTAATAGGAATATCTAAGGATAATTTTAAAATCAAATCGGTACAATTTAACATTTAAATCCCATTAGTCGATTTCGATTAAATTGGCAGCAATGTAGACTAAATTTAGCGTCAGAATAGCTTGGATCGACCCTTCATTGAGGCCCTGTTTGTACGTTTTTGCGGCCCACCGTTGGGCCGCGACTCATCCTTTGAAAACCCCTGCTGCTGCGCAACTACATATAACGCATATATGCGTCTTCGTCCGACTCGAGTATTTTTTTAAAAAACTTTTCTGCAGATTAATATTTCGATCACGCTTTTCGAGTCGACAAAATATTTCGAGCGCCACCGCTACATTGTTTTCCTTCGTCCTCGTCATTGCGACCTTCGGACCGAATCGGCAAACAAAGGTGATTAAAAAAAAATAAAGACGAGCCGAGAATATAACTGAAACGTAAGTTCAGTCATTGATCTTCCGTACATACTTAGGGGTCAGCAACATACCATAGTATAAGAATTAACCGCAGAATACAAGCAAGAAGGGAATAAGAGGATGGGAGGGGAAAGACATTTGGCAACAACGCAGCATGCGCTCTGAGAGAGAGTTGTTCACCGTCCTTGGACCATTTACTATAGGAAATAAGTTGAAGAAGGGGCTGCTGCAGAGATGGATGAGAGAAAGAGGAAAAAGGTAGAAGGAAGAAGAGAATCGGATAGAGGTCATTGAAAGATAAAGAGAGGTGAGGATTGCGTAAACAAAGAGGAAGAGAATGGGAAACGGAGGGGAGAAATAAAATAGGAAAAAGATATTTTTAAAGGGGAAATGGAGGATGGGAGAAACAGGAGAAGAGAGGAAAATCCCGGAAAATAGGGAGAATCTACCAATGAGCTAGCTAATAAGGCTGCAGCCTTATTCCCCCGGAGACTATGGCATTTCGTTCACAAATAAAAATTTTAAATGGCAAAAATAAAAATAATATTTAGCATTAAGACAGACAATACTTATTACACGCATACGTTCCCGACTTACGACTCTAATGCGTTCCTGAAAATCGCATTGTAAGTCGAATATCAATTTCTCATAGACTTACATGTTATAAATTGAGATACTTTCCAAGACCTTGTAAAAAATATGCACCAAGCCGTATTTAGGCTATAAATTAATAATTTTAGAAATGCGTTCCAGAAAATCGCATATTAAAGTCGAATATTAATTTCTCATAGACTTACATGTTATAAATTGCGATACGTTCCAGAACCTTGGTCAAAATATGTACCAAGCCATATTTAGGCTATAAATTAATAGTTTAAGGACCAATGAGTGTTATATATGGTACAATAAACATTTTTAAGACAAAACAATCAATAAATTAATACCTACAATGCGGATGAGACGTACGATATCAGATGTCGATTTCGAGTTATCAATGTAACAGATCCGATCCGAACTTGTGAGCATCCTACTTTAATGTCGTAAGTCCGGGTTTACCGTAAATCGGGAACGGCCTGTAGTATACTTTTCGTAAAAAGATTCTTTTTTATCCAGTTTAGTTTATACTAGCAGAAATACCCCGCGTTGCCGAGGGAAATTTGGTTCAAATCCGATCGGAATTCTAGATGATATATGGTATTTAAGAATTCATTCGGCCGCCGTTTTGAATAAAACGGGCAGAGAGAAACAAAAACCACGTATGAATTATTTCTGGGAGCTCTCCACAGTCGTACCAAATTTGATTCAAATCAATAGTAGGACTTGGGAAAATACGCGTAGTTTAATGTTTAAATCGACCGCCATTTTGAATGAAGCGGACATACAAACACTAAAACCCCGCGTCGACCTTCCCCTTAGTACCCCCTACTATCCTGTCAAATTTGGTTGGAATTGGTTGATTGCGGGCGTGCATAAAGGAGCCGACAGAAAATGGGCTGGCATTAGCATTGGCATACAAAGTTATTTTGCTTTTTGTACAATTAATATAAAACATTTAGGATTAAAAAGCAGCCTACAGCCTTTCTGTTTGTGAAGAAAGTATCTGTTGAAACTTTGATTACTTTAACGGTGTGGAAATGTATAGATGCACAAATAAACAAACAAACAAACAAACTTTTATAAATATATAGGAGATAGGTATTAAATCCAGAAATGCTAAATGTAAATGATGCCTTGAAGCAATATTGCATAATTTTCAGGATAGCTCAGCAATTACGATAATTGAGGGGTGTGAGGCAAACACATGGTAACCCACAAACTTATTTATTTGTAGTTAGGTAGCGTACAGAAAAGAAAAACCTTCAATAATGATTTTGGAAATTTGTTTAACATTTGTTGTAGTTAATATTTTGTAACGCGTTTATTTATGATTTCTCTTACGGGTGCCCTCCCCCCCTCCCCTTGGTCTGATTTTGCTCATCTACAAACTTGATCTTATACTTGTATTGAAGGTGACAAATATCAAATTTGAACTTCCTGAGTTAATTTACTCGAGAGTTATCGTCGAAATACAAATCGATGTCCTCCAAACCCCCATTTAAATTTTTTTTTGAGATACACCACATAGCTTATATTTTAAGCTGGACCTAAAGATACCCTGCAAGTTTCATAAAAAATCGACCAGCCGTTTTTGCGTGATGCGGTAACAAACAAACAGACAGACAGACAACAATTCTGCAAACAGGTTCAAACGTCTTCTTGTGATGCAAAACACACAAAAAAAGTAAAACCTCGACAAAAAAAACAAATGTACAGACAGAGGTTACAATTTTATTTATATAGATTAAGGGTTCCCAAATTCACCATCCACTACAGAAAATAGTCAATCAGTCATAGTAGAGATTATCGCATTGAAAATCCCCCATTCCCTGGCGTAACGACCGCATTTCTTATCTACCCAGTGGCGGATGAAGGTATCCGAAGGCCCCAGGCGCAAAAAATTCGGGAGGCCCCCAACTGACCGGGAGGGGAGGTACCCAATTTACAAAAATTTTTACAACTTACGAATGGAAAAAATGTATGCAGCAGGTCAAATAAATGGAATTACAGAAATGTATAAATAGAAAATTTAATATTTATTATATAAACTTGCACATATTGAAAAACAAACAAAAAATGAATTATAACCGTGAGATGTGTTTTCGAATGACGCAAGGGATGTTGCATTGTAACAAACCTAAGTAAAAACACGAGATATGTACATACGTAAGTAGTAGATTACACTGATTGTGAAATATTTTACTAAATAAAATATTGAAAAAAATCGAGTTTTGAGTCTTTTGAGGCCCCCCGTTAGTGTCGAGATCCCAGGCGAGCGCCTCATGCGCCTGTGCGGTAATCCGCCAATGTATGTAACTAACAGTTTCTGTTTGAAAATATCAATGCGGTGTGAAAATATCAATGTGGCTGATTGTGAGGGTAATTCCAAATGGAGAACTCCCAAGGCTTTGTAAATGCGACAATGCCCCTTTGAAGGTGAAGCATTCGCCCAACCGTCGACCCGCAGATGGAACGTTTTTACAAACAAACGCGCATTCGATTACTGAGGAGTAGAGTACAAGAGGAAATTATTCTAAAAATTTAATGGCTACGAATTTGTCCAGGATGCATGATGCATAGTTGTGCTAATGAGTATAGTTATAGATCACAGTGTTCAATATAACACGTCGAAGAAAACTGTAAAACTGAAAGATACTACAGGTCGATTATTCCCAGATGAAAGAATTGATGTTTTAATTAGGGTGTCTCAAAAAATGTATGCCCATTTTATTAAACTGCATTTTATCACAAAACAAAATGTCTCTACGACTATAAACTTAGGTTATAAACTAACTACTGCAACAATTTTCAATCGACCATATGCTTTTTGATTAAATATATAGTCCAATAAAGCGTGTATACATTTTTTAGACATCGTGTATGTGGTGTAATGATATATCCTGTCATACGCCATCAACCGCTTTCAGAGTAATAATTTTGATATTGTCTCAACGGAAATTTTCACGCTAAAAAAATATTTAATCGATCACGCAAACATAGTCATAATAAAAAACTTATTACGCGAGCTAACGCGGCTAACAGCTGAGCAGGAAGAAGAAAAGGCATTTAGCCCAGAAAAAGGATCAAGACGAACGCTCACTTTCCCTCTCACATCAAAGGGATCGCTCCACCGCTGCCCTCCTCTTGAAAAAAAAACTTGCCCATTTCCTTCCACTTCCTCGCTCCTTCCACCCCCTCACTCCTTCCTTCTTTCTCTCCTCTCATTCAAACCTCACACACAATCGAGACCTCTTTTTGGACTGGGAAGGGGATATGGGTGCGGATGGGGGGGGGGGGGGGAAGAAGGGGGGATGGGTTGGAGACTCCAAATCTCCCTCAAGGCATTCATAGCCCGAGTACCTTCCATAGCTTCCTCTAGTAGCCTCTTGCTGTTGACTGCGTGGGCCCACGTGACCTTGGATATGTCCCCTTGGATCTCAGGGAAGTACTCCGGGACCGTGGGGATATTCGCCTTGGCCCCGCCTGAAACGGAGAAGATTCACAAGTGTCTTTTAACGAAGTGGAATAAAAAAAATCATGTGAACGCCCTTAGCCTGATTTCTCGACGTCCTAATTCATCCACCTAATGCGCGAGCTTAAGAGCGAGTATTCACCGAAGCTTTCTCTCTCTCTCCCACACTTATTGTCTCCCTCGGGAGGAGTAAAACTGACACCAGCAGTTGCAAGCCAATGTCATCACGCACAGTGAAAAAATAATTAAACATGCAAACATGCGTGTGTACATAAAAGTGTATGTGCTATCTCTCTTTCTGTCTCGCGCTTGTTCGATAAGGGAAGGACCTCCGAAAGAATAAATTACGTGCGATGCATTCGCATGTACGACCGACGAGTATAATTTCAACCCTTATGATTATTATACCAATCCAGTATCTCGATCGATAAATCGTTCCGCGATTAAAGTTTTTGAAAACAAATTAGCTCACCTTATGGCTTAATGCGGTGATAATTAATGCTACTGAAACAGCCGTAAATCGGTTTGTAAAACCAGGGATAAGCATATTAGCAGCAGTAGATACGATCGCGATCGATGACCACTGAGGAAGGCCGCTTTGCAAGAGAAACGCGCATCATGTTTTCCCAGCTGTTGGAGTTAATTGCCGATTTAAGAGTTAAACGAAACAGAGACCCGAAAATAATTTCACATTCACTACAAAGACACAACAGAAATTACTTTGAAACAATGTATCTCAAGAAGTTCAATCATTTCGATTGATTTCAGATTTTTTATTTTCAAGAAACAAGTAACGGTTTTCAGGTGTTGTCATTCCGGGATGTTTTCGAATTAAGGTTGATATACGGCGCATTCTCCGCCGGCTCTTTCGCCTTATTCTTCGGAAGAAAAGTCCCGCTAAACCCTTACTTTTTTACGACCCACACGCATTAACACTCTCCTTTGTTTTTTTTCCCCGCGACGACGCCGAGAAAAAACAACGTGAAAAAAACGGCACATCATTCGCTTTTAACGAGCATATTCCTCCTGGACGCGATCCATCCGTTCCCCATTAAATCGCTCATCCACGTGTACGAGCAGACGATCGCGGCGCAATATGGCGGCCATCGTTTGAAATAACGGTAATGAATAGACGAAGGAAAGATCGCGAGTCGGCGATAGCGATATTTGCATACACAACGAAGGAGACACGTCCATCCGACGATCGTATCCATCTTCGAAACATCTTCACACAGTTTCGGACTAATGAAACCATCGTGAATCGGATGGTGTGATAGCACTGAAAAGTTTTCCCTTCAAGACGCGCACACACATACACACAACTGAGAAGGAGGTTAACGTCAAATATAAACTGATGACTCACCGTTGAAAGTTGCGGCAAATATAAGACACCACAAAGCGATTCTTTTAGCATCCATGGTGAGTGAGCAAAAGGCCCAGGCCTGAGGGTGTGGTGTCCGCAGCTGAAATTACTGAGGCACTGAGCATTAAACGGAGGGGGGGAGTGGTAAGGGCGAAAGGGGGGAGTGGAGGAGAGTGGTGGAGGAGGGGCAAATGTCGCCGAGGAGGGAGGGGGTCTGTGAGTGAAGTGAGAGGGGTGCGGGTTAGGGGGAAGAAGAGAGGTCTTTCTCTCACTCTCACAATACGTATAAAGTGCCTCAGCAGACGGGTGGACGTGTTCCCTCATTTCCACCGGGTTGTAGATATGACTGGGGCTGTTATGCTGGCTTTACGATATCGTGTGTGATGTGGGGAGGGGGAGGGGGCATTATGGTGAAATGATGCATTTGTTAAAGCGCATTGTCTCGGCAAAGGTGCGTGTGGCGTAGAATAGACGGCGAGTCTTTACGTCGCTGAAGTTTCCGTGTAGTTTCCAAGAAATATGTGCTCGTTGGATTTCCTCGTTCTCTCATGGAAGGTTTCGATTCCGCGTCGTACTAATCCAATTATCACGCTTTTATTGTGCGAAAGTATATATATATATATATATATAATGATTAAAACCTAAGGGAATTTGAAGAGGAAATGTGAGATTTGTTTATATATATATATATATATATATATATATAGGACCAGAGGGAAATTTATGCGTAACTCTTTATAAATATATTATCAAAGTTGCAGCTTTAAACATTGGACTGCGTTTTTAAGCCTAACTTATTTATGTTGACGTGATTTTACTCTGTGAGTAATTCGTTGTTTATTTATTACACACTCGCAGATGGAGACAGTATTTCTTTTTGTAAGCATTGCTGAAATATTTGACGATTTTTCTGTGTTCGCGCGTTTAATATTTTTATAGTACATAGTTACAAGGAGCAATATCTATGTAAAAATTCCACTGTATTGTAAATAGGATTTTTCACAAAGTTACTGTTATTAGTTACTTCAGTAAAACTCCAGAAAATTAAGGCTTTTCTGTTTGATTATATAATTCTATTATGCCGTATACGATGAAGGGAATTTGATTGGAAATTAAAGTATCGAGTCGTTTTAAAGAATTAAATATTTCCAAATGTTTTAAAAGTTTTTTTAAGTTAGAAAAGTGCTTTAGAAATGTAATGGTTGACTGGATTTGTTTAGAAACGGCCGCAGTGAAAAACAAAAATACCTCGAATCCAATTGATGGCCAATTTTTTCCAATAACCTTTGCTCACCCAGAGCATTTAAAGCATTATAAATGTTTAAATTTATATCATTATCTTTTTTCTGTATTTACATACGTAATTAAAATAATATAATTATGTAATGATTATCAGAAGAGCGAGTGGTAATAGGCAGACAGGGCACTGGAAATGCACCTCCATCCCGATTGCTTCCCTAACAGGAATTTCTGGAAGCTTGACTGTTGACGATTACGGTAGCTCCTGAAGCCGTAAAAAGGTCTACCAAAAAAGAATTGCATTTATCCTACAAAAAACTGTCCTCAGAGGCAACTCCCCGATCGTCGATTCAACTTATTTGAGACGTGCGTTCCTTTTATTTACTTTTACGGCTATAGGATTTATCCAGGCAATTTACCCAGTGGCGGATTTAAGGAGGGCCGCACTTGGCGCGCGCAAGGGGCCCTTGGAGTAAAGGGTCCCGAAAAAATGTTCGTACATATAATATCAAAAATATTAAATATTATCATTTAAATATAATTGGAATCTTTCTATGGTACCGTAGAAAGACGATCGTGAAGGGAGGCCACATAATAGGGTACCTAGTCGTTAAGAGAGGTTTCATTATGTTTTTAGATGGTAGGCCCCAATTGTATAGAGGCATGGGGCTAAAAATTCGTAGATGCGCCATTGAATTTATTATTAGGTTGATACATTTGGAATTTAACACTAAGAAATTAGACCTTATATGTCGAAGGAAGTAGGAGTAGAAATGAATGGCACTTGTTCTAAGTCATTAGTTGTATTGAGGAACTTTACACGAAGAAAGTTTTCCGGACAGATGCTATCAAGGATGGAAGTCTTCTTCCATCCTTGGCTGGTAAATTTTTCGACAAAAGTTTTATTTCGCATCTCTGGGAAATAATTTCACATATTTAGTTTAGTAGTTATGGAAGGGAGTTACATCTGCAGCAAATAGTCATACTTAGTGCAGTATTTACTTTGTATACAGTCATTTACAATCAATGGGTAGTATATTTATTCTTAAAATATAAACTAATCCTCAAAAACATAATACGCTCGTATTATGTCCCCTGCATTAGTTCAGCGCGAACGAGCAATTTGGACGATGCATCACTCAGTGAGTTTGGCTAACATAAGAGCTAATTTAAATGACTGAGTCCATCAAGAATGAAATATATCATCCAAAATCTAAGCCTAGCTAGCATACGTAAAATTTCCAAGAAGAAATTACTATCGGTAAGGTAAAAATTGAATGATTTCAAATTATTCTGAATAATTTCATGAAAACCTAATGCTTACTTAAATTTTACGGTGAAAATTAGTTGACATTGTCTGAGATATAAGAAAAAATGTAACTTCTGTACCTGGAAAAAATAAGATCACAGCCCTGGGGTTAATCACAACTAATAAAAATTGTAGAAACCTTATATTCATAAAAAAAATAAAAAGGAAGAACTCACGTAGGGAAAATTAATACACGCACTAAACACGCAAACAATAAACCACACACGTGTACTTTCTTTACAAATTGCCTAAACACGTACTTCGAAGTCAATGATTCCACCTTCAGTAGGCCGATGATAAAGACGAAGGATTCGGGTTGTGGAGATCACGCAGATGGTGAGGGTGATTAATAGATTCATTTGATTGGAACATAAAAAATTGTGTTTACTTCCAGTATCGCATATTACGAGAAATATACCACTGAATGCATTAAAACGTCTCATAGTTGAGAGGTAGTTAGTGTGTATAAACCCTGTTGCTAACAAAAGGTGAGAAAGTTAGATAAAAATTTAAACAACGAAGTATTCGTATTGGGTGGTGACTTAATTCTTTGGTCCCACTGATATTTGCTAAATGATTTTCTTTGGTACAACTTTTCGCCGGAAAGGTATGACAACATGCACTCTTGACTAACCAGCTTGACCAGTTTGTTTCTGCATTCATTACGAGTATCAAGTTTTTTAGACGAAGCGGGCAAGTTCTTAGAAGATTAAAGGAACTTGTTCGTTTATAATAGGTATTTTCACCCTATACGTATCATTCTGCCAAGTGGCTTAAATTACGTAATTTAAAGACGGTGAGATTATCCGCATTTATCAAATTAATAATGACCCTCAAACGGGCCTCAACTGCGGAGGTGAGCCATCTGTGCGTAAAATTTTGTCAAAAAAAATTGTACAGCAAGTAGGTCAACGGAAACTCATTTTATAATATTTAATTCGTAAGACACTTCCGTGCGCCGTAAACCTCGATTCACTGTTTTATGCCATTTTCTTTAATCTTAACTCTTAAGTGAAAGTATCAACGGAACTGAATTTGAATTTCTGCTACAGACATCAGTGTCGATGCTGTCACTTCGACCTAGATTGGCTTTTGACGTTTAATATATATTACCAAATTCGATAAGTTTTAGGAGCACCTTAAATTGTCGGCTTAAGTTTTCTTCTCGTACAAACTGATTTTTTTATAAATTACAGACGCAAAATAATCCTTCTGGTTTGAGCTTTTACATCATAACTTGTTTTCAAACGGGCGTCAAGCAAAATAATTTGAAACTCAATAGGGTAAAGACCCGTAATAATAGCCGTGGCAGTCCTAGCCCCTCCCTCTCACTCACCCTGGCGCGATCTGGATCGCTAAATTGGCACCCCATGCCACACTCCCGTTGCTGCCTGCGGCGAGCTAATGTAAATGTAGCAGCACATTGCGGCCCCATGCCAATAAGAGGATTTTTATTTTGGCGCGCTGCCTGTGTATTTGGCTCGGTTCCCCCAAGCCATTGTCCGTCTTGGAGTTCGATAAGCTTCGTGGAACGATTGGAGTCACTTGACCCTTTTCAACCGAACGAGACCTTCATTTGTGTTTATAAGACCTTTTTAGTCTGCGCGAATATATCGCTCATGAAACTGTGACTGTACATCTTGATTATTATCAAGTTTTTTAAAGGAAGTAATCGCCATCGATCGTTAAAAAAGACTGCGATAGATGCGGGAAGTTTCTTTATGCGTATAGAAACTCGATCTTCTTTTGCATCGAGAAGGTAACTTTAATTCATTGGTGATAAATATGACAAAGTGAAGAGAATTTACTCCTAGTTTACGTATAAATGATCAGGCTAGCGAGGATCAAAGAAGCGCAATTTTCTACTTTTGTTGCCCATCGAACGTTATATATAATTAATATTTTTAATATTTCGATTAAATCTTATTTAAACATTCAAGCGAAAGTAATTGTTAATATATTTAATATTTCGATTAAATCTTATTTAAACATTCAAGCGAAAGTAATTGATTGTATATAATTAATGATATTGTAAATAATGCATCCACCGTGTGCGAATTTCAATTACAACGTTGCTGTCAGGTGATACTCAGTTATTCGTCGTTTTTAAATCTAAGTTTTGGGATCAACTATTTGTGAATTACTGCTCACGACGACCATGTTGTTGATTAAATGCTCGCGTGATTTATATCTCTGGAAAAGTTATCTATTTCACTTATAAGAAACTAGCAGAATTTCCCGTTCAATTTCAACGGATTTAGTTAAGCTACTACAGCACAACATACAAACTCTTTAAAATATATAGTAGATACTTTTAAAATTACAATTAGATTTTCTTAACAGTTAATCATATTTGCTTGTAACAATCCGTTTCCGAGCCTATTGCGTTCAAATATAACGATAATTTTATTTCCCATCATATTACTTTCGCCAAATCCAGCTTCATTTCTTGTGTAATTATGCCTCGCTGAAATATTTACTTTTATGTCTTTAAAAAGCAACATACAGTTGTCCATGATTGAACACTGACTGGAAATGTACACCAGATACGTGAGCTTATTTACGTTAATAAATATTATAATGTAGAATATAATGATTTTACTTAAAAAAATGTAAGATTCCAGTATTCAATAGACGAAAGAAGGTTCAATTACTTTCATCAATAAACGCTTTCTGAATAAGAATCAGTATCTATTTACATTTCCATCCATAAACATAGATCGCTTCGTTGCTTAAACAAAAGTGCGAATCGAATAACGCTAAACTTTCATCTATTTGAATGTTTAATTGGCACTAATTGAATCGGAGACAACAATGAAAGACTCCTTGGCAACGCCCGGAAAGAGTACGAAAAATCCTCAAAATTTCGAAACAAATATCGTATTTCTGAAAACTTCGACCGTGTAAACTTAGCAGGAATAAGATAGTATAGAGTTTTATTCGTCGAATAAAGCAAAATCGAAAAAAATCGGTCCATACTTACGTATTTTTATGCTTGAAGGAAGAATACCTTGCAAGTCAAGAAATGGATTCATATGTGTTATCTTATGGAAAAATGTTAATCCCCTATATTGGCAGTACTGATTAATCCTGGTTGACCAAACCTTGACCAATCACTAACAATAAGTTAGGATGTAAGGAAGAATCGTACCAAATTTGGTTATTCAAGCTTTTATCGTTTAGGAGGAGTTCCATGAACAAACACATAAATACACAAACACACGCTTCAAAATATATTATAGTAGAAGTAGACAAGATAAAATTAAAATCAAAGCGAAGCCATAAAACTTAAGCGGCGAAAATTTAAGTTAAGTTTTGATCACACTGGATTTTAATAAATTATGATGTTATCTAATCTTTTAATTCAAGCTGTTTTAATCTTTGGCTTGGTAGTATATAACACTTCGTGAAGATTTGGAAGGGTTTAATACGGTTTAACATACATCATTACGATCAGCAGAGGGCAATATGCCGGCTTTTCTAAAATAAAAGATTCCCTCTCATCTGTTAATAAAACCATAAAGATACTTCCGTTCGGCTGTAGTCTTGACTAGTAGTGTTTGAATCATAATTCTCATGGAAGCGATAATTGTGACACCTCGTCAAAGTAACAGCCAACGTTCCCGACTGCGACTCATCCGTGCAATCCCGTCGTTCCAGCGTTCTTTTTTCAATGGCGATAAACCCTTTTAATCTAAAAATATTTTTATTTTATGTAACGAAACTTTTTACTTGATAATCGTCTTTGCAAATTCCGTGTTGGATATATCTTCATACTTATCAACATAAAACTGGAATACACTTTGGTGGCCTGTGTTTGATTCTTTATTCTTTTGTTCCACTTAAAATTTTAGATGAAAAAATTATAAAAGGCGAGATAGTATTTAGAAGATTTACAAATTTTCAAATTTAGTAAATAATAGATGAAAATTTTTGAACCGATCCTTCAGCAGAATATACTGCCAAATTATACACACTTATTTACATGATACATATACATGCACACATACGTAGGTACATACATGAGAAACTTTTGTTGACATCGAAAGATAGTTTTATGTAGTGGTTTCTTTAATTGGCTTTCGCTACATTAATTTAATTATCAAAATAAAAGTGGTTTTCCGTTATTATCAGTTTATGCCGTTAGTGGTTTCCGTGAACTTAAAATGTTTGCGACGAAACGTGCTTATTTTTTATATAAATAAAGGAATTTTTAAATGGTTTAATAAGACTTCACGGTGAGCAATATTTATCCTGGAGAGACTCAATCTGCGACATTTTAATTCTAGCCTTTGAGAAATCTGAAATCATCCGTTCAATTGGTTCGCTATTTTTTTCTGCGGGCGTAGTATTATGCGAATTGTGTGACAAGGCTGTCAGAAACCCATCATTACATCCAGTTAAAGGGGAAACATGCTAAAATAAGCGACTGATAACACATAATGCCGTAATATGACAATTGAAGGTTCAAGATATGAATCTAATCGACAAATTATTTCTCTCCGATAACCGTAAATAGTCTTGCCAATCTGATCTCAGAAATAAGCCGAGCGCAATAGTTTCTCTTTGAATTAAAACATTACTTGATAAATAGAATTGCCATTTTTTGGTGTGAGGTCATAAAAAGATATCCTTTCCTTAGTGACTATTATATTGAATTCACTTTCATATCCGTATTGACGTTTTCATATCCATCAATAATGAAGTGAAGAGTCGCCATAAACTTTTAGTATTAGCTTTTGCGTAGTTGAGAAAAATTATAGAACCCAGTGATTGAAGTGACTCCAACTGGAATTTTCTATTTTGTACATTTGAAGGCGTTAATCTCATACATAAATAATAAATAAACGTTTGTGGGTAAGTTTAAATTCGGCGCTCCCGTTGTGAGGCACCTGATCTATTGCCGGAACGATGTTGTATAAAAGTATACATTTTTACATAAAGTTTCCATTAACTTCAATAAAATATAATGGCCAGATCAAATTTTATAAAACATTAATTACGTAAATAGAGCAATGAATCTGCAGAGTATTAATTTCCGGGAGATTTCGGCCTCCCGGGCAAGACCCGTCGGGTGCCTGAAGAAACGTCTCTACCTACGCTTGATACGGCAGGGTCACGCCCCTTTCAAGCAAATTAGAACAGCTAATAGAAGCAGGAAAGCGGATATCTTTAGACGCGCCGTAGGCGTCGACAAGCACTGCAAATGGCGGACGAGGATTGTGTATTAGAAAGGCTTCTTTTTTTCACGGGACTGTTTACAGGGTGACGAGGAGAAAGGCTTCCTCCATGCAATTGCGTCGGAGCGTTCGGTCAAGCAGGAAAAAGGTCGTGACGTATAGATATTAAAATTGTTTGTTATACATACTCATTTTTTCGGGCGCTTCTTTTTTTTGTTCTTTCTCGGCTTCGGGGGTCGATCGAATTCACCGGAAAGACGTCGACCTTCCCTTGGAATGACAGAGCTAGTTACTAAAAGTGTTTCCCATGAGTCTGGATGAAGGGTGAAGGATGGATCGATTGCTTTGATATAGGATCGTCCTGGAAGTTCTGCAAACACACCGTAGGATGGCGGGAAAGGGAGCGTGTCGCTTCCCTCGATGGCGGTTAATTCGATACGCTCGTAATGGAACTATGTACGTCTCAAATCAAACGACGTTTGTTCAGATTTTTCACTGTTTTAAATTATAGCTGCATAAGATGATGCTTTAACGCCAATGGTAGAGTGAGGGGTACGATTTGAGCAAAATGAATCGTGATAAAAGCGATTACGGAATTCTCTACCCTTTGAAATTGACTCATTATTGGCTTAGATTGAGGAAAAAAAACACGCAAAACGGAAAACCGCCATCGACGAAATAGTTTCTGAGCTTAGAATTTTCGCGGATATTTTTCGCATCGATGAAATAAAAAGTTCCTATATCTCTAGATCAGTTTCCCAACCTTTATAGAGTCGCGGCACCGTTAAGTGACTTTTCAGAAATTGGTGGCACCCCTCCCTATCCACCATTAGTAATAATCGTGGTGAAGTTGAACCTCTAACCCCAATCTCCATATCTCCTTTCATTTCGAAGTGCCTTTGCGACGAAATTAAGATCGACTTAACTCTGGTTTGCATTTTTGAAAGCCTACGATTCTAAATGAGACTAACAATGGGAAAATAGAATATTTTTTGCGGCACCTCTCAGAACACTTCACGGCACCCAGGTTGGGAAACACTGCTCTAAGTAGGTACTCAATTTAACAATGGAAACGATTGATATAAAACGTAAATTGATAAAACATTTTACCAAAATTTTAAAAAATCGATTCATAACCAGATTTCATAGCGCTGGAATTTAATGTTGATAGTTTTGCGGCAAAAAGAAACCAAGTGTTATTTTGTTTTGGTGAAATCCTTCGCAAAACTGTTTTCCAATCATCTAAACTAAACGTTCATATAAATTGATGGGAATGATTGATCCGAAGATCCTTATGCTGTGATGATGGGAAATGTGGAAACAGGTGCAAATATCTGCTACGATCTGGAATCGAACCCGAGCATTCCACTTGCCAGACGGATATTCTACCACTGAACTGAATATCCGCCCTGCAAGTGGAAGACCCGGGTTCGATTCCCGGTCATAGCAGATTTTGTCACCTGTTTCCACATTTCCCATAAACAGTCATAGTATAAGGAGTAGTTAGCGTGTCTGCATCCCGATGTTGGGTTCAAATTTTGACGAGGTCATCATCGTTTGTGTGATTCTTAGTTATCGTTTTTGGGCTCAACGTAAAAGGCATAGTGCTGCTTACGAGCTACTTAAGAATTAACAAATATAAATAAAAATCCATCAAGGTGATTGATACAAAATTCATTCTTGTTTGTGAATCCAGAAATCAGCGCAAGATTTGTGGCTTGGTATAGCAAGGGTCGGAATAAGTCCGAGAGTAATACAAATATCACAAATTTTATTTTGATTATTTCAGCTTACAACAACAACCTGAGTTATTTCATAAAATGAATAGCCATGGGCTATTACTGATGATGATAAAATATGTCCCTCCTCGAACTCGATTGGAAACCGTAAACATTCATTTTGATCTTGATAAACAATATATGGTACAAAGTAAACAAAATGTTTAAGAACACAGTGTATACATCAAATATGCGAAAAGTCGAAACTCGCGAATCTTTAGTGTCGAGTTTTTCAACTTTTCCTCATTCGTATGAAAAAAATAGTAACATTTCTTTCGCTGACCTGAGCAAAGACGTCGTTTCCTCAGAAAACGGGAAAAACAGGCGATTTGATTGTTAAAAAAATATAACACTTTGGATTTTTGCCTCCGCACACAAAAAAACATGTCCAGCGCACGACGATTAGCGTGAAAAATCTCTTCAATGAACATGGAATATATCTGTCAAAGGATCACAACAAAAATTTGATCGAGACACTCGAAAAAAAACTCATTTTAGGAAAAGCGCGCGTTCTCTTCTCGAGAGAGAGAAAAAAGAACGACGAGAAGCGCATCACAGACAGCAAATCCTTCCTCATTGTTTTTCTTTCTTTGTTTCATTCCGCTGCAATACAGAGAGCGGTCTTTCGAGAAATTTCAAACCGTCCCACGAGAGGGCGGACTTTTTTCTTTTCTCGACGATCATTTGGCCCGATGCGTGCGCGAAAGAGCGGTGATGGAGGAATGCGTCACGCGCCGACTCACACCCACGCACAAACACCGACGCGCGCGCACACACACACTTTCCCTCGCAACCTGTTGCGCTGTACGCCCTTGAAAATCCACCATCGTCCAGCGAACCACTGGTTATTTCCCTTCCGGAACGAAAAGCACACCGAGCTTAAAAACAAAATGCGGTCACTGCTAGCCGTAGTGTTTTTTTTTAATGGCGACGGGTTCGCTATGCTCATTTGTTTCCCTTTCATCTTCTCTCTAAACATATTTTCATCTCGGCTACTTGGTGTCACCGTTGGAGATGTTGTATCCGGACATGGGCTTCATCTCCGTCCAAGGCACGTTCCCGTGAGGAATGGAAGATGTCCCCATCAAGGGCTTGCTCACGTGGTTGTAGTCCCCACTCTCGGAAGATTGGTTTTTCCTTGAAAAAGCGTGAGAAAGAAAGGGATGAGTTAGTAAGAATCTTGGCGGAAAATTTACGTCTAACATAGGCAGTTACGTGTGTATAAATTCTGCGAAAATTATCCTTAGCAACCGAAGAATAATTTCCTCACGGCAATGAGCGTTGATTATCTAGTATTGCCCGATTTTAGCATATGAAAAAATTTATAACCGGGTAAACTTTAATTCGGGAAACATCGATTTCTCCCCACGAGCGGAAATTCAACCGAGTTTTACAGTTCGAACCATAAAATAATTGTGACGCGATGCCATACGGAAATAATATCCTCGTTTATGAATTTCGCCTACCAAAATTTGGTTTTTCTTCTAATTAATAAGGCACTAAAATTTATTAGCATTAAATGCATTGTAATATACATCGGTAAATGGAAATTCTTCCATTCCAGTCATTATACCATATTTATTTCTGCATAAAAAACAAAAGTATTATGTTGGGACAACTTCATTCGTTCTTTTCATACACATAGCTGAGGATAAAATCGACTTATCAACTTTTCATTCATTTATATTGTTCAACTCAACGGATGTAGCCTTCACATGGTGGAATTCCATATTCAGGAAAAAATAATAATAACACTTGGTAAAGGAGAAAAAGGAAAGGGAGAAGAGTGTTATTATTATTCTTTCCATTTATATTGTTATTTAATCCGCTTTGCCTCGTTGCCGTGGTCAAATGAGTTGAACCATTTTCTTTCGATTGATGATGATAAATAAATAACCAGCGAGATTTAGGAATGCCATGGGCGGTATCCTGCAAGATATTTCACTTGTACATTGCATTGTTTCTCTTGAACTGACGGAAATGAATTGGTTTGCGCGTTTTTTTAGCGCTTGTCTTTTCTTTAGAAACTCATGCGCCATATCGTAAACAACTGCAGAGCAGCATCACAAAGCGGAGAGTTTGGAATTTAGCCCAAAAGTGAGGAGAAAAGACGCGAAAGGGGAAACGGAATGAAAAGAAAGAAAAAGAGACGAAAGCAGGAAGAAAGAAAGTAGGATATTAGTCGCGCGAGAATAAACAGAATTGCTGGAAAATATGAGTGAGAAACAGAAAGGAAAGTGAAGATCACAAGAAATGATTGAGCGAAAGAAATTAAAGGACGAAACGGAGATTAGGATGAAAATAACGCATCCAAAAGTAAAAAGAAAATTCAAAGATGGTAAGTACCATGGAAAAATAGTTGAAGAAAGAGAAAACGACCATGTAGTGATTAAAAGGAAGGGAAAGGGAATTTGAATGGGAGTAAAGCACGTAATGCGGATAAAATAAATGAACGCTTTCCTCCACAAGAAATAAAATCACTTATTTAATGCATTAAAGTGAAGGAAACGACTTCGGAAACGTTCATTGGAGTTTATATGCTTTATGATGTATGTATAATTGGGACAATCAAACCTCAAAGACTAACTAGAGGAAAAGGAATACTCTCTTTAATATCCGCACAAAAGATGAAATTCATCTGTAGCTGTAAAGGGATCACAATGCCGGTAGCAACGGCTCCCAAAATTCCTATAGGCACACTTTCAAAGATACGCATAATTTTAGGGCGCTACCTTCTTTAAACAAGAATGTGAATTTATACATACACAATCATTTATATTATATGTTTATTTATATTTTATATCTATACATATCAAAAGGATTGAAAGCATCATCAGTTTGTTTAAGGACATATTATTTTCCAAATCACCTATCTACATTTTAAAATCGCCGATTTATTTATATTTTCGCTGCACTCCTAAAAATCAGCTGCGGTAATCCAGTGTGCCGCGGCATACCGTTTGGAAAACGCTCTCCTGTACCGTTCACTTTAGAGATAAATAAAATGATACTTGGGGTTTTATACGGCCACATGTTGACAAAATTCCATTCCATAACCATTACGTTTCGATGGACGTCAGGGATCATTTTTATTGCATTACATTTGTCAATCGCATAGTTGCAGCCTACGGTTAAAAGGTTGTTCGGGCGTGCATGCTCAGATAGCTTAAGTTGCTGTTCTAACTTGCATGCTCAGATAGCTAAAAACAAGATAAACATAAGTAGACCACCAAAAATAATTCCGTATTTTTTATTTCCCGAAGTAACGTGCGTTGCCTATAAGGCGGGCGTTCTCCGTCTTATGACCCCCCCCCCCCCCCCACACACACACACACATTTCAATGGAGCTCTGCTGCATTTTCCTCAGAAAATAGATATTGTGCTTTAAATTGTTCATATTTACATTCTAATGCCGTTATCGTTGAATTACATGATTCGATGGCCTCTATACTGAAGCTATTGTTGTGTTAACCAAATATGCACCCTCGTCTGCACTTTCGTCCACTTGTTTGCACTTTTTTTTTCTGAGAGGCGATAGTGAATATGGGTCAAGGAGAATTTTTGAGGTCTTTATTTAGCCACTTTCAACCATGTTTATTATTCCCGAACGAAAATATACCCGCTAAAAGATTGCTTTTTGAAGATCGCATTTAAATGACACGGAACCAATGTATTATTTGATAAAAATAATTTTTTATACGTGGTCAGAGTTTTTAAATATTTATTTCGACGAAAAATCGAATAATGGTCGTTTTTAAAACTCCTTTGAATTTCACTATTACATTTTAAGCGCATATAAATATTTACCTAGCATCGGAAAATTGTCTTATCCATAGAATAGTGAAAGGTTAACAGCGTTGCATATTCTTTAGGGCGAACAGATATCGGAACCGTTCTAATGAAACAAGATTCCCATTAAACCACCCTATCATCACATCTCGACAGCCACGTTCGACACATCTGGCACCTGAACGATTCTCCCACCTTCTTAGACATGCGTCGCTCGTCCCACCTGCCACCAAGTAGCTAAGACGCACGAAGAAATGACTATGCCTCGCCAATAAATATATACACATTTCCGCTCATCGCTTTTTAAAAATTCAGCCTTCGCCCAAACGAGAAAAAATAAACCCTAACATAACCTCACCCACAGCGACCATTACTTCAGCAAAAAATTTTCCTATCGTTTACGCAAGCGAAACCTATTTCTCTCTCTTTTTAACAAGACCTTCGGACCAAGGAAGAAACCAGTTCCTTTTATTTCATCAGCGCGAAAACTCGTCCGCCCACCGGATATCCTGCGAACGAATTCGCGTAAGGATTCACCTCCCCCTCCTCTCCGATGGCGTTGAAGAAACCGCGTTACGGGTGGAGTTAGAGAGGAGGATGGAATCGAGACACAAGGGGTTGTTGAGAGGAGATAAGAGGGCGTGTCCTGCTCACCTGGCAACCTTCCGCCTTGCGTTCAGGAGGAACAGGATACCGGAAATGAGGATGAGGGCCACGCCGAAGGCAAGGAAGGCCGCGCAGCCCATCATACCATAAGTCTCGCCAGCCAACATGGAGGTCATCAGTCCTGAGAGTTTTGGTGTCATCTCCGCTCTGCCTTCTGTCCAAAAGACAGGGAACACGACCTCCTGGACGTTTCGTAGTAACCTTTTTAGTGGAAAAGGTAGAGACAGAATTAGCGGTTAGATTGAAGGGATTCGCCCTTTTCCTAGACCGATTGGAGAGGATATATCCATGTGTATTGAACGTTTTCCAATTCCTCGATAACGCAGTTTGTTTACCTACTACTTGGTACATGAAACCTTAAACACTGTTAAGAAAATTAAGGGAGTGACACTATTAAGGTCAAAGGGAGTGTTTTAAATTGTCGACTAATGCGTTTTACGATCTAAATGGCGGAAAGCGATACTGTCTGACAAGTATTGCAAGAGATTAATGAGAGTTGCTGTTAACCGAATTAAGACCACATTCATTTATATGATGTAATATGTCTGGCAAAACAGATTGAGGAGAATTTTATCCTCTTGGCGATAGATAATATTTAGAGTTAAAAAAAAACTACTATCACTTATTGTCTTAAACCAAGCGGCTATTAAATCCGAGTGTCAAACGGTTAAGACAGATATGGAGTTATAAACGGCTGATTACTCAAAAGGCATTTGCAGGAATAATAACATGAAATGTTTATTGTATATTTGACTTTGTTGAAACAAATTTTGTAATTGTTATTAACAGCTATGAATGTAGTTGTGATATTTTTGGGAATACATACTGCAAAGGATAAATCAATAATCCTTCGTGAAAACTCGTTTTGATTGAGTCGTAATATCGTCGAACGAAATTTCTAAATGTTGAAATATACTAGAAGATATGGTTTCCCAAAGACATGGCCTAAAAGTTCATCTTAATGTATATCATCCCATTCTATTGTTAATTAGGCGAAACAGAGGGCGTGAAAGACAACATCAAGGTGCGACAACAAATAAAAGAAAATTTTCATATTCGAGAATTGCTAGATAGGTTTTTCATAATAATAAATAATTATAAAAAAGCATGTAATGTCATTGGAGCTTGACGGTGTGTTTGAGTTGTGTTAATTCCTCAGAATTTCAATTTAAAAAATTTGATTGTCATTCATATTTACCTAGCATACTTACGAAATGTGACTGCTTGGCTTGAGGTAGATACTGATCTGCGTTCTTGCTCGGACGTCGATTGGGGCCCCGGAGGTCTGCGGAAGAAAACACAAGGAGATTGATAATATAGTTCGAGCGAACAGAGTCCAAAGGTCTAAGAACGAGAAGCACAAACATGGTTCAAAATAGCATAGTTGGATTTGACAAGTTGTGCGTGTTATAGGAAATGAGAATGTATGAAAAGATAATGTTTCATGACCGGAATTGTACTGGTGAATCAGTAATTATAATAATAATGAACATTCGCGAGCTATTCGTAAATACAGTAGACTTCCGATCATACAAACTAAGAAATTTCTTGTACCTTCAAAGTATTTCCGAAAGATCGCTCGAATATCTTGGGCTCCGAAAATTTATAGCAATTAAAAAATTATTCTAAATTTCTTCCGGATAGCTGAAGTTCGGATAATCGGAAATCCACTGCATTACGGGGTTCTAATAATGGCTGATGCTAAAATTATTCTTATAGATAGTTAAATGGATTGATATACGTCTTTATTTAAGCGAGATTGAGACTAGTCAGTTTCTTCTTCCATCTAGCCCATTGTCAATTACAAATAACAAAATAATAATAATAAATAAATATTACATAATAAAAGAAAATGAAGTATTACATAAATTAGTTAGTAATTTTAGGAAATTAAAAGAGATAGAGATTTGTTTGTTTGTGGGGAAAATAGGAATATTGGAGTACTATAATGTAGGAAAAAATCCCACTGCAGAAAAACACCCACACCAGAAGGAGGTGTGAAAAAGCTGCGAATAGTAATATTTAAAGTTTGAGAGCATCACAAAAGATAAGTACACAGCATTGGATGCATATAAATGTAATTATACCTAAAATCTCGGAGAAAAACAAAATTTTACATTAACAGGTACATGTACATATGCAATTTAAATAAAAATGTATACGACCTGTAGGAGAAAATTATTGCTTGCCCGTTCGAAGTTATGAAGAGGAATGTGAAAGGAGATGTTTGTGGCACGAGTGTTTGAAGGTATATGGAAAATAGCTGAGATGCGGCAAATCAATTCCGATTTTGAAAACTTAACTCTTTAAAAAACTAAAACTTGTCTGTAAAAAATTACAGTAAATACGCGTGCATCGATCGCACTTTTTCCCAAAATGTTTTGATTCGAAAAAGGGGTCCTGCACAAGGGTACAAAATCATTATCAGTGGCGTACGTATTTACGGTGCTTTGTTTATGGATCAGCCTTAGATAGATGAATGCAATAGATATCCGACAGCTTGGTGTGAAGAGTAAAGATGTCCCGGGGAGGATTAAATCACAATTTGGGATATAAATCGAGTTCTTTCACAGAGCGGAACAAATGTCGTAGTATTTAACAAAGCGGAACGGGCTATGAACAGGAGGGACTGTCCCTCCAAATTTAGGACGGTCGGTCACTCTGCACTAAACGGAATTTAGAGAAAATGTGTTTATATCCCGAGCTGCGATTGATATTCAAGCCAAACTGATCCATAAGAGCCGCCATGGACACCATTTAATAGTTTGACAAAAGATTAAAGTGTTCGGAAGATTTAGCTTCGTATTTGTCACGCTAAGACTCTCGAGAGGAAGGTGTAAAGGTTAATAAAGATTTTAGGGGAAAGGTAAGGCTATCGAAGCCAACTTATTACTCGAGGGCGTCAAAATTTACAGTTACATTTGGACTAATTCCGTGTTGTTCTAAATACTACACGGTTGAGCTTGAATATACCGCAAAGTGTTTGTAAAGGCTATTTTCAAAATTGCTTTCTCGAACATATAAGAGGAACGTCAGCGGACCATTAGAGACTTAAAAGGCACGAACTTTTCAAAATGTAATATTAATGGAACTTCCGTGATTTACTCTCGAGTGCCAGACTTTAATGGACTTTTTAGGAAACCGACAGCTCAATGTGAAATTTTCTTCAAGATTCATCTTGATTGCTCATCGTTTAGTTCAAGGGTTGGCAACCGACCAACGGACCAACTAAATCACATTTGATCTTTTTTCATCTCGAACTTTACCGATTCCAAATCCGGTCGCTTTGCGACACACGCCCGTTTACGAGTAAACATTGGTCCGTTTCTTCCCAAATGATTCAGGCGCATTTCCTCTCCGGGCGACACAGGCAAACATTTCATCCAAACCAGAAAAGAATAGAAGGAGATAGAGAAAGGAAGGGGAGAGAGAGAGAGAGAGAGTCGCTTTGGACGCACGAGTGATTTCCTCAACGTGCCTCTGACTCAGATCCGCGTTTCCACGCACACATGTCATGTACGATAGTGCACGCGTACTCTTCTCCCGCCCCCAACTCTTCCCAGACCAAGGGGTTATCGCCTCCTCTCTTCGTGGTAAGAGGGAAACGTCCAGGAGGAATGGGAGAAAGCTATTAAGATAGGATTTTCCGGGTGCATGTGCACTCAAAAGACTCACCGGTTCGACCGTCATGTAAAAAGAATGCTTCTCTGGGTCGGGATTCATCCCGGAGATTTTTTCCGTATAGAATGGGTCGGCCAAGTAGAAATGAGGGTATGATATCACCATCGGCGTATCTTTGTGGCAAACGGAGACGTTCAAAGCGCCTATTGGTAAGCACTCGTCGCCTCCCGGGCCGCAATAGCATGCGGACGCCTCGTCTAGCGTCCCGTTGTCCATCATGGTTACATCGCCCGTGAACCTATAGGCGGGGATGCCGTCCACCTCCGTCTCTTCGCTGAAGGGCAAAGTGACGGATCTAGAAAGAGGAAGGAAAGATGAAAAATACGAAAATACTCATTGCGTCGCTCGTTTGTGACTAACCAAATTGGAAGGAATGTTGTTTTTTTTTAATGATGGTTCGCTCTGTGTCAGAATACGTTAAAGAATTCTCTCTTACCTTTCCGAGTTCTAAAGTATGCACTGCCCATAAAAAAATATTATATGTATTGTGAGAGAAGGAAAGGAGTTTGCTACAAAAAAATAAGATTTTCCAAATGTGTGATCATTTCCGAGAACTACTGAGGTCATTTATACGCCTGGTTTTTTTTTGTTCTACATCTACATCTACATGATACCCTGCAAATCACCAGACTGGTGGGTGGCAGGGGGTGCAGCACACCAAAACCTACCTAATAACGTCCCTCGTGGGAATCACTCTCCTGTTATGATCCCGTATGGTCCTTGGGAAAAACGAGCTCTGATATCGCTCGGTCCTACAGTCAATCTCTCGTATTTTATTCTCGTGATCGTGCCTGCCCATGTACGTAGGTGCCTCTAATATTCCTGAGACTTCCTCTAAGAAAACTTCCGACCTAAATTTCTCCAGAAGCCTTAACCTAGCGCTAATTCTGCGATCCTCTAGCGATATCCAATTCAACTCCTTCAAGAGTGATGTGACGCTTAATTTTTGCTCATATTTTTGCTTTACGAATCTGGCTGCTCTGCGTTGGATTCTTTCTAACTCAAGTATTTGTCCCTTTTCGTACGGATCCCATATGCTGGAAGCGTATTCGACCTGAGATCTGACCAATGATAAATAACACGTTTCTCGTACCTGTTCTGTGCTACTCCTTACTATTCTGCCTACGAAGCCCAATTTCTTATTAGCTGCGCCTACGATCCTTCGAATATGCATATTCCACGAAAGATCACGACATATCGTTAAGGGAAATTCGCAGTATCCCAAATCAAAACAATAATTTATTTACGGAAAAACTCAGTAGAAGGGAAATCCTAAAGTAATTTTTTCTGTTTTTATTGAAAGAGAGCAAGCCAAAAGGAAGTCGGCCTCCATAGACAGAGTGGTAAGGGAAAGCACCTGAAAAGGATGAAAAGCTTGTGTTTGGTTAGACTGTAGAGGATCTTCGTTAGAGGCTATATACTATATATATTTGAATTAAAAAAGTTCAGCGGAGAGCAGCTATAGTTTGTAAACAAATAACTCAAGGCGAACGTTTCCTTGTTATATCAAGCATTAATATAAATTTCCTAAACGGAGAGGTGAACCAGCGGAGCTGCTTTGACGTCGATTGCAAAGTAAAATTCTTTTCACAACGAAAACAAAATGACTAATACAGTGTATTAGTAATACACCCTTCGTATTACGATGGAAACATCCGTTATTATGCTTTAGTCTCGTAATTACGACTGTGTTTACAACTATTAGAGACCTTTGAAGAGCCGTTATTTCTGTCAATACTTGTTTCGTAATATTCGTAATATATTTCATTAGACGTATGGCCGTCTTAAACTAGTGTTATCGATTAGAGAAATGTAAAAAAAAATAGAGGAAACAAACAGAAGCATTTTAATATTTTGGGTGGTAGGCAAATTCTGGGGCCTTTATATCTGAGAGCTACTGGACGATACATGTAACTATAAGAACGCTAAAATAATTAACAAATGTGGTAATGGCCTATCTCACATAACTACAATAGGAAATTAATAGTTTGTAATTTTAATAATAAAAAATTATATCCTTTTTGCACACTATGGGGGGCCCCAGGCGGATGCTCGGAACTCCTCTCGGTAAATCCGACCCTGGAAACAAAAGATGCAAGAGGTCGGGGATGAAGTACATAGTTCGCACTAAAGTGCAATGCTTTGTTGTAGGTTAGTTAGCGGAAGTGCTGCAGTACGGAACGAAGATTAAGTTCACTTGTATCTCTCTCAATCCACATGAGAGAGAGACAGAGTTAAAGGGCGATAGATATAGATAGAATACAATGTGAAACATTGTTGCTGATATACAAAATCTCACATATCCGCACGAATCTCCACTTGACTCGATAACAAATGAGCGGCGGTTTATATGTAAGTGAAAAGGAAACAAGTGCAAGTGTAATCCGTGATTTTTTTCCGCAATCTAAAGAGAAGCCAGAGAGAGACCCAGATAACCGAGCGGCTTTAGATACGGCGTTCCGTGCCAACTGGGAAATTATAAATTTCGAAGAGATCCGACGTACCAGAATCTCATAGTAATACGTGACTCTGCGGTCGTGTCGTGATCTCGGGGCAAGTTTCGCAACTAAAACTTTCCGTAGTCAATTGATAAAAAAAGTCTTGGATCATCAATAGCTTCAGGCCGGACAGGACAACTTGATTTACCCATCGAGTGTACATATCTCTTTTCTCACATAAGCTTTTAATCGAATTGTCGAATTCAATTCGAGGAATATCTCTATACATAATAAAATTGCCGATTTCTGTCACGCTTACTGCCATGGCAATTGCAGTTGTTAAAGTCTATTGTTGTCTCGATCCTAATGCGTAAGAAATGTATATAGTTGTGAAAAAATCGTATTAAAAAATAATTTTCGAGATTTTTGGTTGATATTTGAATTTATACGAAATGGAAATTAATCTTTATAATTTTCTCCGCATGTCTGCGCAAGTTTTGTGCCAAATTCATATTTTTGAGATATTTTAAAATGTTAACGAAATAATGTCTGCACGTAAAAAAAGTAGTTTTACTTATACGTTTTATCTTATGAGAAAGAGAAACTATCCCTTAGAGTCGATAGGAAATATGTACCTATAAAAATTAACAACGTTCTCAAATATTTTTTACTTATTGTTAGATTGAAAAACTACAGCGTTTTTAAGAAAAAAAACATCAATCCTAGTTTTTAAAAAAATCTAATTGCAGGAAGCATTTGTTCAATATAAATCTTCCTCCATACGACAATTGTAGCTGTCCAAACGAATCTGTCCTCCAATCGACTCTGAAATTTCACTTAACTCGAAAATCGTTCTCTGAACCAATACCGGTCATCCTCGGACATCTTTACCGATTGACTCGTGGTCATCTCTCTATTTTTTGCTCTCTTTTTCTTTCTTTGGAGCGAACCCTTCCTCCGAGACGTTCGCTTTATAAACCTCGCCTTTCTTCTGGACCTGCAGCGAGGAACACGTCAATCAATTTCAGCGATCTTCGTCCAACATCCTCCGACTCTGGAGGATTCGCTCTTGTTACCCAGACCGAATGAGTCATAAGCCATTCGGCTACTTCAGCCTCGTTTCTCTCTCTCTCTTTCTCCTTCTGTTTTTTGAACCGATCTCCTCGTCCCTAACTCAATAAAGCGCTTCATGCCTCTTCCTCATGGAGATTGCGATATAACTTAACCATTGTAGTTGGAGGCAGATTTAACAGAGGCGATCGGAGATTTCAGGATTTCGCCACTAAAATAGACGAGAAGGAAAAGTCTTATATTTATAATAGACCCGGCAGTGAATAACAGTGAATACATGCAAGATATTTAGAAACTGATTTCTTTTTCAAATACATATGTTCCATGAGGAAAGACGTAAAAGCAGAAGAGAATAAAGTTGGTAGTCTAGGACAGTACTTGTCAAACTCTTTTCGTCTGACAAGGGCCCCCTCGATGTGAATACAAAATTTCGAGGCCCCCCAACATGTAGAATTGACTTAAAGTGTGATTTATCAATTTCAAAGAATAATTACTAATGAGTCTTAATGATATCTTTGAAGTACTTTATCTGTTAAATTGTTTTTATAATTAAATGTGAAGTTTTGTTATCAATGCGAGAATCATTATCTCAACCTATTGACGTAGGTTTTCTCCCCACTACTTTAGCATGGTGATTTAAAAAACAGTGCCATAATAAAAGCAATAAAATCTCCTTTCGACAAACTGTATCATTTAATTAATTTAACAATTTTTTTATCAGCTTATTGTTTATTCAGTATTAAAATTAATCCAGCATCGTTGTTATAGCTCCATTTTTCGGCGCCCCCCCCCTCCCCCGTAAAAAGCTTCACGGCCCCTTGGGGGGCCGCGGCTCTCACTTTGAGAAACGCTGGTTTAAGTAGGAAGTCATTCTGAGGGAACTCGTTGGCTTAAGTTTGATCGAAGCTATTGCGTATTCGAAAATGGTGCATTTCCTTTTTTATTTAGTAAATTCGTTTGTGTGCGAAATGAAATAGAGTTGCGAAAGATAAAAAAGATATGGAGAAATTTCAATCGTTCATCAAGAGATATAGTATTTCTTCCTCACATAGCTAGTCTCTGGCTGTTCCCCTAGCGGTTTCGAATTCGAATTGATCTTCCGGGAGTTTTGAAGATTGATTCGGATGAAAAATTTATATATAGTTGACGGAAGAATTTATTTTGAGTGTACGCTTAAATTTCTCAATCGTTTTTCTTGATATTTTTCTAGCGAATTTGTCACATTTAAAAAAATTCTCCAGTGTCGATTCTCATTAATGCGTGGAATAATGTACACATTGCATACATTAAGAAAATCGCTGCATCCACTGTCAAAATCGTGTAGAATGAAATTTAATCTTCGCCTAGCCCAATTAAGCTCTCCTTTCTTCTTAAATATCCGCAAAAAAGTCATAATTTCAATTCAAATGCCGCCCAATGAGTTTTAGTCACCAGTCTGCATGTAATTTCCAAATAGTAGCTCGATTCATAAACGGTGAATCTTCAAAGGGAGATTTTTTTCATCCTCAGGATCGTTTTTTTTTCTTCAGGGATATTTTTCTTTCTGATTCCGCAACCACGGTCCAATCACTTCCTTCAACCGATAGACTTCTTTCATGTGGACATTCCTTTGTCTGCATGCGTCCATTGGCTAGCGGTTCCCACCCTAATAGCACCCTTCCCCTCCCTTCGCTATTTGTCCGTTCTGCTCACGCAACGGTCCCATAATGAGGAGCATCGCCATCATCGAATCTGTTTTAAGGGGACGAAATTACGAAGTGCCTTCCTCCGGAGACGGTCGCGTCCTTCGAGACGTTGGGATTGGGTGGGAAAGGGGGGGAGGGAGGAGGAGTATGGTGCAAAAGGTTACTTGAGGACGATTTATTCATCACCCACCTATAAATCGCCCATAAAGACTCCCCTTTCTTCTCCATCCGACCCCTTCTCCCGTGCGTAGCGAGACCCGTGGAATATCTAGGTCGAACAATGGGATAATATGATAAGCCCCAATGTATCAGTGGTATAAGGAGACACACACGCCGTGAAAAGATATAGCTGCGCGTTTATCGTCTAAGAAATATCGGGAATTTTTTTCTTTATTGCTTAAGGTAATCCACCCCTTCTGTAAGGGATTTTACGGCGGCCAGATGTACGTCTTAAAATGAGACCTACGGACGTCAAATCCTATCTCGTACGAATCGCATTCTTGTTTTTAAAACGAAGGATAAAGTAAAATCTCTGCTCGCTCGCATTCCGTTGGGATAGTTTTATACTTACTAATATATTTATTACGTTAATTACACTGAAAAAACTCGGTTTATGAAACAAGTGTCATAGTGGCGTTAGAAAACTCAACTCAGTCAAGGGTCATGATTAGCTGCGAATAGGGTACGTCTTCGAAAACATTTTTGGAAAAAAATAATTCTGAAGAATCTTATCAAAAATTGTTTCTACCTCGATTAACGCCATCGAATTTATCACGCGACATAATTTTATTATCTTCATAATCTAATAAGAAATTTATTGTTTCTCCAAATTTCAATTCAAAATTATCTCTCCCACACCAACATATAGTTTTATTTCTGTTATGATAAAGTGATGTTTTAGAAATTCCTCTCTCTGCGACTAAAATTAATTCTCAAGTTCCTTCCTGTTAGAAACCTATTTTGCAAATAAGCAACAATACAAAAATATGCCGTTTTCCATTATAAAAAACAAAAAACGTACTTTAATAATATATCTTTATCGTAGCAGTAAACATGACGCCGTTTACTGAGAAAATTTAGCAACGAATTCATTGCGCGGTAAGATATATTATATTTTTAATAAATTCTGATGTTTCAAGTGCAGTTCATATCATCCACATGTATATAAAATGAAGCAGGAAGAGTCGAACAAATCGGCGAGGTAGTAAATTCAATGCCAGGTACTTCTTGGCCTTTTAAAGAAAAAGCATTTCATTTTTGGGTCGCAATATAACACGTTTTGTATGCACCATCTCCCCACCGAGTAAGAGTAAAAATACGCATACAAGCGAATAATTATTTACGTTTCAGTATGTTTCCATCCACGATTAGGCCGTGACAACTGTGAGAAGAAATCCTTGAAAAATAAATAATTGAATTACTTTTGAGAGCGGAGATATGTACTTCCCCGGAAGCGTGCGGAGCCTTGAATTCAAACGAGTCTCCAGCAGTAAACAGGTGCAACGTACGATAAAGCGGGCAACGATAACACTTTAAGATAATTACAAGGGAGCCTCCATATTCTCTTCTTCGGACAAAGCGAATGCGTACATCTAGATAACTTCTACTTTCTGCTAAAAAAATACATCTAGTTTCCTAAAAAAACACATGTCCTTGCCCACAAATGTGTCCGATAACTGCCCTATTTTTCAAAAGATTAGTGGGTCCAGTAGAGTTCGTTAGCACCCCGTATCTTACATACCTAAGGCTATTCAACAAGAATGGCCACGGTGTTCGAAAATGACACCACAACTTATCAGGTTCGAGTGAATTTGAGAGATATTAATAATCTATAAATGTTTTCCGATCACGGTCTCTCTGGTAATGCATTGAAATCGGACGGATTGTACGTGTAAGAATTAATCTCATCTTTCCGGGTATTTATTCGACATCATACGGCACTTAGGTTATCTAAGGATCCTTTACAAATAAATAATTGCATTTTACGCACCACAAACAACGCAGGGCAACGCATAAGCTTACTGAAATATCGCGAATCAGACAGACAATTCGCATATTAATTGCGAACAATGTTCCATTTAATTTTTTCGAGTCCTGCGCGGCCGGCCAACTTCGTGTTAAGCAGTGGTAAGTTGCAAAAAAAACATGAGCCCAAAAGTCAAAAGTTTCGTGAGTTCCCTTCGAAATGGAAAGAGAAATTTCTGTCTACGAGTGATGTCACGGGAACTATAAATATTTTAATTTAAAAAAAAGGAGCGCCTTGCGTAATGTTCTCTGCGATTTTTCATGCGATACTTTCTGATTTGTGCCCAGAAAAATGTACCCGTGCGCGGAGTGAAAATAGCCGTGCGCAGCCATTTTCTTTGTTTTTCCAGTAGATAAGAAATAACGTTTTTTTTTTTACCAAAGACGTTGTTTGAACTTACGACACACTAAAGCTTTAAAAAATTTACATTTCATAAGGGTCACATCTTTTGAGATAAAATTACGCGAGACATCACTCATAATGTAACGGGAAGTCAAGGCCCTAAATTACACTTAATTTTAAAACTATTACGGCTGAGAACAATTTCTCCGAGGCAGTGAAAACACCGATAGGATAAAAAAATTGACATTTTAAGAAGAAAGAGATTAAAATTTTATCTCCCCACCTGGGGAGAAATAGAGAGGAAGATTATAAATCATGTCGCCATCTTCCATTTTAAAAGACCTAAGACTCCCGTGAACACCTGTGCAAACTTCTTTTGCGTCTATCTGATAGCGACTAAAGTTGAGCAACGCGTAAATCGCATCATTTGGAGATCGTACCGAGGGAAAAAAATTCTGCGATAAACCCTTCACGCAGAAGCGTAACCCTCTTATTTAATAAAGGCATCAAGCAGTCGGCATGTTTACGTGAGTTATATCACGTTAAATACGACTTCATAAGCTAAAAATGTTTCGACTTCATACGGTATCACCTTCTGAATACTTTTTCGTTAATTGTGATGTGATGCGTTTTAAATCTCTGAGGTAACTCCTAGTACGCCGGGCTTTGGTATTTAAATCATCTTTTTAATTATAATCATTACATTGAACACGAAGAGTTAATTTGTATAAAAGTTTTCAGGTGTTTAATAACCCGTTATTACGAATCCAATTCCAAAAAGATTTACTTTGTCGAAAATGACTATTTATAACATAAATCTATTACTAATTTATGAAAGCATTATGCACCATAGTATTCTGAAAGATTGCACCGAGCAACACTTTTTGAAAATGTTATGTTAAGTAAATTTATTACTTTTGAAGATACGCAAAACACGTATATTTAGACCGTAAACCATTTTTGGAAGAATCAAATAGCCTCTTTGACCAATAAGCTAATGAGACTACAGGCGTAGGCCCCACATCCCGCATGAAGTAACAGATGAGCGACGGTGTGCCTTATCCCCCCCCCCCCCCCAGTAACCTTAATCTAAATCTGGATTAAGCGTGGTTCGACTATCGCTGGGTCATTTTCGTATATTCTGCAACTTATGCTATTAGGCCGCTGTCGCGAGTTCTGAAACAAGGGCTCCGCTAACCCTTTAGGTACACGAAAGGTAAATATATGATTAACCGACGATATGTGTGAACGATGACTTTAAATCGGTCGTTCACTAGAAATTATGAGGTATCATATCAGTGAAAATCAAGTCTGAATTAGGTTTTTAGGGTTAATATATTCATAGTATTGTCGTAATTCGTATGTATTTTATATGAATATGTGTAGAAAATCTTTTTTATAATAGCTTCGCGGGTCGTAGATTGCTCACCACCGGTTTAAATGGCCAATTTCCCTTTTATATTCGCACGCGAATAGCATTTTATTTCGGCCGCTCACCTGCAGATGGACTCGATGAAAATTGTGATGCCGTCCTTCTTGACCTTTGGGGGCCACATGTGACCCGCAGACCCTCTCACGCGTCCGCATTCACCGTCGTAATAACCCGTCTCATCGTATCCGTTGTATTTCCATAGCTTCCCGATGTTTGCGATGTCTCCGTCTCCCGTTCCCATGGTGAATGTGTCCTCGTTGTTCGTCCCATTGAACTGCAAAATATATAAAACGTCGAGATACAATTTTAACGAATGAATAAATCAGAAATTATAGTCGATTAACTGGAAATTCTAGAAGAGACAAAAAAAGGTCGGCTTATTGTAATTCATTATGACATATACGAGTACGTTAGCTCGAACTGAGAGAATGCATTTTTCGATTAAACGAAATGTCAAGTTTTATAAATTTTATCACCGATACACTCGCTTAAGTTGGAAAGTATGAGCTTTTATCCGAAAGCAATAGAACTTGAATAAAATCCAAGGAATATGACTGAACTTCCTGGTAATTGATATTCATATTAACAAAAAACACTTGGCTAAGTTCCACAATTTTTTATTTCACGACCGGTTTCGTTAAATAACTAGCATCATCAGGTGCTAGTTATTTAGCGAAACCGGCCGTGAAATAAAAAAATTGTGGAATTTAACCAAGTGTTTTCCGTTAATAGAACTGTTGATTAAATGTTGTGCACATTCAATACACAATTAGTGCTTATTAGAAACAATGATCCGTGAAATTACACTGTGAAGCTTTGCAATGAAAATTCGTGTATGATATATTCTATTGCAGGAAAGTCAAATTCGTTGGCCACTTTCCACAGCAGCGGATCGGACATACGCATGTAACGAATTAATGCTACTCATCAGTTATATTTTGTCTACAAGACATTTTTATGGCCAGAGGAATTTGCTCCACTTTCAACTGAATTCCATCCTTAAGGCGTTTTGTTTTGGTTGTTGGAGTAAAACTATGTGTAAAGGAGAGCTCATATCCACTGAAGGTTGCCTAAGGAATTTTCAAACAAATATGATGATGAATTAAATGTTGTTTGGGAAAATATCTCGCGATAATGAATTACTAGAACGAAAGACCACTGCGTCTCGAAAGCGTTGATGCGAATGATCGTAAGGATATGTCAACTCTAGCCCTCGGGGATGTTTGAATATTTGCCAAATGGTGACTTTTGCGAGTGAAAGCGAAAGGACTTTCGACCACGCGACCTATTTAGACGAGTATAGGACGGAAAAATATTTATGCGACACCAAATTGAAAATTATAATCGATTCAGTGCGGAAAAAACGACCTGGGTAACAAACTCCTTAGCAGTAAAATGTTTGAGGAAACTATATACGAATTTCAGCTAGATTTCAGTGGTCCCTAGCGGTATTCCACAAATCATATATAGGTATAACTCTTTTACCATTCCACGCAATTTCCTCGAAATAGGCGAAATTATTTTTGCATACGAAGAGTTAGAACACAGAAGCGTAGAAGCGAAGGTGACACAGAATGCGCATTGAGGTTTTTCTTGTCTCTACTTATTCATCGCCTGTTTTTTTTTTTTTTTTGAGGCGATTCGCGTGCGAAAATAATTTTGCGCAACAGCCTCACATTGATGACGATCATGACCTCTTGTCGAGGTTAACCATACGAATGCTGCCAATTACGCGCATACTTAACTATGAGAACGTATTCGCGAATCAAAGGGCACCTATACACTCACAAGTTGGTATGCAACGGTGTATTTTTCTTCTTATCCTCGAGAAATTGACAAGTCACCGTTCAATCGACAGAGGAAAGTGAACTGTGAATTTTCCAAGCAACTGAGAATTTTATCCAAGGAAAGAGTTCGAAATTTATGGATGGTCAACTTGCAAACTAAATCCTAAAATCGTATTAAAGAAATTGAAGCGGCATGTGTTTTAGCCTCATTTAAATAACGAGTTCGTCTCGTAGCTTGGAACAAATAGTTGACGCGGGAAATTCATGTACCCAATGTAGTTTAATAAACCGTATATAATTTATAGAGTTCACCTTTGCAATATGATAGGGATAATGCTCTGAAATGTTAATTGAATGGTTGGTAAATGATTTATTCGCGAATAAAATTAACGTAGCCCGATGTTTTTACTCACTTAAAACAGGTATAAGGCGAAAGCAAGTCATTCAGCCATCTTACGTGATCATTATGTGTATAATTATACATATGCGTGCTCATTGCTTTATATGCGTGGATGAAAATGAACGGCAACTAAAAGATATAAAGTTTCATTTTAATATAAAGCAAAAACATTAAACTTTCGTTCTATTAATAAAGGACCTCCTTCGCAGATTAATAAAAAGTAGTCTGCCAGTTGTAGCACTATACTGAATAATGTAGGTACATATATAAACATATTCCATTGACGATGTGGAAAATATATTAAGCAGTCTTAACTGAAATGTATAGTATATGTATAAGACCTTACGATGATAGAATGTAGTAGTTAATTTTGCATAAATTTAAAAGTATTCTATAGACAGATTTTACTTAAGTCTATACTTTTGTACTCAACTACATATATTTTCATATAAGTATCTTATAAGGCGAATAAATATTAAACTCCTTAAAATTAAACATATTAACTAAGGAAAATTAAACTTAATTTTTGCAAATCGCAGAACAGAAACGACTAAAAGTAATGATCATGAGTTTAATATACTAAATAACTAAGCAACTAGACGAGTAATATCAATTTCAATATTCCGCTTTTTGATGGAAACCAAACAAAACATAACATATCTTATTTACATAGGTAGCTACGAAGATTTTTTGGAGGACAATAAAAAATGCATTTTCCCACCTCTAGCTCTTATATTATCCGTAAGGTAAAAACTACAAAATGTATTCGGATAAAGGACATAATGTGCCGCAAAAGATTTTCTGCAAGAGCACATGATTACGAAGTATAGTTTCGGAGAAAGTCTCGAGAATGTTTCCTTTGCCAAGACCATAAGCAAAAATAAAAATAGCCCTTGGGCACGAACCCAGGTATTTTGGAGAAAAAGAATACCTCTATGCCTTTCATCTCGAATTGAGGAAGAAGGTGGTACAAAAATTAGACCCACTTGGTGGACGCTTTTAGCGCGTTCGCTACATATTCACGATGGCTGACTTGACTGACGGACACTACGAAAATAATATATGTTTCCAGTACAATAACACGGGATGTTTCTGGCGAGTAATTTTGAAAAATCCACGAGGCTTGTAATTTCACAAATTATAATGAGAATTGTTTACAGAACGTATCAAGAGACAATATATGATCTTTAGAAGAATCATTCGAAGAAACTACGAGAGAAATTTATGGTGTAACTAAATATTTATAGTGTTTAATTTTCACATATATGATGTTTGGTACTTGCATCAAATGTAAAAGAAAATTAAAATGATTAACGGGCCGTTATTTTCGAAACAAGGTGAAATCTTTACCATTTTTGAGATTATATGTGATTTATTATGATTTTTTTTATAAAACAATATATTAATGCCATTTACGTGCAGAAAACATTTTCGGCGATTTTGCTGTTTTCGTAGCAGTAAGGGTTCCATCCAGTAAGGAAAGTGTGCAGTGAGACGAGACGTATATGAGGAAGTGCATACCAGACCGATTTTTTATGAAAGGGTTTATCCCCATCATCACTCACGAGCGCGCAGCCATGCAGACGAGTGGGTTGAGAAAGATTTCCATTATAACTCACCTCGAATAGCCATCCGAACTTTTCCGGTACGGGTTCATCGGAGGGGAATGTGTCAGCGAGCGTGAATAGGGGCTCGTCGTGACCCTCGAACAATAATTCCCTGGCAGTCTTCACCGTAGTTATCGTGGAGACTCTCCCGATGGTGAACGAAAGCCCTTTCCTGCTCAGGTAGCCCCAGTTCTGAGACATGTGGGCGGCCATCTTGAAAAATGGAGAAGAAAGAGGAATAAGATTTAAACGCGGAGTCGATTTCAGCAAAGCAAAATAAATCTTTGAACGCTGCAATTCAGCGTTTGTTAAATGACAGATGTATTTTAATTTTTTTAAAGTTTTGTTCCTGTTAGTTCGAAATTTCATGGATGTTACTTAAATTTCCAATGAGAAATTTAGGAAAATAACGGTCTGATCCAAAGAAATAAAAATGTTATTGTTTTGTTTTCATAAATGGCGATTTTTCACATTTCAAATGACGATTTGTGGCAATTCCGAGCTGTTTTGGTTTCGTTACTTGCTCGCCAGGTTTGATACTTGCATCAAATGTAAAAGAAAATTAAAATGATTAACGGACCGTTATTTTCGAAACAAGGTGAAATCCTTACCATTTTTGAGATTGTATATGATTTATTATGATTTTTTTTATAAAGCACCGTCTTGTAGTTGTTAATTCTGTGGGGTGAAAGAAAATTGTGAGAAAAAGTTTTAAAAGCAGGGAAGAAAGGCAAAATTTTCGTTCGAGTTGTATTTCATGAAAACAAAGAAATATACCAGCGTTTCCCAACCACAGGTGGGTCACGAAGCCCATGCAGGTGGGTCGCGAACACCCTGTACTATGCACATTTTTTCAACAAATTCCATATTAATAGGATTTTTCAATAACATTTTTTCCTGGATGCTTCCGGTAACTATTATAAAACACACAAACTGCTCTTAAAATGCACGAAACAGATGATTGCCGAAGGCCGAAGATCCAAAATTCATGTTACAATAAATCGATGGGTCGCCACACCAATAAAACCTGGATTCATGGGTCACCAGACTACAAAGGTTGGGAACCGAATTATACGCACTTATTATCAATCCTGAACGCTTTTTATAAAAACTACCCGACGGTCACAATTATTAAGCCAAAGCCTAAAGTAAAATAGTTAGGGAAGTAGAGAATTTTTAAAAATCGGAATTTCACGTCAAGCGGCTTGTGGGAACAATTTCTGTACCGAATTATTAAATATTTCGTAGCAAATATGAACGCCGTGAACGGGAGTGATTTTTTAAAATACGAAATAGGGCGCTTCCTTCGCAGTTTAAGCTAATCTAATATCCTGAACAAAATTTCCAGTTAGTTCCAGAAGGGCGGTTGTGTTGGTGGGTGGGTCGTCTAATCGCACGGGACAACACGCCCAGCGGATGTGACCTGTCTCCGAGCAGAACTCATCTCTCATTCCTCTAATTCGTGTACCAGCATCGGACTCAATTTATATATTTAAAAAAGGAACGTTCTTCCACACCAGTCGCGTTACGTCCCTTTTCCACATCCCGAATGAAGCTGTGTTTTTCGTTTCCACATTCGATTTGGGTGAAGCTCTTCATCTTCAATTCCATCCCACCTTATTCCATAAATTCTTTTCGCAAGACCGTCTTTTCGTGCAAAGAAAATCGGCAAAGATACGAACGATTTTTAGAGCGTTAAGCCTTCCGTGAACGATAATCAACGCAACCTATTCATGCGTAATATTGTCTCTCCGGCGAGGACTTTATCGTCTGGATACATACCACAGTCGGAACGCTTAGCGAGGTGATGTTGTCGTCCAGGGAACCTTCGGACAGTTCTGGGTCGAAGTAGTAATAGTCTCTCTGTGTGAAGGTGACCGTATGGTTCTCCGTGTCCCACGTGATGTTCTCCTTCTCTATCCGCTTCCTGGAAACGAAAGCAAATAAAACGCTCATAATACCTAATAGCCGCGCTTAATTAAGCAGAATTAGTGTATGTATTCCTTACTAGAAAAATAAAAACTTGGTATCCTTCCATACCAACTATTGCAGAAGGCTACCAAACTTTCCCTTGGTTTGCCCTTAAATTATCTGTTTTTAAAAGTAAGCATGGATCATATTAATGACTTTCTTTGAGAAAATCGTGGAAATAAAACGTGAATGTGTGTGTGTGTGTGCGTTCGTGTGTACAAGAAAACATATGCCCAATGCGTACACAGAATTTTATATTTCCTATATTTTTTGTTTGGTGACAAAGTGTCGTAATTATTCAGCAGTTCGAGTGTGGGAATAAAGATGAAAAACGGTTTCAACAAGCAATAATCCCCGATCATGTAACATTCGGAGACACAATTAAAATAATACTCATTACGCAAAGGGGGGGAGGGGAGACTCTTTCGTAAGCATCGTCATCCAAAGTAGTTCGACCGACAACGATAGACCTTACGATAGGTCAGAGGTTAATTTATTCTCTAGTATTGTTCTTTCTGTTGCTTTTTCATAAGCTCCGAATACGACAAGCCATCCGAAATTCTAAGTTCAACTATTAAGACGGGTAATGGCGAAACCGAATGATTTAGCTCAATCAGAAACTCAAGGAATAAAAAAAAGTGTGAAGCGCGTGCGATTATGGCACTTTAATATTTGGTCGATAAATCTCACGTAAGTGGTCGGGTTCTTTTTATAAAAAAATCTTCGTCAGATCTCGAACGCTTTGGCCCACCCATACGCCAGTTCCTGGGCGCTTATCACTCGAATGGACCTTCGCCAACACACACGATTCAGAAGAGCGCGGTATTCAAGGTCACGCGATCGTATGCTAACATCTTCACGGAGGTCGTCCAACCTTCCTCAAACGATAGCATTCAATGCGTTTAACCTCGTAAGAAAAAAACCGCTCCCTCAAGGTTCGCTATTTCTTCTCTTTCCCATGGTCACCAAGGTGTGACAAAAATTCAAAAGAACCACGGAGAATTGAGGAGAACTACATATAATATCCATTCGGAAAAGAAAGAAACCGAATTTTTGTCATTGCTAAGAGGTAAAATAAAAACGATTCTCTCACGTGAAAAAATCAACCTAGTCAGTGATTACTGATTATAAAGATAGCTGAATTAAATTTTGTATCGTATCCTTTATTTACCTAACTATGCATAAAATTCATGTAAATAAAGGTTTGTCTTCCTTTTTAATTTTCCTTGTCGTTGTTGTCCCTAAATATTCTAATTTTTACTGTTTAGGAGTTCTTAATTTTCAAACGTCCATTTCGCCGTAATCTCCAAACCCCCTTTTTTAAATTAAATAAAGGTAGTTGTTCTATGACTTTGCAACTTACGAAAGAGAAAAGTTTTAAAAGATTTATTCTGAGGAAAAGTAGGAGAAGATTCTTCTGAAGTGTGAAAGCTAGATCAAAACGTAATATTTTTATCATTTATTAGTATTGCTTTAATGTAATCTTTAAAACTTTCAAATTCCTTTTTTGTATTTCTCACTAATCAGCCTCTTGGATTATTATAGCCATAACGCCTTCCACGCCGGACACAGAAGGTGGAAGGGAAAACCGGCACTAGTTTACTCATTACGAAGAGCGCCAAGGGGTCAACTGCTTAACTTCCAAAGGACGGAACGCATTCAAATTCTTTCTTTCAAGATTATTTTGAAGTGTGAAAGCTAGAGCATACCTTACTGCTTTAATATAATCTTTACAAGTTTCTTAGTGCCGTGGACGAAGACGTGCCCCTTATTCTTGACGAATGAAATATTCTCGGTGTCAGAGTGATAGGTAAAAAGGAACGATTAATCTAGCATAAAAAATGAAGTTATGAGTTGTTTTATACCTAAATAATAATAATTGAACCTTTTCAAGCCGCCTGATGGTTTGGATATTCGTTAGGAACTAAATATTTATAAAATCAACTGAAGTGGCCCTCACTTTGTGGAACTCCATAATGGGTGTAATAGTTTGTTAAATAAAATGAAACGCACCGTAATGGCCGATACTTTTATATTATTTTCACAAAAACAAAATTACGCTACCGGTTTCAATGAATGTGAGTCATCATCAGTAAGCAAATGCTCCTGCGTCGTCGTCGTTATCGACGCTATTTTCGTCGGCGTAATTAGGCCTTTTACTACTGGTTTTTACTGCATTATTATGCACGACGGAAATTTGTTTTTCTTTATTTTGGTTCAGCCTTGAAAATGCGTTTTTCGGCTTATCTTCAGCTGCAGCTTATTTGCGAGTTAATAAGGTAACAACGATATGCGTCACATCTTATCCAAGGGTAAACTAAGAAACGTGCACTCTGTAAGTATACACAGAAAAGACGACATTTTTTGTTCCAATGCGATTTTTGCGTATTTGGCCATGAATTCACCCAACGGTTTATGCCGACATTACATGGATGCGCATTATGCGAGTACTTTTCTTAAGATACAGGGTAATTACCCGTCAAATATGACGGGTTTGTGTGAATTGAGTATTACGTTAAATTACAATTAAAGAAACCAACTTTTATATGCACTGAAAACAAATAATAAATACAAAATCCACATGACCGAATGTTCCAGAAAGTAAAAATAGTCATATTAAAGTTTTGTAATTTTAATAAGCAAATGATTAATATGCTACACTTATTCACGTGTTAATCAAATGGAGAAAATAACGTTCCCAGAATCGAACTCATGACTTCAATGTAGACGGTGAGCAGTTAAAAATTTAAACGGTGTAAAGCCAAGTAAACCCTTAAAAGATGAGTCGAATGGCATTTAACAGAATGCCCCTGGATCTTATGCCGCCGGTGGTGCTCTGAGCGTCTTAATAAAACCTCACGACGTCACCAAACAAATTATATATGGGGACTAGTACCTTAATCTCACGTCAGAAAACCTGGGTAAGAATGAACGCCTCAGAAATTACAAGAGACAAAATCATTAGAATAGTATACTTTCAGTAATCATTTCCTCAATATCACAAATTTATAAATTAACGTTTGTATTGCAAATAATATTAACTTCGCAGAGTCGCAAAACATTAATTTACTGACAAAAGTTGGGCTAAATAATTTTTTTAAATCTAAAATTCTCTTTCAATTTTTCTAATTTCTTAAAATTTTCATTTGCATCAAAGGGAGGAAAGGCACTTTGGCAGTCAAATATGTGCTGCTAATGAACACTTTTGACTTATTTCGAGTACTCACGATCATAATTAAACAGATTAAACTTCTTTTTATATGAATTGAATTCTTGCTGTGTATAAACAAAATTATGACACCTGTTATCAATCAAAATTTGTAAAGTGATTCAGAGATTGCGGAAGAGTGATTATTTGGCAAGCTGTATTCATTGAAACAATAAATTTTCATTGCTAAATCATTTAAATTTGTTTTTACAGGTTGAAATAAATTTTTAAGCTAATTAGGAACTTATTCAAATTTTCTAGACTGAATAAGTAAATTTTACATAAAGAGGTCAAAGTCTTGAGTTCGTATCACGATTTTTAACTATTTTAATAATGTAAACGGTAAATATCTTACAGTGATTCTAAATTGAATCAAATAGAGAAATTAAAATATTCTGGAATTGAACCCATGCCCTTATCATGGACAGTGGCCCGTAACGGCCCAGCTTATTATGAACCCTCTATTTCTTTTCCTTCTCTTCTCACGTTCGCGTTTTCCCGAATTTGGTTTTCAGAGGGGTTTTGTCACACCCCGTAAGCATCCGAACCTTTCTCCCTTAACATATGAGCCGTCATCTATCATTAACTGGACTCACGTGAAGGCGTAAGGTCCCATCTCGACGAAGTTCAACTTCTTCCCTGGTTTCGTTATGTCCTCTGGATTGGTCAGGTTGAAGAAATGGTACAGCATGGTCAACTTCATTGGTGCTTCCATCCACAGTCGGTAGCTCTCGGATCTCTCCGAAAGGGCCACTTGCTGAGATATCGAGGGGAAGAGAAGGAATTTTTAATCGCTCAATTTTTATACTCGGTCAGTTTTTTTTATAAAGGAATGGAATTATTTTGTTTTTTAAGTGGAAATAATTTTTAACCCCTTGCTTCAGAGTCGAGGATGTATCGTGAAATGTTATACATAAAAATATGCAACGCAATATTAAAATATTTTTATTATGTCAGTATATCACATTCTTCTAACTAGGAAATTTTCACAGAAGTTATAGTTATAGTTTCATAGGTTGGCAGATTTCGTCCTTATAGAAATTGACGGACGCATGGCGTCATTTATGAGCCTTTCTCTAAACATAAGAAAATACACTAAAAATTTGTTGTTTCTAGTGGTCAGAGTATCAACATGAAAAACATATTGAAAATATAGGCACACAATATACAAATGTACGCTATTTTGTATTAAAAGGTGAGTAAATTACGATTTTTCCGGGAAATTTTTTGACATATCTAATCTAACTTTTTTCTTTACCATATATGAATCGTATTCAGACATAAATGGAGCACAGCTATTTTATTAAGTAGAAAATATTGTTTTACTCCAGGAATGAAAATTACTTAGAAGTAAAAACAGGTAATAATAAACAAACATAAATTGAGATAATATGAAATGCATAACGAAATAACGCTTTTGTTCGTTTTCGTTACAGTTATTTTGAACATTTCGTTAACTTTTTTGGTTCTCCTATTCAAACATCATTTCGTTACGTTACGCATAACGTTATTCCAACACTGCTTTATTGTTATCCCTAGTAAAAATGGTAAAGACTTATTACAGGCTCTGGGGCCACATTAAATGAGGTCGCGGGCCACATGTGGCCCGCGGGCCATAGTTTGGAGAGCTCTGGTGTAATGTATTGTACGTCTATATTAAAAATATATTGCATCCAAGTACTCGAAAAATACCCTTTATATTTCGAATGGCACCTCCTGCGTGTGTGTATTTGCATTAGGTAATTGATGAGGTAAGGCCAGATGAAATATCCTTGCAGGCCGTAGTTTGGGAACTCCTGCTCTAAAAAGGCATACTGAAAGACATCCGAAACACATAACTTTTGTTTACCTTGAACAATCATTTAGAGATCATATCCTCTTTTACAAAATAAGATAGCGAACTGGAACCGCTGTCTCGCTGCTGCTGAGTGGCATTTCAATTTTCTAGAAGAAAACGAATTTAATTTTTTTAATTGTACACTCATCACTTCACTTATACTTTCGTATCCACTACTGTACATTTTGATAATGATGCGAAAAGATACTGTTTTATAGCTCTCTGTTGAGGATGCGTCCGTTCTACAAGTTTTGGGAACGACAACAAGAAGAATTCTTTTGCTATAAAAACCTAAATGAGCTCCTTAATTTAAGGTGACGAAAGTTTGTTACATTAATGCAAACAAAATATGATACAGAATATGATAAGAACACACATGTTGTGCGGTTGTCACGTTACCTCTTTTAAATGGTGGACTTCATTCATGATTACAAGTACTACGGCGAATTGTTTCAGGAAAGTTGCGAGGACATTGGCAAGCCGGTTAAGATGTTATATCGGAAGTTACTAAAGATATTACGGGACTTATTAACATTCTTAACGATTTATAAGACAAAATATTCTCTGGAAATGGTTTAATGATCGTTATTTTATTTCGAAAATGAAGCATCGAGCATATCTTTATGGCTGTAATCAGGGGCGGATTGGGAGCAAAAATCGGTCCGGGCAAATACTCGGATATCGGCCCATCTAACAACTAACAATAAAATAATGTTGCTGCCCCCTAGGAGGCCGCCGCCCATAGTTTGAGAAACACTACTTTAGAATACGGAAAAGCAATAGCTTCTGGTCGAAGCAGCAACCACTCAGCCAGCCCCGGCCCAGGAGCAGCATCGGCCCACCGGAACTTACCCCGGTGTCCCGGCGGCCCAATCCGTCCCTGGCTGTAATGCACGTGATGATGAAGGTAACTCAATAACCTCAAAACGGTTGAGAAAACCAGAGACGTTTATCGTGTTTTCTAGAATCAACGATCAGTAGATCACCACTGAGGACGGCTGCTTTCTGCCGGAGTTATTTTCATCATCTATTTATTAAAAAACATTTTTCTACATTGAAGTATCACCTTTTCGTGATGGTTTCTTTATGGGTTTTTTTGTTAGTGATTAGTTTGGTCAGAACGTGGAAACACGGAGAAGAATATCCAGTGAAAAGAATGAATCACAGAGGTGCAGCAAAGAGTACCGCCAGATCTATGACGTCATCTCATGACGCAATGCGATTGGGCGTAATGTGGGCCGTTTCATCCATTGTCAAGGTTACCTCAAGAGCGGCACCTACTTCCTCCTGTGTAGAAAGGTCGCGGTTGGAATAAATGACGCACTCAGGTGTAAGAAACAAGGCGATGTTGATTACGGATGAAAATTTTGTAGTTCCAAAATTGATTTCAATGTTTGCGTAACCTTTTACCTTATACGGCGGAATCTCATCACAACTTTTGTCTGCGGGCATTTCTTTCTTTACACTGAAAGTTTTCAGCAAGGGTTTGCAACATTTTTACGTGGTAGGTCGCATTCGTAAATGTGGATGCTTTGGCGGGCCTTATTAGAAGTCGCGAGGACCTCTGCGGGACGAATAGTAGTTAACGCGGTGACTTAAGAGATCATGTTGATTTAAAGTATGAAAATCATGTCTACACCCTTTTTTAACGTTAAATATTAAACTGGCAATATTTTATTGGTGAAATTTTAAATAAAATATTCGAAATTATCCGTATTAAAAGTCACAGATAGCATCCTTATCAAAGCGTGGATATACATGAATGAAGTACAGTAAAACTTAGATTGTCCAACTGATACGAGGGGAAGGACCGTCGGAGTAACCGTATAGTCGGATAATCCGTAAATAATGGAAAAAATGTTCATTTAGGAACGTAATTTATTTAGTTAAGTATTTCGCATGCAGTAAATTTAAAACAAAAATGATATATAGTAAAATATTATTAACAAAAATATTAAAGTTAAATTAAATTCAGTATCAGAAGGCACGTAATGAAAATTTTATTTTACTAGATTAAATAATTAGTGGTAATGATCTCCCGCGTGAATCACCTGTCGGGCGATATCTCTCGTGAACCGACTCCCGTGGATCTTTCGGTGGATACAACCGACATATGCTTTCTGACGATGGTTAGACAGATCAACTATTTTTTGGTAGGTTAAACCGAAATTCGGTTAATCGAGGTTCGGTTTTACCGCATTGAATTAAAATTGTCTTCCCTTTTCTCCCTCTTTCTTATCCTCCCATTCTCCCTCCCTCTTCTTCTCACTCTCCCCTAAAAAATGTAGCTATTAATCGCAGCGTGATATATATCGAATCCCACATAATAAATTACATTATAAAAACAGAAAAGGAATGGACAACATAAATTAAAGACCGTCTAAATCCCGTTTTTTTCTGCTTTTAATTCATTTAAAAATGTAAATGATTCCCCGTGTTAATAAAATGAAGAAAATAAACAGCCCTGGATCGAACCCACGATCTTACAATAGGCAAGGTGCAAGATCCAATAAATCAATTATTTCCACCTTAAAGAAAAACAAAATTTTCGTGTTTTAAATTCGTATGCCAATTCGACACGTGTCTGAAAGTCGACGGTGATTAACTTGATTTCCATTCCTTTAGGCATCACTTGATTCGAGTCCAAGATTTGCACGGTGATTATGAATAATTTTAAAATGCAAATTAAAAAATATGCAACTTCCATCCCTGTGTTGTTCACATGGAGAATGAAATTCTCTTAATATCGAACCCACGACGTTACTGTAGACGTGTACACCATGAAGTCTAAAATTTAAAAGGGGTAAGGCCAAGTAAATCCTGAAAGTATGATATAAACGAGATTTAACGACCTGATCCTGGATACTATGACGTCGGTGGTGTGTTCGCAACAAACACACAGACTTGGGAAAATATATAGTAAAAATCACGATTCCGTCGTTTCGTCTCCGCAGACTTCGGAAATGTTATCCGCAAAGCGTCGTTAATGGCTGGACGGCCTTTAGCATTCGGCGCTACCAAATACTCGCAGACGCTTGGCCACCGCAAATGTTCGAATTTGGCAGTTCAGGAGGGTTTATTTTGTGAGCTAATAGAAAACAAGCCAAATACTTGCGAATACTTACATTTCCTACGCTTTCACCGTAATGAATTGCTCTTCCTATCTATTGCTTATGGTAAATGGTAAAATAACTTCCTTATGCCCTTATTTTATTTAAGGCGTTTTACTGATAACAAATACTCTGTTTAAAAACGATCACGCATTGAGATGTTAAACTTCTAACTCCTCATACCGAGCAATGTCTAAATTGCAGGCACAAAATGACATATTATAACAGACAGAGGCCTTGGCAGGGCGGTCGCAATGCGAGGGTCGCGGGTTCCAATCCTGCTAAGGGCATGGTCGTATGTGTTCGTATTCACTATCACTGTTGCGTTCATTGTAAAAGACCGCTTAATGCTGTCAATGAGTTATTTGAGAATAAATAAATAAATATTGATTTTATTTTGCCTATTTCATCGTGGTCGTACAAAAACCCTTTATTTTCACACTTTTAGGAACTGCCTTTCCTTGAAACTCGGCGTTTATTATCGTTATTATGGCTGATTTTTCACATTTAACACATGTATTTCATATGTAATAATAGGCCTTATGTTAAAATATATTTTCGTCTTACTTAATTCTAAAACCATCAAACTGTTAATGAACGCACAACACAAAAACTGAAATATACGTCATAACTGAACAGAAATTTTACATCGCAGATTTTAAAATTACTATTTGGATGAAAAGGCAAGCGGGAAGATTCATATTTTATATAGCCTTATGTCTTATAAGAGGCATCCGAGGGATGAGTCCTGAAAAAATTGCCGTGTTATGTCAATCCATATTATGTGAACCTAGCTATACGTTACATAGTGAAAGGAAGATTGCTCTCCCTACCGCTTCAGTAATCCTAATCCAAGTCCTAATTCGCAAATCTCTCGCTATGAACATATTTCTGCAAATAGTGTTAATGCCGTTTATCCAAGTTTATGAACAAAGCACTCCGGCTCTCAAACACGCTCATCAATCTAGAAGAGGGATGGCAAATACGTGGCACGCAAGCAATTTTACTTGGCACGCGTAACCTTGTATTTTCTGTATAAAATATGAAGATTCTTAGGGAAGGAGTAAACTAGTGGCACTAGAAAAAGAATTTGATGGTTCCACATTACTTCCTTTCTTGTCACGCGACATAAAAATCATCTGCCGTCCCTGATCTAGAATCTCACGTGCTAGATCGAACGAAACCGACATAATATAGGAACCATGGCGAATCTATATTATAAGAATCCGTGTCATAAGAGGTGTATATGTTTTCTCCGCAATGGTGTTTCCACTTCTGATCGGGTCGAAAGCAAACATTGTATTTTATCTCGCTGCACTCAGTTCTGCTCAGATGAACGCTCAACAACTGAGATACTCTCGCGAACGCTATCATTCATCGCACAAGATCAATTCGTCAACTCTTATCGGGCATTCTTCTTGCAAAATTCCGACGGACGAACCGAAGGAAAAGAAAATTCACGGAGGCGATAAGGATGATAAGTGAACAGTGTGTTCCAGATGTTAATCTCCTTTATTTTTGTACATTACAATGGAAATTCCTGTCCGTTTCCTAAGCGTCGAATATCAGTCAAGAGGTGGTACCGGGCGATCTGCCAATTCGTTCGCCGAAAAATCTTATCGTCCGAATCGAATTAAGAAGGCGATTGTTTAAAATGGGTTATGTAACCTGTCCATCTTATAAGGCAGGTTTTTATGACACAGGTTCGCTGCAACACCGTTTGTTTTTTTTTAATGCCGAAAATTCATACAACACGGATTTGCCTTGATGCTGATTGGTCGGACATGGGATGTGGGTTTCTAGATTGCAGAGCTAGGAAGAGACGTATCGGAGGGCCTGCGTGCTTTATTTATGAGCTTTTATACCCGGCAACAACGCTCTTTTTGTGTGCATCTGTGCACATAGAGTTGGGAGTTTTGGGTCTGGAGGACGGTGTCTGACAGGACGTGGAGCACAACCTTTCTTTCACTGAGCACATTACGAAGCAATTTATCAGAACGCGTCCCCAGTTTTATAGGAGGGCCGGAGGTACAGTTTACACTTTTGTTTTCATTCAACTATCGCGGAAAAGCGTATATTTCTACTAGAAAAAAACCCTACTGTGAGGCATTGGATTGTCACAAAGGACATTCACTTTCCAGTCGCGATCTTGTTGCCGTAAAGAGAAAAATTATGATCCGCATTCGTGAAAAAATCGCGCGCTTACCGGACTTTTCCCATAGCCCATAGCATTCATTTTCGCGATATTCACGAATGCTTACACAAACACACACACACACACATATATATATATATATGCTTGCCACACTAAGAATTCATTTAGTTTTCTTTTTTCCACCAATTCGTTAAGACATTCCCTCTCTCGTTAACGCCCACGAAAGAAGCGCGAGCTAGACGGATAAATCTAAACAGTTTTCGCGTTTAACTCAATCGTTAAACTGAGTGAGAGAAAGCGAGAGAGGCGGATGGGTGAACTAGGACGACGTCCAAGTTGCGAAAAATATAGCACGACCCTCCAACGATGACATTAGCGTCTCCGAACCTTTTTCCTATTTATTTTTTCCGCCCGGAAAAAAAAAAGAAAAACAACACGAGGCAGACAACCGCGCTCGCTCCGTGCCGCTAAACTCGAATCTTTCCACCGACCGACTGGGCGATTATTATATAGAGAAAGCCCGTACCGAAGGCCTCTCGGAGATAAAAGCCACCTGGAGAGAGTGAGAGAGAGAGGCGTGATGCGTAGACGCGAACAGCTGTTCGAGACGGTCGTCAAGCAACACTCCCTCGAAAACCGCGTGGAATTGCTCGAACTCGTTTCGCGCCTCACTTTAGCGTCCGAACTACCCTCCAAATAGACGTCCGAAACACTTACAAGGGACGGGAAACACGGTGAAAACTCACCTGTTCGATGATGTTTGAAAACATCCTCGGCCAGAAGTAAATAGAAAGTCCTCCCGCCAAGGATATTATAACCCCCACGGTCAGTATGATCCTGGCGGCCCAGAAACCCATCCTTTCCGTCTTTCTCTCTCGATCACGGGATGGTAAACACTCCCCTACCCCTCGCCGCTAGGCTATCGCTCTGCTTCGGGGCAACGCTCCAAGAGACGACGACACCAACTCGCACACTTTGGCCAGATCGGAAATAAAACGAAAGCAGGAGGGCGTAACGCGGTCGTAGTAGTGAATATCTGGGAGGAGCGTAGATCTCCCCTTTCGGTATGCCCCTTCCTCCTCCTTTAAAACACGTGTCCGTGGAGTGAGACTCCGTGCGTCTCTGATGGCAAGGCGCGCAAACACGCACGAACACGTTAGAAGATCGAGTCAGAGAGAAAGCTCTCGCGCGCGCACACACGCACGTGCGTTGCCTCGCTTTGAGCGTGTCTCACTGGCGCCTCGAGCTTCCTTGGTTCGTCTCGGAAGCGACAGAGTAGGGTCACGGAAGGGATAGAGAAGGGGGAGGGAGAGAAGGGGGAGGGAGAGAAGGGGGGAGCGGAGGCGCCCTCTGAGGAAGCTTTAGTGAACCTCGAACGTGGTAGGAGGGGGGGAGAGAGAGATGAGATAGCGAGTCCGCATGTTGGAGGATGGAATTGGGTGGAGATGGAGAGAGGAGGCTTCTAATCTCGAGGTGGTAGGGGGAGGTGTGGCGGAGGGTCTCAAGGTCAGCCTGTTAGAGGAGCTTTTGTTTTTCCTAAGAGACGCTTTCGCGTTTGGCGCGCTCAAATAATTCGGGTTTTCTTAGGACCGCGAGAGAGCGTGCCGTATGCAAATGGGGGAGGTAAACGATTACTTCGCTCTTCGAAGAGGATTAGGATGAGGTTTTCTACCGAGGAAATGCTGCGAGAAGGGAGCGTTCGATGGATGTCGAGTTTTTCTCCAAAATTTATATGCTTGAATCGGTGTGTAGGATATTTTAAATGACCTGTCTCGTTTATATGTTTTGTACTTAAAAAGCTTTTTCTACTTCCCATTTTAAGATAAATTAGAGAAGTGGAAATGAAATAACAATGTGACTTGCTAAAAAAGAATCAGCAATATATGTAATTGGCATATGTACTGTAAATATTATGTTATATCTTCACTAGAAAATTATCGGGCTCGTCTTATGACTGAAAAGAAATTTCAGAATAAGCATTTGAGTATAATAGATTGAAAAAGATAAAAAAATGTTTGAATCTAGGTAGGAACTTTCGCTGAATCACCCCCGAGTACGGCTTTATTACCTTGTTATGGTTATTTGAGATACCTGGGACAAATATTCAATTATTCAATTTTTGATACAGGCATCCCTCACATAACGGCGTTAGTTCGTTCCTCAAAAAAGCGTAATTATGCAAAAATCAAGTTGAGCACCGCTAGAGATAGGCTTAGTTAACGCGAATTATGCATGCTGTTAAAAGAAAAAGGATCACAATATTACGACGTCGTAACCACGAAACCACGAGGCGTCGGCGTGCGGAGGATGCCTGCTCATTTTGGAATTAGGGTATGGTGTTATTTAGAATGGGACAAGAATGAAAGGAAAATGATTTTTTTCCGTTAATGCATTAGTGGACAGTAAGTTTATGCTGAGTTATCCCAGAAATACTTTAGTTTTGTCCGAGTGCAGATTAACAATATTTTCTTATCAGTATTCCTCCATCCCGTTTCGATAGTTTATTCTGCAAACACTCCCAACATGATTATTTTCGACAGACTATACATTTAAGACAGGGTATCCGAATAGCATTTCCACAAACGTTACCAATTATCTCTCCAAATGCTTCGTCGATATGTTTAGAATCCATAACGTTCATAAAAAATAAATGCGAGGCTTTTCTACATCGATTTCCATCGCGCCCGATATTAATTTTCGATCTAACCGACAAGGACAGGAAATTTCGCGTAAAGAAAATGGCGACATTAAGGGTTCCCGTTGCATCCTTCATCTTCCGCAGGTCGTGTAGATGTTGACTGATGAGCTATCGCGTTGCATCTCGCGAACCAATGGCGCCGAGAAAGATATCGCGGAATTCCACGCGAAGACGATCGCTATTAATATCGTCCTCCGCGGGCGGCGCGCACGTGCGACACACGTATTTCTTTCTATACTATACGTCCTCTCACGGGACGGAGATATGATTAAGAATGCGACCGCATTAGTTATTATCGAAGGAGGAAGGTTGTAAAGTGAAACTCGGGAAGTTGAAAGGAGAAAGAATTGCGATAATGAGTTACTTGGTAGATTGGTGGAGAGGAAGGGAAGGGATAAGGAGTATTATGAGGATGATGAAAGAGGATATATAAGGGTCCGGTCATAGAGGATGGGTGTGATAAAAGAGAGAGAGAGGTCTTCCTTACGAATTATTTATTCATGTTATAGTCTGTTCACTATCTAAAATCTCTTGGCCTTAGCAGCAGCCAATAGGAGACGGTTCTTTTGGGAAGGTAGTGGGGGGAACTCAGCGTTACTCTTGATTTCGAAGCGTTCACATCGGTCTGCGTTGCCATTTCTACCGCCGTTTCCTTTCTGTTGCTGTTCGTGATTGGGTATCTGTCCTCCCGCGCGAAAGTTGTGAGGGGCGATGGAAGGGGAAACGTTCGTGATTGGCTACTTTCTCTATGAAGGTCAGGAGACTTAAGAAAGTGAACAGACTATAAGAGACTTATTCTACAATGTTCTTAAAAGCCATTTTTGATATGACTAATATTTTTGCTACGGGATATGGTGGAAAATTCATTTTTTATTCATCGAAAGGTGGTACCCCCTGCTTAAGTAACGGTGATACTCCTGCTTGGGTCATGTGGGCCATTTTTATCATTTTCTTACTGCCCTTTGCCCAAAATTTCCTTGGAACCAATCTTCATGAAAACCCACTCAATAGTTTCGGAGAGGAAACGTGCAGACAGACGGACACGACCTGGCCATACATATCATTATTTTTTTACTTTTTGGAAAAAAACGCCTAAAAACGCTATATAGTACTTATGCGAAGTTAGCATGCACGTTACATAAAGTCTCATGTATCGGGAAGTCACCTTTCCTAAACTTTTGAAACTGACCATCTATTCATTGCACTACCGCTTGATACCCATTGTGCGTAGGTAAGCGGGAATCAGCAGGTCGTTAAAAAAAACTGCATAGGTGAATATGAAGAGAGAATATTGTATATTTGTCGGGAAAAATCAATCATTATTAAGTTACTCACCTAAGGAAAAACCCCACTACAGGAAACCACCTACACAAGAAGGGGGTGTGGAATATTACTAAATCTTCTGATAGCAATGATCAAAAGATTGAGAGGGTCACAATAGAGAAGCACAAGCAGTGAAATGCACATAAGCACGCAGTTATACATACATACACATGCCCACACGTGTCTTTATATAAATCATTAAATATTTATTTATTCACTCAACGAACTGAAAGAGAAAATAATAAGTGCTTTACATTTCGTGATTATGTTGGTGGGCGGGGCTAACGGTAGAGATGGAAGGAGGGAGAGAGAGAGGGAGAGAGGGGTAAGAAAATGAGTGAGTCATTTGAAAGAGAGCTGGGGAGAAAGGGGGAGGATAATAAATGAGAGAGAAAGATAAAAAATTGAGGCAATGCATTCCGAAGTAATGGAAACTAGGAAATGCAGAGCCTGAGAGATTTCTCTGAATTTATCATTGCTATAGGATAGGTATCCGCGGAGTATACTAATTAGTCCTTTAACTACCAAGATGAGGGATGAATAAGTTACATCAGGAAGGTTTCCTTATCTAAATTTTCCTTAATGAATCATTTCCTTCCATGTGTATGTTACTTTGGACCTCCTGAGTAGATTTGCGTTAGTTATTATTTTGAAAAAATAGTCTCAGGGGAAAAGATGCAATAAATTCTCGCCCAACTCGGGTTCTCCAGTGCGGATTTGATTATACGCGTTTAAATAAATGTAATCCGTATTTTTCACACATATAACCAGGGCCGTAGTGACCACTTTTGGCGCCCTGGGCAGAGGATATTTTGGCGCCCTAAAATGATCTAATAAAACGATAAGTGCGTATTTTTAAAGGGGTATTTAACTGAAATAAACAATCATTTCTTTTAAGAGTTATTTTTCAGGCTTTACATACGGCGGACATTGATTATGCCATTGAAATCTATATTTTTAAGTTTATTCAATAGATAATATGGCTAGATCAAAAAGTCTTTCTTAATTCATTGATGACCGTATGTAATTTTTGATTAAATTTCAATTTACAAAAAGAACGCTTTCCAGTTGAAATTGATGTGACGAATGTCAGGAAAATTATCAGAAAATTTTCCATATTAGGAATAAATTCCAATACTTTTTCTGCTTAATTTTTACACTTTTTTCGAAGGCTGGTGGTGTTTAAAACTGCATACTTCTTCGATTAACTCGCGTCCATCCACGTTGATTTTATTACCTACTAGCAGCATTTTCACAGGAATTTATCATTTTATCTTTGGTCATATTATATAAAGCACAGCTTAAAATTTTCTGTTGTTTCAGGTATTGAAGGTGCTTCAGTTTCCATCGTTTCATGAAATTTCCTTTTTCTTTTTCTTATTTTCGAGAGCACATCAGGTATTCCTTTTTCATCGCAAAATTTCTTTTCCTATTCCATATATTCTTCCAGTCTTGACTTGGAACTTTTTATGTCTGATGCCAAATCGCAGATCATGTCAACGGCTCTATCCACAGTTACATCGGCACCCTGAAGAGATTTAGTGAGGTGGTTGATCTTCTGGAGACAATCGTCCCAAAATAACAAGAACACAATGTGTGCTGCCATAGTTGATTCCGTAGGCACAGAGTATAATGTCGTGTGTGGAGTTTTAATTAAATAATAGCGACTCTACGGCGAATACCGTTTTATAGCCTCTGAAAAATCACCGTCTCAAGCAGGAGAGAGCGTACGTTCTGACAATCTTGAATTTGCTTTCAGATATATCTTCTAAACATACGATAAGGGCGTCAGTTCGATTGGCTTTTCGCTCTTCGCGATTTGTTTGGTAATATATACCCCGTGCACCGTTTTTCTCAAAATCATGATAAAAAAGGAATTCGCGTCATACATGAAGATTTTTGAAAAGTTATATACATTGAGATTTTCGATAGTAAATTTACTGTTACATGCTTGAGACTACCTTTACATTCACAGAAGATGAAGAATTCTATGAAGTATACGCGTATCTATACGACCAAACAAACGTTTAGGGATTAAATGAATGGTTTATACTGCCGTTGGTGCATCTTCTAGATCAGTGTTTCTCAACCAGTGGGACTTGAAAGCCGTCTAGGTGGGACCAGACCCGGCTGAAGACATTTTGGCACCCCAATCGATTATATTTTTTGTCACCTTTTCCATTGTATAGTTAACGGTCTCAGGTGTAACTTGATGGAATTTATTCATATTGTGGAAATAAAAAAGATTTACTTGGAAATTCCACAAAAATAATTTTTTAAATAAATAAATAAATAATATTTTGTGAATTTACCAATTCTTTCTTATTTCGACCTTCTCCTTTGTGTCTACCAATTATTAATATACTACTTATATGCTTATAAACGTAGAAATACACTTATTAGAAAAAGTGAGGTTTTTCTTTATATCATGGTGGGACCAGGGTTTCTTGAAACTGTGGTAGGTGGGACGCAAGAGGCAAAAGGTTAAGAACCACTGTTCTAGATCACGATGGACATTTTGACGATTAAGATGACGTAATATTTTTATAATATTAAAGCTGTAACTTTTAAATGAGTTTTAAGTTTATTATTGTTACTCAAAATAAGCAGTTCTGTCCTTAAAAATTTACTATCAGTTGCTACCTATACTTTGCCGGAATAAGTTAGCATCTGATATCTGTGTTCGCCAAATTCATCGTAAGCCACTGGCATAGGAGTGGCGACTACCGACGAGGATATTTCTGCTAGCATCTGCATAAAGAGATCACCCAATAAATTGCGTCACGCAGGTAGGAGGGAGAAGATGCTTAACTTGGACTGATCTTGTTTCGGGGAAGAAGAATCTTTTATTGAATGTCAGATGTCAACTAATTCCGGCACGAATTTATTTTTTTCCATCGAAGCGGCCCAAAAATAGAGGTGCGCGTGGTACACGAGAGCGCAGGTTACTCGAGTAAATACGGTAATACTAGTGTCAACAATTGGTTGTTGGTAAGATACGGCTGCAAATACATCTTATCTCTCTATGACTTACCCCTGGACTTGATAGCTGGATTTCGTTTCACTATCTACGAGGGTCCCTTTCGCGGAAAAACAATCCCGTTCAATGATGCTAATTGGGTTATGTGAAGATTTACTTGAAAGACTAATGGGATTTGTGTAACCGCCGAACGTCCGGCCAAAAGTTGTCGGTCAGAAGGGCTCTCACACCAGTTTTCAGCGTTTACGGAACAAGAAAAGAAAACTTTGCAAATTTAGTGATTTAAAATAATTCTATAAGCAATACGACAGAGCTATAGCTGGAGGCAGGGTCGGTTCTAGGCGTGGGCGACCGCCCAGGGCGGCCCATCACCAAGCCACCCAGCCTTGGCAAATTCAATGAAAACAAAGATATAGATGCGGAAGATATTTTTGATGAAATAAGGGAATTATCGAGAATAATCAAGGAATCTTACGTCCCTGAGAACATTTAAAAATTACAATTGTGGTAATCAGTTTGTGTCATTATTTCCAAATTCATATGTTACATTGAGAGTAACGCGTACGTTACCCGTAGCAGTTGCATCTCCAAACTAAGACTATTGAAGAACTAGTATCTCCGTTCTGCCACGCTTGAGGACACACATGGCTATGCGTTAAGGAGTGTTAAATTAGGGAGGGAGAAAAGGTCGTTTCCGACTGCACAGAAGTCACTCCAAGCCCGCGTTATGCCAACGGCGGATACTACCTGAAAACGCGGAGCCAACTCAGATGAGGTGGAAACGAAGACCGGAAGAGATAGGGCCAAGGGGAAGGACGTCCGGTAAGACAACGAGTCAACAAGTAGGAGATAATATTGGAAGGATCGTGGAGTGTTCCGACACAAACAGGAAAGAATTTAGGGGTTCATCTTTTATCTTTTTTTAAGTGAATTATCAAAGGATACATTTGTTAATATTTCCTGACCACCACTGCAATCACTCTTTCAATCAAAAATTTTCTTTAATAGCCTCATTTTTTTTGTAATTTCCTTTGTTCGCCAATTAATTCGTTCAGGCAAATCAATAAACTGTCATGATGCATCTCTTGAGTAGCTCTTCTTATAAATCTTTTAGTGGAAAAGCCATGTGGGAAACCGTAGCGTAACAGTCCGTAAATACGATCTGTCCTATCTATCATAAGATATAAGAATCGCCTTCCGACTTATGCTCAATTTACCAGGAATTATATCAATGGAAATCTCATTCATGCTTAAATATCCTTCCAATTTCAAATCCATTCGCTTAGCCTTCAATTTTTATTGGGCAATTACGTTATTTACCTTGCAGAACCGTAAAGTTTTTTGTCCCATATTGGTTAAATCTATCAAATAAAGATGAATAAAAGGAGTGGGATATTTTTGGCTTCAGAAGAATGCAGCGGCCCAATATGGTGTAAAAAGAAACCATTGAACATACAGACCACATATTTATGTATGTCTATAAAAATATGGCATGTTGCTTGATACATAAATGCACTTATTACCCTTCAAGTTCACCAAAGATATGACAAACAGTGTCACTGTACAACACCTGCATTACATGAAAGCTCCGTTTGCATGTCTTATCGCATTTTGGAAAAACGACTGGTAATGCTTGTTGTCATTTCTTGCTATTATTCTTAGTTATTTCTTTGTAAACAATAGTCCACTCATACGCTCGTTAGAACCAGTGAGAACAAATACGGTACGAACATCCTCAATAGATTCTGGGGCCACTTAATTTTTCCAAGATATTCAGCTTGTCCTGCATTCATGCACACTTCATTTTTTGTCGACTCAATCCACTCAAAAGCTACATACGTTAATAGCGGATAATCTCAGCGTAAAATTTTACTTGTCTCTAGAAACATGCTTTTATTTGGTGAAAATAAAAATAAACCATCATCCATCGCCCTCGTGGCCGTATTCCAGTTGATAGCTGAACATAGGCCAAAATCATTACACTTACAAAACGTCGCGATAATTAGCAACCAATGGATATCATATGACAATTTGAAGAGATGCAAGAATAGCAGTCTATTAAAAATGTACCATTTAAATTCATCCGAGAGTTGAGAACGGAATTTTTAAAAGACGCACTCATATGATATTTTTATGATTTGTTTATAACAATTCAGACTACGATGTAACTCTCCTTTCGAATTCACACGATTTTTGCCAAGGACGGGTGTACAATGTACACTGTACATACTTGGAAAGCAAAAATTGTTTCTTTGAATGCATACAGGAATTAACGTCCTCATTTTCTCGATAAGAGTCGAACTGATGTCGATAATCAATTTTTTATCAAATCTTGCAAATATTTAGTGATGAACGAGATATGCACTAAGTAGGAACGACGATTTATTGAACGGGCGCAAAAGACGCACCAAGGGCTCAATATTTAGGTTGGCCTCAAACTTCAAATAAAAATGCCCATATGCATTCATGAACGTAAACAGTAAACGGCTCACAAGCTCTTAACACAATAAGTGTCTGCTATAGTATAAGACGCTCGTGTATTATTTTACTATGAAGTGTATAAAACTGGGTTCACAACGTTTTAATAAAAGGGATCCTCAAGCTAAGGCCCGCAGGATATCTTTCTTTACATATTATAAGAAGTTAGGAAAGAATAAAATGAGAAAATGAGAAAAAAATCACTTGGTATAAGTTTCACTTTATTAAAGTTTCGGTTTCGACTAATATCTAGTCATCATCAGGTACAAAAACAAGAAGCAACGCAAATATATACGGAATCGGAGGGGAGTGGGGGAGGGATTTGACTGAACCTTGTAAGAAACTATGCAGCGTATGACAAATGGGTGCGTTTTGTGCAATGGAGTATATGAAAGAAATGATATACGTATACGTAAGGGAAATTACGTTTTAAAGTCCTTTTCTTCGTCATGAGTAATCCATTTTCTTCCTATTTAAAATATTGCGTAGTAGTAAGGGTAAGTGAAGGAGCAGAATCAGGGTGGTGTCTATAGGTTGCGGGTGCGATTGCCCTCCGAACCTGGTCACGGATCAGGCCCGTATATTCTTCGGCTCTTAGTTAGTTCCCTGACCTAAAAATTATATGAAAAATAATTAGGACGGTCCCTGGGGAGTTGCAGGACCCAAGGAAAATCACTCACCAACGCCCAAAAAATCTTAACATTTTTAATGCCGTTTTTATTTTAATTGCTAAATTATTAAGTTTTTGTTGTTACTTTGAATTCTGAAAATTTGTTTTCAATATCTAAAAAGTAGTGTAACAAGAGAATAACAGGTAGAATAACAAGATTAATACATTATTAAGTTAACAATTTATTTAAAAAATGTTGCAATTTTCACTATTGGGCGTTAATGGGTGAACATGAATCACCATAACAATGTGATGTCGAAACTCTGAGCCCTTGGCGGTCGCCCTAATTCGCCCTTTGCTAAGGAGCGACCCATATAGGGACCCATACGCCTTAAGGACCTCAGAATAAAAATATCACAGACTTTATTTTGTCGTGATTTTCAGAAGTCGTGTTTTTAACCTGCGTGAGATCGTGAGAAACTAAACGAATCCATCGGAGCGTGTCCTCGACGCACAACAAACGACAGTGACGGAGTCCTCTGCGCATAAAAGTATGACGAAGTCTTTCGAACCAGCAATATATTATTCCCCTTCTGACAATGAAGACACGTGTACGAAGGAGCGTGGGACAGGAGTGAGAGAGAGAAAGTGCGTTAGGCAAGAGCGGAAAGTGTGAGAGTGAGATAAACTAGAGGACCTGAGTGCTGAGCTTGAAACAATGTTGACGTTAGTAGGAGATTGGAAGTGGACACTATCGGAGATTAGACGCGTAGGAGAGAGAGAGAAAGAGTGGTTAGCTGCCGTATAAAGAGTGACGAATAAGCAAGATTGAGAAACCATGTTTCTCCAATTGCGATTTTCTTCCGTATGGCGAGACCCATAATATGTACTTTCTTTTCCGCAATAATTGCATTCACTGTAGCAATGGTCCCCAACCTCAGGTCGCTAACCGGTGCTCTTCAGTAGGGTCGCTAAGGTTCATCAGAAGGAAAAATATTATGTAAAATGCATCATGTTTCGAAATGTTTGCTATGGTGATGTATGCCAATTTGAGGTCGCAGAAACAAAAAGGTTGGGAATCACTACATAAGGGAATTATACAATGGTTATGGCTGAAACAAATTCAGTATAAAAACATGAAAAATAAGCACTCATCTTAGGTATTACCGTATCCTCTTTTAACCTATTGGAGAAACCTAAGAGAGGTAAGTACTTCATTTTTCAATTTTTTTTACTTAATTGCTTGTTCTTGATTTAGTGAGTTAGTGATTGCATATTTAACGATTGGTAATCCCGTCTGTTTCCCTTTTTTCATTCAAAGCCCTCGTTTTTTATAAAGTAACCAATCGCATTGATTTGGCGATTTTGAATTGATTAACTTTTTGTACTAATTTTTGTCTTAACTACGCATATATATATGATAATTCATGTCGTAATTTGCCTAAATGCAGTCAAGGAGCTCATTAATCGGTATTTAGCACCTTGCTATTTGTCATAATTTTAACCACTAGTTTGATGCCTATACAAGTATCTTAAACACTTGATTGATGAATTAAATTTTAATAATGGAATACTCGTAAAAACTAATGGATGTATTTTTCTGACTAGTAAATTTGATGCTATAACTGTTAGTAGAATAGTTCTATTGCTGTTAGTCTCAATTACTTGGACACGGAATGATTTTCATGTTTTTATCATTTATCGGTCCAGATTCGTCAACTATTAATGACCTGGCGTCGTTCTCTTGCTGTGATAATTTCAAAGTAGTATATCCGGGAAATTTTCATGTTTTTGTCATTTTTTTATACAGATTCGCCAACTGTTAATGAATTTGACATATTATCTACAATCTGTATTAGAAATTTCAGGCCTTAAAAAGGTGATATATTGTATGAGTCTATTAAGAATTGCTTAATTTTCCTCGTTATGAATATTGAAATGTGTGTGCGCAGTAATGCCTCAGTATTGCGCACATTGCTTGTAAGCATCTCATCTTATCGCAACTCTTTACTTCTTGCGGTCGTAAGCATCAAGTCTCGACTTCCTTAAACTGCGCACGGAGGACGACAGGCGAGTCTTATTCACATTAAATAACAATAACTCCATGCAGTGGCGTAGATACCGCCCGGGGGCCCGTACTTAAGGGGGCCTGCAAGAGATTGAATATTGAGACCAAAATGTTAAGAATTTCTTTAATTTTGAACCATCTTTCTCCTGAAAAAGAAGAAACATTCCGTAGACCCAAAGGAAGCGGTATAGGCATAAGGAGTCTACGGCCTAATTCTCACTTACGGGATAAATACAAAACGATGAAGAATTACAATGTGAATCGGCCAAGATAAGAGACACCCTCTCTGTACAACCTTAATTAAGCAGCATAGGGCCACGTGGTTAGGATGAATAGACTGTTTACAAAGAGTATAAACAGATTCCTTACAAATAAGCGTCTCATAACTCTTGCAGACGATGCTGTTTCGGTTATGAGATAACGGTCGGTTTCGGACGCTGAGGAGCGAAGGAAAAAAATACTTGCAGATGGCGGCGCGAACGGTGCGACTGCACCGTGCCCCGAGCTTCCTATAAAAAACATTTGTCGTATTTATAAAAGTACACGCATTTAAATAAAATCTGAAAAATATCGATGTGTCATAGTGAGAGAGGTTGCTTTAGTTATTAAAATTTACTAGTAAAAATTTTTTACGCGCGCGCACACTTTGCACCGGGCCCCGCGATTTTCCTAGACTGCTCTGAACACTGGATTTGCGTCTGGTGATTGGTCCACTTCCCATAGCACGATACTGCTTTGCCATAGCTAATTCAGTTTGAGATTTTGTTTTCGTGGTTATGGAAGTCGGTTCTCTCTTTATCGATCAACGATAATAATTATTTCATCTACATAATATATATTTTTATTATTGTGAGGGTCAATCAGGTCGACTTACAGACACTTGAGAGGGCGCAAAAAACGAAGAACGCATTTTAAATTTGGGCGAATTTCTCTCCTGAAACTACGGAATACGTTCACTTATAGTGGGGCCCGGAAAAAATTTAGCCAGGGGGCCCGCGCATGCCTAGCTACGCCACTGACTCCATGGCATAATTTTTTAATCTTAATTAAATTTGGTGTTTGGTGTAGTCCGCTACATAGTTCCTGACTCTTTGTTGTCAAATTGTCTATCTAAATGTAACGTTATTTGCGTTATACATGGGAAAATACGACGGTAGGTATGTAAATAAATACAATGATAAAATAGAAGGACGATGTCGTCGGCCTGTATGTCAGCAGCTTGACCACTATAAATATTTTTTATGAGATTCGTAATAAAGTCCAAGACAAAATTGGCATGCTTGGACTCGATATCACTTAGTTTATTTGCAACGGACTTTACAATTGAAATATAGAATCAAGTTCTTGCTGTGACTAATAAAAAAGTATTTAAATGAGAAAATCTTTCCTGTTGCAGAAATGTAAATACTCTATTCATAGAGAAATTAAGGGCTCTGCCAGTACGCGCTGTGGCGGATTTAAGGGGGGAGGGGGGGGATAGCAGTCGGCGCGCGCCAGAGAGCCTTTGAAATAAAGGGCCCGAAAAAATGGTATTCTATTCAATCTAAGAAATTTTCTGTATCTCAATTTAAAAATCACGAAGGAAAATTCTTTAATTTTTGCACCGAGGCACTTTATTTTGACCGGATGGTGCTTCTATTGGTTTGCTATTAGCTGCCCTGCCTGTCATACATATACGTACACATTAAATGCACAGAAGTACGGTGTGAACGTGGGCGTCCATTTGTTATTTCGTTGCCCCGGTGTTGTGCAACTTCGTTCTTTCCTTTTCGGCACACATTTTTCATTTTGATTTATGTGATTGCTATGATTGACAATCGGTTGAGTTTCTTGTATTTACTTGAAAATGAGAGTTTAATTAATATAGATCCCAATCTAATAATCGATATAGCTTAATTTAGGAGGAGGCATTTCTAATTTTTAATCCCATTCATATAGTTGTTATGTCTGTTATATATTATGAATGAGTTTGATTTACTTTGCGTGTGCGATTTTTTATTGGGTATTGTTCCGAGAATTATTGTTTTTATGTTTTTCGAAAAAAATAATAACGCGCTGAAATGCGTTTTTCATCGATAATTTTTTTTTCATTTTCTTCGTTACCATTTCCATTTTTTAATGTTTGGTATATCAAAGGAATGTTGCTTTTCCTGTATTTCACAAAAACTTTTCATGATATTTGTGGTTTTTTTTTGTCTATTTACAGTGAAACCTGTATGATTCCACAGAAAAATGATCGATAAGAGGGGACAAATAAAGGGGCAGTCGTTTGGTGAGGTTTCACTATAATATAAGTATATTTAGATTGCAGGGTCTCCAATCGTTTTGCATCAGGGGTCCCAATTTTTTAAGCTCCAGGGCCAAAATTCTTTATCGCCAGGGATCCTAATTATTTAGCTCCAGGGTTCCCATAATGTCTAAATCCGCCACTCTTTATATTTTCGACTCTTGAACCGCATTGTAGATATTTCGATATATGCAATCTCTTTATGATAGCCCGCGTTATTTAACAGAGTCCTTTTACTTCATTTTTCAGACCTTCGACTTCTTCTCCGAAACAACACCCGTTTCATCATCTTTCACATTAGAGATCCTTACAAATTTGTCGTTCGTAAACCCGTATTTGTTTCGGGAAAGATCTCGAACTTGGGCAAAGATTCAATCTGGATAATATTTGAAAATGTAAAAAAAAACATTTTGCTGTACGTTGTAAGAATCTTGCTTTTTCCATCGTGATAATGGTTGCACTGTTTTCATCTATGTCTGTCTACACATGCTTACTAAGGTATTTAAAAGTTGCCTATCAACTTTAAATTTAGAAAAAATTCTGCTATTTTAGACAATTTTGTATAGGCCGATTTTTTTATTAGTTGAAGTAGATATTATCTCATTTTTATTTATAAACCTGAAAATTAACTTATTTAAGTCAAAGTTTCGATGATTTTTCCTCCATCAACCCCTGGGCCATAGTATGTATTCCAGCATCAAATAAAAGAGGTTTTTAAATTAAAATGTTAATATATGTAATACCATCCCATGTTTCACGTAGAAATACACAAATCATTTTATTTCCTCGTTGAGAAGCGAGCTGTCAGAGGAAACCTGGTCAAGATAAAAGAGCAATTATCAAATATTAAGGAGAACGCTATCACTATGAGACAGGGAAAATAGGTTGCGTGGTTCATACAATTTGTGTATCCGAAACTGTAGGCGTGAACGTTAACTGGGTTTTAAGTTGAGCAGTACCGACATACAGATTAAGTAACTTAAACCGTGGATAAATAAACTATCCTAATGTTAAGATGTTGAGAAAGTACTCAGAGAATGAGAAGAAACAGATTGCCGAAATAATCTTGAATGTCAAGGGCCCAAAATGTATAAGCGGAAAAAAACAGATTACAGAAGACTTCATGGGACAATTGAGTAGTGTCTCGCGGACTTGTTTAGTTTTGTAGCAAAAGTTAAGTTTAAGCTAAAAACTACGAAATAAAATAAAATTAAACTTTATGGTGAAATTGATCAGAAAATGTTTTTTCCTACTTTGACTTTCATAAAATATGTTTTCAATTTATGGAATACAATATTAGGATATTTTTAGCATTTCTTCGACGACACACTCGCAGTTAACTGTCCTGTTTATTAATTAGCTGTGCTGCTTTCATAGGATACGATTAAAATGCCCGTGCTTCTACTCAAGTTATTGTTCACGCATGGGCGACTGCACGTTATGCTATTTAGAGAGTAGGATTTCAACAACATTAACAACAAAAACTCTGTACAATAAAATCACATAACACAGATTCACATTACACGACACTTTTTCATAACCCTTCCCCCGCTTTATAGGATGGCGGGTTATATTGGGTCCCTAATGTGCCATCATTGGTAGAGGAGTGAATAAAATGTCTAGCTTCCAATGGTAGGGTCGCGGGTTCGGATCCTGTCATGGCCGTGGTTACATGTATTCGTCATTGTTATCATAATCATTACGCGTGTTACAACGCACGGATTGGGACGCCTATTTTTGTTAAATAATTTATCATCATTATTATTAACAATTCCGCGCAGGGCCGGCAAAATGGGGATGTGGCGGATGCGAAACATCCGGGCCCCCGAATAATGAGGACCCCAGAGGTTCTCAATTATTCAAGTATCGAGTGTAAATTTTGCAAAAACTTTTACTAAAAATAACTTGCAAACTGATTTCCAATAAAGAAACACTCCGTAAGTTTTAATATGAAACGGGATCCATAAACCGTTCGTTATTGCTATAAATGTTAATATCGTGGGGCCCCCGTTGATATTCGCATCCGGGCCCCGTTAAGTGCTTGGCCGAATCTGCTTCCGCGTTATCTTTTTTGTGTATGGTATGTTATTCATATAGCTTGGCCGTGCGGTGACGGAAGGGTGATAACGAAGGCGAAACGCAGCCGTGTCCTCGTACGCTGCTAGGTGAAGGGCTTAGCGATGGCGCCGAATAAAGTGAAAGAAGGTGCTCTCCACCTGGGCTAGATTGGTCTTTTATGGCTCGACACCCCTCATGAATACATATATTCAAGGTAGCGATGTTTTGAAATGCGATGGAAGAGTTACAGACATAACTTACTCACAATGCAATAGTCCTTCCAGCGTTCTCTCCACGCTGACCTACGGAACTGTCCATCCGAAAAAGTGATCCACGGACACACATCTCGGATTGAAAAAAATATTTTATAAAAGTCCCGGACTATATACCGAAACACATCCTTTTCGATTTTGTGTGTTTCTGTGTTTAGATTTATTGTTTTGTTCAATGCAGCTTTGATTTAACTATAAAGTTCGTTGAAGAGGTCTCGGAGCGGAAAAATGTTCAATCATTAGATGCGCGAGATCATATCGTTTATTTCTATGATTCAAAAAAGTCTTAGGCAAGAAATACAATATTTTTTTACGAATAATTTTGACGTGGGAGTCTACATTACTCCATTTGTACACAAATTATAATCGACTCAACAGCATTAAAAATATCTGACGTGACATTTCATTTACAGAGTAATTGACGATGACGACAGCTGCTTAGTGACATATCCAATCGCGGCAGAGGCAACCCTTAAAAAATTGTATTACCTTTGATCTCAGTCTGATATATCTCGATACCAGAGGCATTATACACTCCGTAGTTTCACATGCATAGATATATTGTGGAGACAAACGGATTACACATTTCGTACGTAAAAATAAAACAACGGAAACTTGAAACTTCAAATATTTGACACTAGCTACTCAAGCTCCCTACAATATTGCTTACATTGAGCTTCAACAGGACTTCCAAATAGACCTGAGTAATTATCAATAAGTTCCCACATGCAACAAAAGGTACACAATCATTTCGCGAACGAACATCAGATGTTTTTTTTGATAAACTTGTTCAATTACCCCTTAGACTTAGCGTCCACGCTGGGCTATCTGATGTGCTCGTCGAGAGCTTGTTTGATAATCGTCTCTCCTTTTTTTATAAGAAAAATCCATTTGAACATTTGTCACAGCCATAAACCTCGCTCACAAATCATTTGCACACGCATTTGTCTTTGATATACCCTATCATAGTTCGTAGGAAACTACGATGTAACCTTTACTGAACGAGTCATGGAACAAGATCACCTCCCCAAGCGGTAGTTCTTATACGATAAGGAACCTATGTGACGTCACCCGTGACGTTTAAAAAAAAATTAACACTAGTATTCTTCATTCGCACGAATCGAACTTCACCTTCGCAGTTGGAATGTTGCTGTTAATATCCTCTTATTGAAATGGTCCCTCGTTATGCGGAAAGCAAAGCACTAACCAAAACTTTCCCAATCCACCATTTGAAATGGATTCTCTGATTCTGTTTAATCCTCGAATGTTCTCGTCATAATCACAGCACGCGATGTTCGGATATCATTCTTTTTTGCGGTGGGATTCTTAATTTCAATTCATCGTCGACTGTTTATTCGCATCTCCTCGGTGAATTTTCTTTTATTGTCGCAAAGCTATTCGTTTCTGGCTCGTAATTTTTTTTTTGAGGACGTCCGAATATCTCCCTCTAAGACACCATTGTGGTAGCGAGCGATGGGTAAACTCCGTTCTGTTGTGATGCGCCGCTGTTTAGGAGGCGAATTTCGTTGCCACGTTCGTCTTCCATTTCCTCCTGCTCTGCAAAAGGCGCCCTCAGCTGTTCGGTTGGCTTGATAATGTGCGTGGCGCTCTCGGCGGTGTTGAGGGGCATGAGAGGTCTGTTGAGGTTGCTGCCGAAGGTTGACGACTGCGATATCACTTCCCTATAGAACGGGAAAACAACAGAGGGGATTATACTCCTTGAAATTCGGTGCGATACAGGTTTATCTATGAGTCATACTGAGACACCAATAGTTTTTCTGATTATCATACCAAGGATTTCCGTGACATTTCTATAAGCAAGAAAATAGGTGTAGTTTTTCTCAAATTAGACAGACAGTCGTGCATTTTTATGCAAAGACTAAGACCAAAGCATCCTGTTCGTTCAAGAATTTCGTTAAAATAAATATAATATCAGACTTTGAAATTTTGAGCATGCAGCGACATGACTGGACTATTTTTTTGGTGGAAGCCTACACTTTCTCAAGATCTATAATAAAAAACAGCTATAAAAACACATAAAACAAATCTGATGTGTCTAAATAGAGCTTGAATCACGAGAGCCTTTTTATTATTTTAATATAAGTAACAATATGATTAAAAACTGCTTATCTTAAAGTAAAAGAAAGTCATTCTAAATTTCTGTTATCATATATTAGAATTATTTTATAAAGAAAGGTGAGGGTTAAACACGTTCAGTTCTTACGCGGACTGGTCCAGTGTCTAAATGGACGAGAGAAGTTATTTCTGCCTTGAAAGATATTTATGTACCTAACGTGCGATGCATGCAAAGGCCATGAAATTTATGGAAACTTATAATTAGAGATGAAAGCGGTAAATCAGTACATTGCTACAAACGACGCTATCAGCGGAAATTAAATATTTATGGAGTGAAGAAGCGTCCGTTGTCACGTAGAATCATAAATTAGGTATTAATCACTCTTAATTTCATTATTTATTATATTAAAGACCTTAATATGCACATGAAGGCAATTCTAAAACTTATTTTTTTAAAGTTTTATTTGTAGTAGAGTGCTTAATTCACGAGTTTTGCTGGCTAGAAATCGTTATTTAATTTTTATTTTGTATTAAAAGGATGCGACTGTGGAACAGGGGAATGAAGAGGGAGAGGGGAGGAGAGATAGAGAAAAGAGTGGAAGGAACTTGTTAAATATTGGTTCTAGAGTCCGCCAATGTGCAGATTAAAAGTTCTCGAAAAGGTCACGGGAGTTTCTTATATTTAAAAAAATATCATTTTCTAACCCTGTTAAACGGATAATTTAAGCTTTATTTCGCGAAAATTGTCTTCAGAAGTCCTAATGATGAACATGAACTCTTGATCATACGAAGTATTTATTATTCTATGGTTGATGGCGCCTGTTAATGTAGCAACTTGTGCCTTAACCTTTGAGAATGAGTTAGCAGAGAAAATAGTTGCATGCCTGGTTACGCAATGAGCCACGAATTGATTTTGAATTGCTCAGCTATTCAGTAAAAACTTAACTAAGAAATATGGAATATCGTAATCCCTCCGACCTCCGCTTAAATCTGTTGTATTTACAGTGTTCTCCGGTTGTAACGACGTCGTTCATACAGCGGATTGGGATATAACGAAGGTCTTCCTTCCTTCCTGTAAGATTCGGTATTGAATTTGAAAATTAATCCACTGCGCTCACGAAACATTGATTTTGTATTTTTTCTTTCTTTTGTTATTTTTTTAAAAAGATAATGTAAATATAATAATTTTTTTAAATTGGCGAACTATAGAAGTTAGATGGAACTCGGGAGTGAGAATAACCCAAATCTAGCCGGCATCGCTCACTTATTAGCAGAAGCTTGACGCAGTGTTTGATTTATCTTTATACGAATCGTTTTTATTGCCTAATAGATGTCGACCCTAAACACCCGCCCTAAATATGCCAAGTTTAAACATTGAATCATAGTGTTGGGCAAACGAATTCTTTCCGCCAGAAGAAGTCAGGGAAGATAAGGAGTTGTCTCTTTTAAAATTCTCGGAAATTGATGGCCTCGTTGAACACAAACAGTTTAAATGTTGACACCGGAGTCTAGCAAAATATTTTTCGTCAGTGACTTGTGCAGTTTAATCTCTCTGACAGGAAATAAAGCAATTTAATTAATAGTTTGTTTTAATGGTTTTCTTAATTTTATCTTCCGGCGTTCTAACTTATTTGCCAAGACCAACATTTTTTATGTACCAAGTGCCCTGTCCCTACGTGCCTCGCTGAACTCGGCAAACTCAGTCGTCATAAATGGGAAGCACTTGTGTGATTTTTACTACAGTATTGTGCAATACAGAAATAATGGGTTGGAAAAAAGTTCGTGCATACCCATGGTCCTCAGATGATTGAGAACAACACTTGATTTGATAATCCCAGTAGCTCTATCTGTTGGCGTCTTTCGTGAGTTAGATTCGATTAAAGTGCGAATTTCGTCTTCATCAACAATGGATGGGCGTCCGGAGTGTTGGTCATCTTCCAAGCTTAAATTACACTCACGGAGTCCCTTGAACCACTTTTGACATGCCCGAATAGATACAGCACCTTCTCCATGCACTTCACAAATGTTTTTATTGCATTTGTTGCAATACCACATTTTTTATCCTCATAGAGCATAACATGACGCTAATGCACTTGATTTTCACTCAAATTATCCTTTCAGAAAACTTTCAAATTACTTTTATAATCACGAATTTTGTAATTTCCGCGGCCCGGTGGAATTATTTCTGTAAAAAGGTGTCCTTATATTTTTATTTAACATTTGAATTTCTCGAAGTGCGTATGTATGACCAAAAAAATCGGTCCAATCATGTCGGAATTAGGCACTCTTTTTATGTAAAATATTTTTAGGTAGGTTGAGACCGATGAAGATTTATGGACTAATCTTTAGCCTTTTCAACAAAAAAAACATTTATTTTGTCTTCGAAAGTGCAGAGTGGCTCTCTGCTTATCGCTCCACTGAGATTACCCAACTCACCCGTTCCTTTTGATGGGAGCTTTCCTTGGGCAGAACCTTGTAATAGCGCTGTTGACGACGACTGCGGCAACTAAGACGATTCCGGTGACCAGCAATGCGATGCAGGGATATACGCCCCACTTGGATAAACCGAGAAGCTGGGACAGCGAAGAAGCCATTTCGGGAGTCATAGTTGCCGTCTCTTCAAACCAAAGCATCGGGAACATCACGGTTGGGACTTTTTGGTACATGCTGCGGACAGATGAAAAATATCACTATAGCATCGTCCTAAAAGATGCTAAAAGGAATAATCAAATTTCAGGCGAAATCATAATAGATACGGGCACACGGGTAGTGTATAAGCGGGGCCTTCAAAATACGTTGCGCCTAGGGCCTCCAAAATACGTGCGCCTAGGGCCTCAAAGTGTATTAATCCGCCGCTGCTTGTAATACTTAACACGGGAAATCTTATATTTTTTAACTAAAATATTGGTCATAAACCTTTCTCAGGCATTTTAGATTTGTATTAAGTAATCGGCCCGCCACGCCGGAGCAATCGCTATTTATAATGCTGCACATTCCTGCCATGACTATCTGAAATCCGTAAATTCTATCCTCTTCCATTTTTATCTGAATATCCTTAAGCAAGCAAATATTCCTTCGGGTCCCTTTCACGTACACTTTTCTGCCTACATTTTATTTGTTATTAAGATTTAATAATGTACTCATACTTATGCCTAATCAGTTGATTTCTATTTTATTTATTTTACATCGCTCAACCTGTTATTTTCAACTATATTTTAATTGAAAATTGAAAAGTCAACCAAAATATAAAAAAGTCACTTTCCATATAATAGAGTATCATATTTGTAGCAACATAACTGTCAAACTACCTAATCTCATTTATCGTGATTCTTTCATTTATTTGTATAAAAAATCACTCAACGATTGGGCGAGATCGGGTTAACAATGCGAGGGCCTTATAACTCTAGCGCTCGAGCCACGGTGTTTTATTCTGCTTAAAATATTTTTACTGTCGATATTTCGTAGCAGCTTCAAAAAGTTGCATGTCGTCTGGAACACTTATCGAGAAATTCTAATCGTTTTAAGTTCACAAAGACCACAAATGAGTCAGAACCATGCACGGTTGTTCGATAAGAAAGCCGGGGACAAAGCGAGGGCAACGCTCCGTTGATAGTCGACGCGATAACCGCACTCTTGAAAAACTATTCTCGGGAGGGAATGCGCAGTTGCTAGGATATCGATGTGTAATACCATCTGGCGGAAGAATGACTCAAATAATGCAAAGGCCATGTCATGGAAAGCATGTCCACTGCCAAGTATAGTTAGACGTGAATTGTCTCGCTCGTGATGTCGAACCCTATTATTGAGATAACATTAAATTCTTTCGGAAAAGGGAGTATTTTTTTATGATAAGTTCCTTCGGCCAACATGGCATCGAGCTGATTTCTCCTTTCATCGCATATTTTCACGGCGGAGATTAATTATATTTCGCCGTTTGTAAGTAAGGAATTAATTCCAAATTTCACATCGTTGTTATATTTTTTTGTTAATCGTTTCGCTGTTTTTATGATTTTTACGCCGCTTCTGCTATTTTCGCTCTTTTTATTAATGGTTACGACGAAAATAAAATGGTTTTTAAGGATAACCTTTATTTATCTGCGGTTAATCTTTTGAATAAAGAAGTCCTATTTGAGAAAATACTTTCGAACCCGATAAATTAAAATATGTATTTGTTTTGCTTCGATGTATTTTTTTTAATTGGTAAAATATGTATTTTCTTACGAGATCGGACTTTGGGACATCCTATGTATAATTGAAACAAATTAAAGAGATAACGAGACGATTTACCCTTTGTGGAAAATTGGCTTATATAACATGCTTACGGCTAGATTTGCTTTCATTTTTTTATTTTTAATAAATGTTGCTAAAATTTTAAATTTAAAACTCACGCAATGTTTTTGTGTGGCTGCATCATTATGTTTATCTGCAGTCTTGCAGCTACGTCCAGTGGAATGCCAGTATTCTGAAACGAACATTTAAGTAATATTAAAAATAAAAACATTATAAATACATTGTTATAAATGCAAATTTTAAAATATTTCCAGTAATCATGAAGGAATCGTATTATATTAATAAAGTAATCTGTTTTATTTTAAATTGACGATTTCAAATCCTGATTTATTTAAAAAGCAAACGAATCATTTGCGATATTTTTATCTAGCGAATTCACTTTTTTCAAATGCTCCGCAAAATAATTAATTATTGTGAAAATATTAACTGGAAAATTTCTTCAATTTTCTGATAAACAAATCAAAGCATTTTTATCGGATAACAACAAGAATTAATTACATATATTTGGGCGTATAATACTAGAAATCGCAAAAATGTATGTGAGATCCACCTTAATTTTATTCCTTCAGTAATATTAAATTTTACTTAAATAAATAGCAGTTATTGCAAGAATAATTTGCCCGTACATTGTCACTATGACTTAGATATCAAGAAATTGAGTAATTGGGTTAATGTGTAAGCAGAGCTGCAAACCGAACCGAACCAAACCGCTGAACCGAACCGAACCGAACTGAAACCACTGATTAATTTTCAATGAACCGAAAACCGAACCGTAATTTTTTGCAAAAGTGGTTCGGTTTCGGTTCGATCTCAATCCACGAAGTACGGACCAACGAAAAGACCAGGAATTTCCATTGGAAAAACCAGCGGGTTTGCTTCAAAGGAAAGAGTGCCTAACTCTTTCCTCTCTGATACTATTGTTATCCACATAAAAATCATGTTAGGATCAAAAATACGTTTTTTAAAATGAAGATGATGATGGGATTGTAATATATTTAAAATATAAATTTTTCCTTTCTTTAAATAAAGTCTTCTTTCATTTAAAATAATGACTGCTGATTGATTTACTTACAGATTGATACAGAATGTGTAATGTTTATATTGGATAAATTATTTCTGGATAGTATTTCAAATGATTAATTTAGTTGAACGGAACCGAACCGCAAACCGAACCGAACCACTTGTCAAAATTCCCGTCTGAACCGAACCATGAACCGAACCACTTCCAAAAATTTAGAACCGAACCGCGAACCTAACAACTTCCAAATTTTGAAGTGGTTTGCAGCTCTGTGTGTAAGCCATCCTTCGCTGCGAAACATGATGGATTAAATGCACAATAGTCGAGAGTTGATAAAAATTATTTATATTGGCATTCCCCTAACATCATATTAAGAATCCTAAGAGGCAGGCTTGAGAAAATTTTATGAAACTTTTCTGGATATTGCTCTGCTATAGAAATTTTAAAAACTTCCGCAGCACAATTTTTGTACTCGTCAACCCCCATACCAAGGAGCCAAAGAAGTATTTTCGATATTAGGTGAAATGCCAAAAATATCATTTTCACGAACAATTAAATTTTATCAGGAAAATTTAGGAAATACGATGTTACCAAAACGATTAATAGTTATATAAAATGAAGAAATTTGTATAGAAGTTTCTTATTTTTACAGTTTTCAATTCAAAAGGGGCCTATGATATTCAAGGGGGCCGCAGCAATTGAAAGTTTAAGAACCGTTGATCTAAAACACGAATTATTCCACTGTCAATTTCTAACACTCAGTACACAGTTATGATCGTGCCATTTTATTTTCGTTTTCCAGCAATCATGACGTAGTAGGTGTTACTCTTTGCTAGTATTGTCTTATTTTCCTCAAAGTGCACCCGTTTGACATCACGAGCTTCCCTAGCCCTCTTTGGCTAGTTTACTCTTGCGTTGCTGGAAAAATTTCAACAGATAACTCACACCAAAAGAAGTGTCTTATTTAGTATGGGATAAAAAACCCCATCGTAATCCAGAAATAAATCTAATACATTTAAACCCTTATAAATACAAGAACAACAGAAGCCACCAATTATGTCTCAATATCTCAGAAAATTAACACGTTATATTTCTAAAGATTTTCCTCTTACAATTAGTGTTGCAAAGAAAACAGATTGGAGTTTGGCTCTAAAATATTATTTTACGATAATTTGTCGGAATTGCTGGTCGAACGATGACATAGCTGATTCATAAAATCGGAAATACATAAAAGCCTTAGTCTATCCCCTTGTCACTTCCTCTGTCACGCTCTGAACCATATAAATATACCTGGCAAGAGGGGACTAAGGTCAGCTTTTGAAGCCTAATAGATGCGGCGAGGGTTTCGAACCTTCGCCCGAATCGAAGGCAACCCTCTCAGCAAGAGGTATGATTTCATGTCAAAGAAGACTTCCTCAATTTTATTTTAGAATAATCGATCATCCCGATCATTTTTGACGCTCACTTATACTAATTAGCAATAAAACCTCAAAACATCACAAATCGCTTTAATCATCCATTAGGATTTTTCCCGACCGTCTCTTTTTAACCCATCAGATGTCTTTGACTTACTGGTTCCAGCGTTATGTAGAAAGAGTGCTTCTCAGGGTCGGGGTTCATTCCCTCGACATTGGAAGAGTAATAAGGGTCCGCGTTGAGGAAATGCGGGTAAGAGACGAAAGCGGGAGACCCATATCTGCACGAGGAGGAGTTCGCCACGCCCACCGGCATGCACTGTCCGCCACAGAAGCACTCGTTGCTCTTGTCGTGGGTCCCGTTGTCAACGAGACCGACGCCTCCTAGGTAGTGATATGCCGGGATGCCGTGGGTCTCCGTCTCCTTCTCGAACGGAAGTTCTATCGATCTGGGTTGAAAGAAAAAGAGATGTCATAAAAAAATTGCTAAAAGGCTCCTAAGAAAAAAATTGGAGCTTCGTTTGCTGACGCAATTATATTTATTGAGGTTTATTTAGAATTGTTAACTTAAAATCATTTATAAATTAGGTAATATAATTATACGACGTATAATAATTTATTCGACGGTTAATTTAAAAATTTTAACTTTCTATCTATAACCGTTTGCTCAGGCTCTTAATTTGAAAATTTTGAAGGCACACCCTGCCGCCTACCGGATTCTCCAAATCATTTCTTTGTCAGTGTAGTAAATGGAATCATAGAACACATACACCCTGAAAATTTCAGTGTTATATTTCCTTGCTATTTAGATTTTGACAAGCAGAGTGAAAACCTAAGCGCGTTCATAAAATAAAACGCGTTAAATATCAGCTTCTCCAAGCTGCGATTCCTACAGAAATATTTATAATCGAGATTCTCGATTTTTTTTGAGCTTCTGAGTCGTAATTTCCAGGAATAAAGAAAACAGACTGCTAAACTGAGTAAAATTTTGTTCTTTTATCCAATTCTGACAACACTGGGGCTGCAACGCGGTCCGTTGCAACCTGGAACTCGGCATTACGCGGACCAGTGATGGGTCGCAAATCCTTCACATAAATTTATTTCCACCAAGAGAAAAGTAAACTTTTCTGTAGTAAAATCATTAGGAATTAATCAAATGTTTTGCAATGCGTGGAAAGAGGATGTGAGCAAATTGGAAGCATTTGAGATTTGGGTATTGCAACAGAAGGAAATTATGAGGTTAAAGAGGGAAACAAACGAGGAAGTAAGTAAAGACCACTTTCTAATGACAGTGATAAGGGTTGTAATCGGTGTCGAATTTTGAGAGGCATTGGTCTGTTGTAAGAAGCAACAGAAAAGAGGTTGTTAGGAAAGATGCAGAAAAGGTAGGAAGAGAAAATTAATAACCTATGGGTATTTCAAAATAAGGGAATGACTGTGAAAAGATATATTGGATTGGATATGATGTTGAGTAAACTTAAAAACTTACAGAGAGACAAAAAATTGTCATGTGGAAATAGCCACTCAACTCTTTAAATTTGATGAACGGAAAGGCTCGTTGCAAATATCTAGACGAATGAAAAATAATTGAAATTTTTCTAACTAAATTGTGTCGCGTTAAAATCTCGCGCGTTACTGACAGGAGCGGTATGCTATCAAATCATCAAACAAGTTCAATGGCAACAAAACAACTTCAGGTGCATAATAAATTGAAGTATCCCATAAATCGTTATTTATAGTATAACGAACGAGTTTTTTTTCCTATATATAGCCTTATATTAAATATTAAACTAATCGGCATCAATCAATGCTTTTACAATTAGGCGGTGAACTGTGACAATTATTAGGAAGATCGTCCTATATTCATAATCGCCTTAAATTTAAGGTAAAACAGTACATAAATGCAAAGTAAATGTACAGTACATAAAACTTTTGAAAAGGCTAGTCATTTCGAGGTGGATTTTCAACCAAATTTTAAGAAGAGATAAATTTATATTTTATTTGTAGTTCCGAAATCTGGAATGGCGGTTCTCGCGCTACGTTTAATTTTCGAAGACGCCTTAATTGTAGTTGGACGCGAGCGAGAATAACCTAAATATATATTATAATTAACACTCGGTAATTAAAAAGTGAGAAGAGAAAACGTAATGGAAAATAACTGGACTGCGCCCTAAAACTAATAGCAAACCAGATTTGACCAAAAAATAAGAACCGAAATGCCTTTTTTCAAAATACAGGAACTCATATATACGCCTATATATATGAACGGAGTGCTTGATTTTTAGAATGATTATTTTGTGAGATTTCTCTTAACTTTTTCATGTTTCTTCGCCTTTATATATGTACATACTAATGTATAGTCAAAAATGACAGGTACATATGCATGCAAAAAGTATTAAATTTGAAAAGATTCCCATTCCCTCTCCCTCCCTTCCATTCTCCTCAGTCTGTGCTCCCTCAAAAATGTAGCTATTCCTCTCAGCATAAATTAATGACAAACATAGCTCATTATTTATATAGAGAGGGAATCCGGTATCCAAATTCACAACCAAATCCAAATGTGCAACACCAGCCAATTAAATCAACCACAAAGTCGGCATTGATAAATGAGGTAGAAACTATGTATTATAACTGTAGTGAAAACACTTTTACCGATATAATACCCACAATTTGTATGTTTTGAACTTACCGTCCTATCCGATCGTTTCAAAATGGCTTTTTTAAAGTTAATATTCATGAAAAAGTAGCAATTATAAACACATTAAATTTAAAAAGCAATGAAAATATTTTTTATGCATTTAAGCAACACTTATTATATATTGATATTCATTTATTTTTTATGAACGCAAATCAGAACCTGAAAATTTATTTTTGCATGTTTTTGCCCCAAATATCATCAGTATTCGAACTTCCGCGCGATAAAAACAAGGCGTAAAAATCTCTTCCGAAAAAATTCCATCGTTTTATGTCGGCGAAACCTCTCTTAAACGGGTAAATAAAAAGATGCGGCCCAAAATATCGATCAGTTTTTTTTAACAACCTGCACAGGTCCGATGAGAACATGGATATGCGGTCCTTCTGCCTTTTTGGCGGCCAAAGTTCTCCCGCTGAGCCCACTATATCCCCGCAGTGTCCCTCGAAGTAATCAGTGTGGCTTCTGTAATTCCATTCCCTCAAGGTTCCCAATTTTGTGATGTCATCCGATCCTGTGTCCATGTTGAAGACTCCGTCGTACGTGTCCGATCCGTTTCTCTGTAAAAGAAAATAAATAAATAATCAGTAAAATTGAATGACTAGGATAACAAACAAAATTTTTTTATAAGGGACAGAACCTGATAACATTAGCAGAAACCCGTAGCAATTGCAAGCGCTGATATTTACTGTAATGTTCAAGTGTCAAAAATTGCCTTTGTTTTTTCAACTCGTTTTAAAAAATAGTGATAAAATTCTGGATAAAAATCAATTCTTTTGGGTGTATATAATATTTTTTTCAGTTAACAATTGTTTTTATTGGTATTCTTTAGTAATTATCAATTAAATGATTATTTGTTTCATTTTGCAGATGCGTAAAATCTAAGAAAAATTATTGTTCCACAGTTTATTTTTGTTATCGTCGAATTATGACATTAGCTTCCGTCTCAAAACATTCATATACCTAATTTTACTGCTGGAAGCAAGCACTTAAACACGTCAGATGTAATTATATAAACTTCCTCGATCTCAATTCTTTTTCATTGCTGTATCTGTTTGGACTATTGGAAATCTGAAGGCTTTTATTCAAGATTTTAAAAAACAGCTGACAATTCCAGCAACCTGTACATGTTAAACTCCATTAAGAAAATATTATAATTTTTTTATTCCAAAGATTTATTAACTTTTACACGAACTAATTTATTTTATCGAAAAACAAAGCTGGCACGCCCTTGGAAAGGTAGTGGGGGGAACTCAGTGTTACTCTTGCTCTCGAAGCGTTCACATCGGTCTGCGTTGCCATTTCTACCGCCGTTTCTTTGCTGTTGCTGTTCGTGATTGGGTATCTGTCCTCCCGCGCGAAAGTTGTGAGGGGCGATGGAAGGGGAAACGTTCGTGATTGGCTACTTGCTCTATGAAGGTCAAGAGACTTAAGAAAGTGAACAGACTATAGTTGTGAGATTCAAGATAAAAATATGCAAACCTATATTCTATTCCATCGATGGTAACCGCAGACCAAATCCGCTACAATTTGTGATAATTAATCAGGAGCGTATGACACAAAGTAAACAAAACTCAATGTCAAGATACATTACGTAAATTGATAGGGATTCCTAATTGATTACGTCGCAGATGTGTAACATAGTTGCCGAGTTTATGTAATAATTCTCAGAAATAATGTATAGATATTTTAAAAATAGTCACTGAAAAACAGTATCGACAATGCACTTTAAGAATAAATTATTTTCTATCGTAAAGTTTCAAAAAGTTCTCCATATATGCATAAAACGTCCCGTTAGCTTGTTAGTGAACCAAAGTCGTATATTTAGCGATAAAATTCGTATTTTTGTTTCATTGTCAGTTCACATCCTCGTGAATCCTTTTTATGTCTTATGGTGTCTTATCCTGAAACATAATTATTCCCTACGGCCAACGTGTAATTTCTTTGATTAATTTACGGTAATTTTTAAAGAGAAATATTTAAAGTATATCTTTCACTCAATAAAGACAAATTAGTAGTAATGTTCCTTCATTTTCACTAGCTCAAATAACCTAAGGTTTGAGATTCCCGCCACCATCTCCATGAACTCCGTAATTCCATAAAAAATATTAATTTTGGAGCATAACATCTTGATTTGTCGTTCTTCTTTCAGAAAACTTCGGTTTTTCGAATGATCTTTTTGGGGTTCCATGACGTTTCCCCCAAAGCACTTCACCCACGAGACGTTTCACCCAAAGACACTTCGCCCATGAGACGTTTCACCCATGCCCTTTCACCCATAGTTTTTTCACCCACAAGTCACTTCACCCACATAAAGTTTCATTCAAAGAATTTTCACCCACAGGTGTCTCACCCATGATTAAAAGTTTGTTATTTATTTTTTATCACTAGTAAGCTCCAAAATTACGACCCCTATAGATTTGTACTCTATGAATTTTTAAAACCTCAAAATCGAAGTAACTCCTACTAGAATATTTTTATTTTCAGTGCGCGAGTGTAAAATTTATTTTTTAATTATTTGTATTTTATTTTTATGTTAGAGCAACCTTACCGTAAAATTAAATATTTTCATCAAGCGAATAAAAAAAAACTCGCGCTGCATTCCGAGTTTTTTGCGCCCCGCGATTCCACCGCGACTAGCTCTTCTTGTCACTTCCAAGTGTCGAAAATGTTTACTGAGCCGTTTCCGACATTTTATGAGATTTTTCCTTTTGACTTATGTACAGTGTCGTGAGAAAAAAACACATTTTCCATGGAAAGTGAGCCTATTTAGATCCTTTCTCTGTCCGTTTTCATTCGATCGAAACAGCCGGGTCAGCCATCTCTTTTATATTTTTGTTTACATCCATGGAACATAGCTTCGTCGCGTGCTCTCAACTACAGACGGACTAGAGCGGTATTATTCAAATCAGAACTGCAAACCACTTCAAAATTTGGGAGTGGTTCGGTTCGCGGTTCGGTTCTAAATTTTTGGAAGTGGTTCGGTTCAGACGGGAATTTTGACAAGTGGTTCGGTTCGGTTCAACTAAATTAATTATATGAAATACTATTCAGAAATAATATATCCAACATAAACAGTATCAATGTGCAAGTAAATCAATCAGCAGTCATTATTATTTTAAATGAAAGAAGAATTTATTTAAAGAAAGGAAAAATTTATATTTTAAATATATTACAATCCCATCATCATCTTCATTTATTTATATTTTTTTAAAGTGGTATTTATGATCCTAACATGATTTTTATGTGGATAACAATAGTAGCAGAGAGCACTCTTTCCTTTGAAGCAAACCCTCTGGTTTTTCCAATGGAAATTCCTGGTCTTTTCGTTGGTCCGTACTTTGTGGATTGATATCGAACCGAAACCGAACCACTTTTGCAAAAAATTACGGTTCGGTTTTCGGTTCATTGAAAAATTAATCAGCGGTTTCGGTTCGGTTCACGGTTCAGCAAAATGATTGCGGTTCGGTTCAGCGGTTCGGTTTGCAGCTCTGATTCAAACTAAAACAACCCGACGGGAAAGATGGGACGAAGGGAGTGCGTATCGGCGTTTCCGAATGGAATATCGTCATACTCACCGTGTAAAACCATCCAAACTTGTCGAAAGGGATGTGTACGTCTGCCAGGACAGGAAGGGTTTCCGCCATAGACATGAGAGGATCGGTGTAACCGTCGAACAGAAGTTCTCTGACCTTTTTTGTCACGGTCATAGTCTCGAAGCGACCGAGGACGTAAGAGAGCGAGGTGTGCACGAAGAAACCCCAATGACGGGTCACGAACGCAGCAGTCTGTAGTGAAAGAGAGAGAAATCGCCAAAAAAATCTGTAATTACGCCGTAAAATGGATGATGCCGTAATTCCTTGCGTTTCCAAGGACGTCGTTCGCTTATTCGCAAACTAACAAGATTTTTTTCTCCGGAAAAATGACTTTATTATGTCCTCGCTGCATCATTGTTATTCTAAAGATCACGTGCAGGTGAAGTGAACTGAGTGTAGAGTTTGGGATTCAACAGATTAACGCATTAGGCATTTGGGTAATCAATGCTCAGTACCGCTAATTGTACTCACCAGGGGTGGCACGTTCAAAGTCGTAACCATGTCATCGAGTGAGCCATTTGAGCGTTCTGGAACGAATTTCCATTTCCTTATCTGTTGGAAAGTCACCGTGTTGTTTTCATGAAACGAGATGTTAACTTTTTCGTGGTACTCGCTGAAAATTAAATTTGAAAACATATATCAGGGATTTATAACCAAATGAAATCGGTTCAATAGGGATAGAATTTGAACAGATATTTTTAAATTTTTAACTCTATCATTAATGCTATTTTAAATGCATTCGATTAAAGAGAGAATTATCTAGGTCTCCGTCAAGCCCAAGTGAAACTATTAAACTGTCTTCCACAGCAATAAAAAGGTTCTATCGTCGGATAATAATCACTTCTGACGTCTTCTTTTCAGCCGAAGTGCGCATCTGGTTTTCTCTGGCGTCTTATGAATATTATAGACAAATATTTTATCAATGAAATTGATGGTCAAACTACTTCAACCGCTCTTTCTAAAAATCCTTTTTAGCCGAATTGCTCACCATTACGAGAGATCTGTATTTCATTCATTTTAAAATTTTAATACGCGGCCAGATTAAATTTATCTTTATTTCGAATTAGTTTTCGAATGATAATCATTACGTGTACTTGACCCTCCTATAAACGGGCTCTTATAACACGGATTGTTTTTATACAAAAAATTCAGACTCTTCGTGAGTATTTTTTCAGAGAACTCTACGTGCTACGCGACAGTGGCATTTTCCAGATCAGTAAAAACAGGTCGGGGAGAAAAAGAAAGAATACGTGTCTCCAATTATGTACATTTTAAAAGTCCATCGACAAGAGATTCAGAGAATGTCATGGTCGTTTTTTTTAGCCTCTCATCTTGTGGAAATTATCAGATAAAATTCTCTCGAGGAGTTTTCTCGAACATGTTTTCATATCATAAACTTGATTTTAGTTTCTCATTTTCGCACCCGCCGGATGAGATCGGCTTCGTCCACTGACGTCTATATATATGCAAATAAAAATAATCAAAAAATTATTCATTTTAATTTTGAAAAGGTTAGAAAAGGTCATTTGGTCATGAAAATGATGGAACCCTATTAGTTATCGATGAGATCGTTTCGATACGCCTCCAACTAACGCGAAACGTCGTTCAGAACCTTGTAAAGCCTCGTATTTTCTTCCGACCGTCAACCAAAAAACATTTTATCAGCGTAACAGCTGCACGCGTTGCTGCCATATTTGAGCAATAATTGTCGCCCTAACTGCCTAAAATTACATTTGACACGTGTCAGTTATTGAACCGTTGGCAGATTGCGTATTTATTTGTCTTCATTCATAGAAGCTCGTCTGGGTCGCTAAAACCGTTCCGCTACAATGTCTGACTTATTATATAATCCAAAGAAAACCATATCAGCAGCTAACATTTTATGAATAAAATTTGTTGTTGATCTGTTTATTATTTTTTGAGCTAAAGTTTACACAAAATTCCTATTCCTTTCACACATACAGGAGCCCTTAAAACATATCATCATAGGTAGTCTGTCCTTAGACAGGTCCATGATTATTCATGGTTAAACCTGGTTCTCCATGTATTTCCGTTGAAATCTCGAATTCGATTTTTTCACGATATCAATACAAACTGCGTATCAAGAAAGCAAAGATGGGTATTCCTCTTTATAAAAAGTTTAATTTTATGAGAACTTAGACTTTTTATAGAGTCTCAGTAGAATTCAGTTGATCGATTGAAGCGATATTTAGATAATTAATACGCCCTCTGAAGCTCAAGATCCAAATCATGGCAAAAATCATTTAAATCGAAGTTAAACAGTTAAATTTACTTTTGGTTACGTTAGAAATAAGATTAATAGTCCCGACTTACGCAAAGTGATGTGGTATTTTAAATACACGTCGAATGATGAATTCTAGTTTTCTCTATCCAAAGCTCATCATTTCTCAAAACGAGTCATATGTTTTTATACGGATCGTGTTTTTTAGCGGAGGTAAACAATGTCGTAACAATGTCCGACCGTCTTACAGATTGGAAAAAGGTAAGGAAAACAGAAAAAGAAAAATATTTGTTTAAAACCGTAATTCCTATTATACTCACTCGAATGTGTACGGTCCCATTTCAACGAAGCTCGGTTTCTTCTTGGTTTTCAACTTATCTGGGTTAGTCCAGTTGAAGAGGTAAACCTTCATTGTCATGGGAACTGGCGTGTCCCTCCATATCTCGAAGCTCCTGGATGACCTTGTCAGCTGCAATTGCTGCGAACAAGTCGTAGAGAAAATGAGATAGTTAGTAAAGAAATTTAATATTAATTATTACCGTTAAATAAAAGTACAGTTTATTCATTATTCGTAATCTCGTATGTACCTAATAAAATGTTTTTTCAACAGCATTTATGGAAAACTTTAATGTTTTAATACACCACTTAAGTTAGTGTTCTGTGTAGAATTTGGATATTGAATAGGAAGCTTAAATATGTACAAAATGAAAGCCCGAGTGTAATTATAGTTTTTATCGTGTGCAAATTCCGAAATATTGAGAAGTAATAAATTACAATTTCATTTTTACTTTCTCATACGAAGTATCGAGAAAGTAGGTATTGTTATCGCGAAAAAATTCGACCTCGAGATTTTTACAGAAATATACGTTTTAGTTGTCGCCGAATCCGAAAAAGTGGTTTTTGCAATGCCGTCTGTCGGTCTGTCTGTTACTGACTCTGGAGCCTAAACGGTAAAGCGAAAATGAATGAAATCTCGTACTTAGGTATTTTATCATACTGAGCAGAGTATATGTAGAAATGGTTGACATTGCTCAATAATTAAGGGTAGTTTATTCTACGCATTTTTAACAACAATTCTCAAAAACGGCTCTAACGATTTTGGTCAACTTTCGTACAGTTACTTGAGTATACGTCTGCAATATTACTACATATTTCATATTTCTCAATGAAGGAGTATAAGGCTAGTTTATTCTTTATTTTGCGAATTATACATAAATGTCAAGAATTTTGTTACGTGAGAAAGCGATAACTTCACGCTGAATATCGTAAAATAATAATATGTGTTCCCATATTTTATCAGCTTTTTAGTCTAAGGATATGTTGACATATCTACGTTAACTCGTGAAAGAATAATGTGTCGATATTTTTAATTATAACCAGGGTCGTGCCGAGTAGCCGAGCGAAAATAACCAGTCTTATTTATACCGTTTTAAATTTTTAGTTAATATTTGTTCTCATATTCACCTTTTTTTCTAAATTTATTCGGAAATTTTTCACAAATAATTAAACCCTTCGTTTTATTGGTCGTCAATGTTATACTCTTGGTTAATCTCCATGAATGACGCTCAGAAAATTGTGCACGCGTGCCCGTGATTGCTTCGGCGTGCCACTGGAATCGATCCAGGAGAAATGTTCCCATAGAGCAAAAATTTGGCATTTATTTACTGTCTGTTTAACCATCCTAACCGTGAGACCTACATAATGCAACCGTATAATTATCGCCCTCAAATGATTTGGACGTATCGTTTGCGTCCATGTTTTATTAATTGCAATTTTAGGTCCTGTTTATGAACTGCGATTGATTGGTGGTGGTGTAAAGAGTGGCAGTTAGAATTGAACTTAGGAAAGTGTTCCTTTATGAGATTCTGGGAAAACAAAAACATTGACACGACGAATTACACTGTTGAAGGCGTCCAGCTAAAACTAGCCGATTCCGTCAAATACTTAGGCGTTACTTTAACAAGCAACCTCTCATGGGATATGCACATACGAAATATATGCGGGAAGGCTAAACAGAAACTAGGATTCATCAAACGCATAGTAGGTAAAAGTGAGGAAAAAGTCAAAGAGACATGTTACTTCTCGTTAGTAAGACCGCTATTAGAGTACGCGTCGAGCATATGGGATCCGTACGTGAAAGGATCAATCTCAGAGTTAGAAAGAGTGAAGCGAAAAGCCGCTAGATTCGTCAAAAATTGTTACGATAGAAACAATAGTGTTACAGCCTTGATACAGGACTTAGGATGGGAATCACTAGCTGAGCGCCGATCACGCTCTAGGTTAAAACTTCTCGAAAGATTTAGAACGCATATATTCTCCAGCGATGTCGAAGAAATAATAAGAGCGCCAACTTATATTGGTAGAACGGACCATCCTCGTAAAATAAGAGAGATAGCCTGTAGGACTGAGAGGTATAAAGGCTCGTTTTTCCCTAGAACGATACCTGAGCAGAACAGAAGTTACGAAAGGAAATCAGCCGACGTAGAGTGATACTATACATTATTATTTACCTTGGTGCTATTGCACCCCCTGCCACACACCATTGCGGTGGCTTGCAGGGTGAACTATAGATATAGATTAATTGCAATTTTAGGTCCTATTTATGAACTGCGATTGTTTGACGTAGAGAGGAGACGCAAAGACGAGTTTTCTTAGGTGAGGGGTCGTGGCTTTTTATTGTTTGGAAACCGCTGCCATAGGAGACGGTGACGATCTACAACGAAAGTGTCACAATATGGAGAGACTTTGGGTATACATGTGTCCGCAAGAGGGAGTATAAAGCCCGACGTCAAACTCGCGATTTAACAGGTAATCATAGTAGCGATCAAGCCGTAACAGAACGTGACCCGGTTTCAAATTAGAGGAGTCACGCCATGCGACATGCCCCAAATGGAACACTGTCTTGGTCGCGAATTACAGGTCGACCGCGTCGCGTCGAATCGGCTTCAATCGTCGCCTATGAAGGGGATAAAACATGCACTCACACTTGCTACCGCTATATCGTAGTTTTATAGTTTAATAAACTATTACTAAAGTTTCTCCCCTTTTCGCCTATCTGGCAATTAAATTATGAACGTTGTGACGATGGCGGATAAAGAGGTTGGGATAATTTCCCCCCTCCCCAAGGATGATACTCAGTCTTCTTTATAAAATATTGTTGCAATTCGTGTTTTTATATGTATTCTAGGTACGACAGTGATATTTGCACCTAATTAGCGTATAATATACAATGCACAATGAGGCAGTACATATTTTAGTAATAGCCCGTTAAATATGACAGATATATATGAATAACGTATTAAATTTAAATTAACATACGTTTCATTCTCTCTCTTCCTCCATCCTATTCCTTCCCTCCCATTCTTATCCTCACCCTTTCTCCCATTCTCCGCCCTCTCTCCCTCCCTTTCTCCCTCGTTCTCTCCATCCAATTCTCTCTCCTCTATTTCCACCTCCCAATTCTCCTGCCTGTCTCGCTCCCATTCTCTCTCGTCCGCTCCTCCTCACTCTCCCCTCAAAAATCCTCTCCGCTATTTATACGTAAGAACGATGAGAGGAAAATACACAATGTGAGCACATATATGAGTGATGTGATGCGTAAGAAACTATTTGATAATAGTTTTGTGCTAAAAAAAACGACGACGTCTAACTATTGGACTCGCAAATGCGGCGACAATGGGAATTACCATGATAGCTTTCATTTCTCACTGTTAAAACCATTTTTTTAAATCGCGTTTTTCTGATACTACGCATATTTTTTACAATGATTCGACACCGATTCGAATTATCATTTCAGAAATAAAATAAACCTTGTTCTTTGAAGCACAGAACCGTTCAAAATCCTGAGTTCGTACCACGCCTTTAAGTAATTTTAGAATGCAGACGGTTAATATACTACATTCATACCCGTGTTAATCAAATGGTGAAAATAAAATCTACTGGAATGGAACCCAAGGTCGTATGATAGATGATACCTTTAAAAGGCGCAAGGAGTAGATCTCAATATATTGGGGAAAAATCTTCGAAAGCGTACTTCCTCTTCGCGAGGTATTAGCGTTAATGTAACTTTCAACCAGAGCGTTACATACGAAATGGCCAAGTAGGCTGTTACCACAATTAGAGGTATAAAGCAGTAAATATCTTTTTTATCCCCCGTAATCTGTGCACTCGGATCCGCCACTGCATTGTGGATTACTCAATTACAATATTACGAATTTTCATTTCAATGCTTGGCCATATTGCCGTATTATCATTTTAAATTATTCTTTGTGGGTCCCATTTCTAGTTGCGTATGCTTCATTGGAGGTCGCGAACACTTCGACAGACCGGATTTTTAAATCGGACTTTACCTAGAAATTTGTGATATAATACTAGCGAAAATCGATTCCAAACTATTTCAAAACTCCTCCGGAAAATATTTCACGGCGGCAGATATAATTTAACGAAATACATAATTGTATTCAAAATATCCTTATCGAGTATGTCTTACGGCTGAAAAAAATTCTAGAAGAAACACTTAAAAATCAAAATATTAAAAAAGTACTTCCCTCAGGTATCTCCGATATTCACAACATGGTTACTTAAAACCAGGCGCGCATTTGTTCTTTTAGAATCTACTTTCGGTAAATTACCAGTGAAGTCGGCTGCTGTGCAGCCGAAATGCGCATCTGGTTTTTTCATAAATTTGTTGTGGCTATTGGAGATGCCTGAGATAAGTACTTTTCTAATCTTTTGATTTTTAACTCCTTTTTAAAAAAATATATAATTGTACGCTGAATTTTGCGGATCGCCTTATATTTTTAGCTTTTTATATCCACATAAAATGCCCTCGAGGGGCGTGTGTTGCCGACCTCAAAAGATTAATTCATTCCTTGCCTTATTTTTTTTCGTATTTTTTCAATTCTTTAGCTAACTTTAATTTCCTGCCCTGTTATTCATAGTATTTCCCGTGTTTCTCTAAGGCTTGAATATTATTATGAAAAAATATCTATGGTCTGCAAGAAGGTGCCTAAGGATAAATAATTCGTTAAAAAATTAAAATTAAAATCGAGGATTTGCCGATGGCCAACCTGCTCGTGAGGCATGCAAAACTACGTTTTTCGCTTGACCATTTTCCTAATGGTCTGTGAAGCTTGGTTGAACTTTGGGTCTGCGGAGCTATTCCATCGACTTTATAAACTTTAGACAGTCGCCGAAAAAATACCAATTTATAAAAAAATAAATGACGAAATCTAAAAACATTATTATTTCTATTTTAAAATATTTGATCGCCTTTTAATACTATGGTAGCGGTTGTGTGAAAGTATTAATGTGGTTTTTCGTGGTAACTGGAGTATCTGAGTTCATTAGAATTGAGTTTTCAATCGTAAAGATAGGGTGATTAAATGTTATTAGATGCTATTAAGATATTACCACTTTAAAATATTATCGGTTTGAGAACTAGACATTAAATATTTCGTCATCGTGAAATTTGCGTAAGACGGATTATAGAGCTAGCTCGAATGATTCGGAATTTCTTCAGGAATTGAAAAATTGTAGTTATTATCGAACCCCGGATGAATGAAAAGCCGAATTTGATCATCTAATCGTATAAATCACCGCACCTTTCATTATGAGGTTAAAAATAATGCTGACTTTGTTCTGGAGAGATATTTTTCAAGCGTAAAAAAGTGAATGCGTTGAATTTACATACAAAAGATATACCGTTCAGATTTTTATTTTTTTTCGGTTTGAGAACTAGACGTTAAATATTTCGTCATCGTGAAATTTGCGTAAGACGGATTATAGAGCTAGCTCGAATGATTCGGAATTTCTTCAGGAATTGAAAAATTGTAGTTATTATCGAACCCCGGATGAATGAAAAGCCGAATTTGATCATCTAATCGTATGAATCACCGCACCTTTCGTTATGAGGTTAAAAATAATGCTGACTTTTTTCTGGAGAGACATTTTTCAAGCGTAAAAAAGTGAATGCGTTGAATTTACATACAAAAGATATACCGTTCAGATTTTTATCGCAATTTCAGAAAGCTTGCATACCACACGCAAATGTTCGCATTCATTTTTTAAAAAGGATTTTGACAAATTGTGACTTGATAAAATTTCTATAATAGTTTGGAAACCAGTCTTCCGCATCCGAAAATGTGTTTTTTTATTTGAAATTTTCTTATTACTCTGCCGAAAAGTGCGCCTGCTTCATATTCCCTTTGCTCCAGGATTTTTTTAGCTTGGGCATCATCCCTCAAGGTCGCAGCAATGACTCCCCTGGCATGTCCTCACGCTTCACCCTTTTCGCTAATGCATTTCTCAGCTCATTTCCAAGTGCATTCGCTCAACTTTTCTTAGCCCTAATCCTAGCTAAAATTATCGCGCGTAATATTGCGTTTTGCATTATCAGAAGTCACGCAGATTTGTTAATTTGAATCTGGAAACAGTCTGAAGTAGAATTCCGGTAGTAAAAAATTTTCGATGACGATCGACTGGGTTCCGTTAGAAATCGAACGTATTTGAATTCGACTGGAGGGTCACGCGTTGCGTGAACAATGCCCTTGCACCTATGACGTCACTGGGTGTACATCTCCGTCTTCGGCATAAAAAAACATACGACCTCAAAGTTTCGACTACTGGAATTGATATTTAAGTTTGGAGATCAAGAGTCAAATCGATTGCGTGTTGCATAATTTCATAAATGTTGCAACGGCCCTATCGCCACGGCATCGGTAAAAACAAAAAAATCGAAACTATGCAGTCGTTCCCCATTCGATACCAATTATTCATTACCCCAGACTTCTGACAGTGTCGTACGATCCTCTCGCCTGTCAAATGTCAAATGCAATTCCGACGCCATGTTTTTTTTATACACTGTGCCCGCATCCTTGAGATCTCGCGCTAAAGTCTATAGCACTCTGGACTTGTTTGAAGGATTTGTATAAGTCCAATAGTCTTAAGGTGAATACTCGTACTTCTCCATGTATTTTTTGACGTAGTTTATATATTTAACTATTTATTTATCTGAGGTTCGTTTTATTTTGCGAGTGGTCACCGAGGGAATCCGCAATAAATAGTATTAATTAATCCCAATAAAATACAGGTCGTCAACCTAGCGAAACTATATTCAACTTAATTTTTAACAAACTCTAAAGTATCAAATATTGAAAAAAATCCTTACCTGAGGTATCTCCAGTAGCCATAACTTTGTTATGGCTCTCTGAGATACCTAGAGACTTATTCTTTTATTATTATTTTAAAAAATTTTATTTGTTTTTAGCCATAGAGAATATTTCGTTAGAGATAATGATAAAAAATTTATATAAACATAGTGTTTATATCCCCAAACCGCGTAACTATTTTTATTATACCTATTTTGTTATATTTGAATCATTTTATCACCTTCGATTTTTTGCGACAATTTGAAGTATTATTGTAACAAAGCAAAGATATTGAGCGATTTTTTCCGTCTCTTTAAACGATTTTATTTGAATTGATGGTAGCGTCTTAGTTTTTGCGATTCATGTGCTTTCAGCATCATATTTCAAGATATGAATCAACACCATTAAAATTACGAGCCTTTCTCTCATCGATCTTAAATCTACCGAGTGAGCGTAATAAAACAAATATGGAAACGGCAGGGCGTTCATTTTATTTTGAAAAGCGAATGCTCTAACAAAGTATCTTGTCCTTTCGAGTTCCCTTAAAGAAAAAATTGTATGCATTCGCAGTGCCTCTCTTTTTCGTCAAACTGCATAGGTGGATTAGTCGAGCATTTTTCAAGAGCTAATGAGTTTATTTTATTCAATTGGATCATGATATTTCTTTTTCTAATACTAACAGAAAGTATATTCTTGTCTCTATAAGAGCATCACTTAAGGGAATTAGAATTTTTAAAATGAATCAACGCTACATTAAAAGAAATATTGTCAAACTTCGATTTAGCCGTAAGTATCTTATCCTGGTTATCAGATCCAGGGGCTACCCGAGGAATTTTGATGTCCCGGCCGAGATAACATTCCAGCCCCATCTATAATTTATCCCCATATATCTTTTTATATGGAGGTAATAGTCCTTATTTTTCCCACGCAATTATGTCTTTCTACAGTATTGTATTATTAATATATTATTATTATTTCTAGTATGTAATATTATATTTATATCATGACGAGGGATTAGGTGGAAGATGGGACATCCTAGTCTTAATCTCGCCCCAAATAAATACCATATCTAATCTATATCTTCAGAGTACATGTTAATTTATTTATCGCTCTATAAAAATTATTGATAATGAAAAATGAAAGGAATACCATCAACATTCCTGCCTACTCCGCGGTATTAATTGGTTTCCCATATTTGTTCACTTGCAAGTAATACATAGATATTATAGATGACTTCGGCACCCCATGCAACCTTACCTCGGACCGGCCCCGATCGGATCTACCTAAATTATCAATTTGATTCCAGCCGTAAGACCGGTTCGATTATTATTATTTGGACCTTATTTCATTTAGAAACGTTTAAAACATTTTTCAGCAATTTAGTCCGTGATATTCTGATCTCGCCGGATCATTTCTGAACTGATTTCTCAACATTTTCGTTGTTTCTTTTTCAAATCCGTGACGCCATACGAATACAGTCGATTTTACAGAAGGAATTCATCATGAAATTGATCCAATAATCAAGTTTTTGCTTCCACGAAAAAAAACGAAACAAACCGTAAAGTACGTATATATTTTTTTAAAGGTGAGGTTTTCTGAAACGTTTAGCGATCGTGGTCACGTGATAAAAGCCGTGTGGTCGAAATCGCTCCGAACTTTTTCCAGTCGAAAACAAAAATCGAATATCGACGAAATTTATTAGGGTGTAATGCATGTTGACCTATCCCTCAAGCATGCTTCCTCGTCTGGCTTCTTTCCGTTCTTGGAAATACCTTTGGGAGTCAATGCGACCCGTTCCGGCGATTTCGACCGTTTTTTTCGCAGGAACGAGAAAGGGTATTTGATTTGAATCTAAAACCCTATAACTCATTTTTTAAAACCGGAAATGCGACCGGTTTTATCTCTCTTGTAATTGTACCCTCTTAACTGCCGTATAATTTGTCATGAGGGTCTCGACATGACGCTTTTGCAGATGTTTCTGGGTTAAAAGAAATTGTGACATGTTTCATGATTATAAAATTTTTTTACTATGTATGTTTTCGATAATCGCTGGATTATTTTTTGACGGATCCTCGCATTTTAAATGATTAGAATTGACGGAACTTTTGACATGTAGAAATTAGTGTTGCCTATTCCTTTGTCTCCCATTACGCACTACGAGAAAATTCAAGCGATAATGAGCCTTGAAGATTCGAGTATTCAAGAATCATAACTTTTACAAAATGACTGTAGGAACCATGTATTTTTAAGGAATAGGAGAAAGAACCCATATGCTTTTATTAGACTTATCGAAGATTTTCTTTAAACTTGTGATTCCAGAAAACTTATTTAAAATTTCTCGTTACAATTCATTAAGATAGATCAATGTCTTGCTTTGCCTTAGAATCTTATATGACTAATTGTAAGCTGGTGAATCATCGTAATTTAATTATTAAAATAGCAATATTACGCAGAAAAATGTCACTAATCCTTATCTACATTTTTATACAATTTAATTGACTTTTTCCTCCAATTATACTTTAACATTTTTATTAAAATTCCAGCTTTATGATAAACCTAAGAATACGGAGGCATTATTTACGTATCGCGAGGGTATGATGAAAAATCGATCATTGAACATAAAAGCACATTTTCAAATTTTTAACTCAAATTGCGGTCCTCTTCTGACGAAGTTTCAACGATGAGAAATTCTTATTTGTATGATATCATACAATAAGTTCCTATGTAAATCAAATTCGGATCTCTGAGGAACCCACATGAAGTCTGGCACGCGTAAAAGGTTGTCCACCCCATCTCTAGTATATCATCAATCAAAATTGAGAATACGAGAGAAATCTCTTTAAATTGAGAGATAAACGATGCTCTTTCAGAAATTTCTAATGCATTTATGAATTCCGTACATTATCGCGGAGTTTTAACACATTGAATAGATAAGAAGAGTTCTTGCATTGCTGTCGTCAGGTAAAAAAAACACCGTCGGAAAAGTTTTGACCGCAGCCGACGCGTCGGTCGAACGGCGTGAAATCATCGCCCTTCTATCATTTCATTCGTCGAGTGTAATCTCACACCGAGAAGCATTCCTGCACGTGAAGTGGATGGACTTTGATTCCGTAGATAAACGTCCTGAAATTACAAAGATGAAACGGTGACATAGCTCAAGGAGAACGTCATTTAAATAAAAATGCTTCTCACCGAGAAACGATTATATTCTACGATCTTTATATTCCACAGTTTACATTCAAATTTAAGTAAATGATGACATTTTAAAATATAAACTCAAAAACCTTTTGCGAAATGATATAACATAACTTTTTAATTTCTATCCCAGACAAATTTTGAAGAAATTGTTTGGAATGTAAAGGAAAGCAATAAATAGAGTCTATTTCTCACTCACTTTTTTCGTTTTCCTATTCACGAAACTGTTTTGGCCGGCCTTGGCAGAGGAGTGGTTTAGCGTCTTACCCAATGCAAGGGTCGTGGGTTCGAATTATGCCAAGGGCATTTCCGTATTTGCTTGTCGTTAAATCTGTTATATGACATATTTAATTGGAGAAATATGTTTGATTTAAATTAATTATAATTGTTATGATTGCATCTAGATTGTTTCCTGTCTTTGTTACGCTCAAAGAGCATCAGCGATTGAGAAAACGTCTTAAGGTTGTGGGAGCGGTTTAGGAACGCATTTGGTCATGCAAGCCACGTGTTAAAAAAATAATCGGAAATAAGACGGAATTGAAGGTCGTAATTAATCGGTCATTATACATTAGAAGCGCTTCAATGCGATCCTTGAGGGAAAATGACCGGATTTAACTGTGCGTTATTAGATTGTCTTACTCCTGAGATGGATCTCTTGTCTCGCGAGATAAAAATTATCTATATCAGATAGCGATTCCTTCCTGACACGCACAAAAAGAGCTCCGAAACATTTTTTGTGCAAGGCATGGAAAAACGCATGCACATGTAACTAATATGTACGTTTCCTACCTTAAAAACACAAGGGCGACACCATGATGTGCACATTACACAAACACAAACTGGTAAGGTAAACGTTCATGATTCCATTTGTTTATGAGCTCTATTAGAACACCGACTGGTGCTTGGTAAGAGCTTAATGTACAATCTATCATCACGTGGAAATTCGTAGGCTTCGCTTAAAGAATTTTCCACACCATTTTTCCCTCGAAGCCGACACACGTATATAAACTCCGCGGGCACTACGAATCTTACCTTATTGACCAGGGATTCGAATATCGTGGGCCACAGGATGGTGGTGAGGGCGCCGAACGTGCAAAGTAGCGCCCCAAAGGCCAGCAAGATCAGCTGGACCCATTTCCTCATTGTGTCCATAGCACTGAGACCCAAACCAACTCCTTTATCCGTCCCTCCTTCTTCGGTCCGTGCGTGGTTCCTCGCCTCCTCTGAAAGATCTTCTCCCCTTTCACTGTCGCGAGGAAGGGAGAAAAGAATCAGTCAGGAAAAAAGATGCCGAAAGTGTCGTCTAACGGTTGAGAAAGGGAACAGGTTCGCCAATAACGCATCTCACTCACTTCCCTTCCCACACACACACACACACTCGCGTTAACTCCCTCAACTTTTGTCTCACTCTCTCCGTTTCTTGCTAATCTCTCTCACTCCTACCCCTCTTTCTTTTCCCCCTCCCATCGCCCCCTATTTTCCTTCTATCTCTCGCGCACCTATTCAAAGAGAGGCAACATGACGTTAAGAACTCACCCGTCAGAATCCTGAGAATTTCGCATATATTGGAATGGAAACAAAAAGATTATTTTCTTTCGTTGAAAACTGTATTTCTCGCTAATACTATATCAATATATATAAAACAGTGTGGTTCTCGAATCTCGAACCTTGGTGGAAGAAGCGAGGGAAATAATTAAATAACTTCTAATCACTGAACAGGAATACGAACATCAAATTCGTGCTGTAAGGATTTCGATATGCGTGTGTTGTGTGGGCGTGTATGCGCTTAAATTCGGAAACGTATAAATGCCACTTCCAATGCGATCAAAAGAATTTTTGGTTTATGTAGCAGATCCGGGGCCATGTTTCGGAAGACTACCTGTTCATCCCGTTTGACCGTCATTAGTGTCCCTAGCTTGGACTCAGTCCCCTACCATAGCTCGGTGTAGTCTACCTTCACAGCGGGTGGTGAAATTACCGATCTATCATTGCAAAATTGCAATACCTTTTGCAAATAAGACGATTGAAAGTTATATTATTGCATTTCGGTGATTCTGATTATTTGCGTTTTTTTAACGAAGTTCTACGATACATATCAATGGAGTTAGGAAACGAGCGAGGTAGAGGGTGGTGGAGGAAAGAAACTGAAGGGAGAGTGAGAGGTACCAACATATGCGCTTCGACTTGCCTTAAGCTTTTTAGGGGAGAAATTTGAAATCGACATTGCCTTTCCGAATTACAGCACGTACAGCGACTCCGTCCTTTCAAATAGTTTACAGAGCCCATAAAATATTAAACGCAAAGCAACAACGATGAAAATATGATTGTTTTGATTGTCATTTCATGATTTTCTCGGGATTTCAAATTTTCTTCTTTGGAAGAAATACGAGCAGCCTTCAAAATCGATTTTCATATTTAAACCACTTTCCCTCCTTAGCGCTCTTGAGGATGAAATATGCCATTATTATTTCAATGACAATAAATTAAGATAAGAGCGATCGAATTAAAAAGCAAGTCCAAATCTTGCATAGAAGGGAGAGACAGTATTAAAATACAAGGAGAAAGCATTATTAAAATATTTTACCTCAGCCTAGAATGAAGTGTGAAATTATTAATTTTTGATTTCTTTGCGAGTAAAAACCAAAAGTTGGGATCAAGTTTTATTGCATGTTGTAAAAATACGAAGTTATAGAATCACTCGAATTTCCTCATTTCAAATCAATATGAGGGCTGTGAGGAAAAAATGTAGTAACCCACACTAATGCTGTTTTGAGAAAATTGACGTTTTATTGGTTCAAAATTATATTTTCTGTACGCAACCTATCTCCAAATAGATGTTTGTTGGTTACCATGTTTTTGCCTCACACCCCTCATATGGTGATCCACAGAAAACTGCATTAATATTTTCAGAGTATAGCTGTGTCTTTAATGAACCACTTGAATTATGTCTGGTGCAAAACTCTCATCTTTTGCGCATATGAGACTTCTCATTTCACATCTCCTGAAGGTCTACTTTAATACCTTAGAAAAGCGCAACAGAAACGTTTATCAGACCCTGCTCCTGTTTTCTCCAAAGAAGAAATTTTGAAATCCCGAGAAAATCATGAAACATAGACCAATGACAATAAAAACATTCATATTTTCATCGTCGTTGCTTTACGTTTAATATTTTCTGGGCCCTGTAGACTATTTGAAAGGGGTAGCTGAAAGGACAGAGTCGCTGTACGTGTTGTAATTCGGAAAGGCAATGTCGATTTCAAATTTCCCTCCTAAAAAGCTTAAGCCCACCCATTCCACTTTTCGCCGCCGTTAAAAAAACGCCTATCTGTTCCTTTCGTTCGTTCCAAAGCACACATTCGAAAAGAAAAGAAATATTATGCGCCCAGCACATGACTTCCTTCATACAGAGCAATTAATATGATTGCTCTCGACATCAGCGTCCCTAACAATAAATCTCGGCAATTACACTCGTGAATAATTTTAAAATATTTTCAATAGTCTTTATTTAAAAAAAACAATAAGTAAAGAAATCTGCTAGCTGTTTCTACGGATAAAAGATGTCGATGCGCAATTAAAAATACCCTTGGCAGCTTAAGCAACGCTATCAACAATTAGAAAATTTTATTATAGCAACGGAACCAATGGTATCACTTAGCGACGTATTTATTGTTACAATCAAAATCAAAATCTCTCTTAAACTATCGGTTTTATGAAAAAATGTTTAAAACAAAACTTGTAGAAAATTATATTCTCTATAACTTTTATGATAACAAATATTTATATAAATAGAGTTTAAAAGGAGAAATTTGGAAAAAAGGAAAACGACAAGAATAAATCACATCTGGTTGAGCAGTTTCAGCTAAAACCTTTCCAGATTTTCTAATAAAAATCTTAAGTGTAAATTTTTATGCTGATCTGATTAGGTATTAGTTTTTGAGTTAAAGCGCCCACAAAATGTTGTCACACATACACAGACCATCGTGAAAATAGTCAAAACGGGTATTTCCGTTGAAACCTTCTAATTCGATTTTTTTCATGTATACAATACTTTCTCCTATATTATAGGACCTATAATATGCATGGAGAAAGTAAAAAGTAGGCAGGTGAATGCAGATGGAGTGGCTAGCCCCTCATTTCCATTCTCCTGATTCCCCATACCTTTCAAGCATTACGCAACAGGGAGAGTTATGACTGGAAGTAATCTTACTCTTCTTTTTTTTATGTAAGAAGAGATTGCATAGCCTCTATTTATCCAAAATAGAAAATCGTTTGTCTGTCACTCTCTCAGGTACTACATCGGCCAGTTTCAGAAAAGCGTCGCCTCCGATTTACTTAGGCGTTCAAGCGTCGGAGTTGACGAAATTAGAAATTAGACGGAGAGCGGAAGTAAAACAAATGAGGGTCTTAGTGCGCGGTCGGAGAAGTGAGAATGTTTGATTAAGAGTACATATTTGGGAAGAGGAAGAAGTATTTGGTAGGACGCGTTTTCGAGGAATTTTTTTCTTGAATGAGGGAAATGTTAGGAAAGGAAAGTGAAAGCGTGTGGGAGGTTGAGCGAAAGACTGCGCAAGAAGAAGCCCCATAGGTACGTAATCGATGCAACAGGGTGGTGAAAATTCACTCTGAAATACTTGCCTCTATATATATATATGCGACGGTATTCTTTTATGTAGATCATAATAATATTAAAGCCTAATAAAAGGTGCTAAAAGACATATCGTATCCTTTCAAAAACGATTCCACGGCGAAGCTCGGGGCAGTCAAAACTCCTCACCTAGTATGAGCACAGAGCAATAAAAAATTACTACATTACTTTTATAGCATGTCGATTACATAAATATCGTGGTCAAGACTCGATTGACCAGTTGGAAATGTATACAAATCCCTTATTTCGATATTCAAATTCGATGAGAGTGATTTCAATGCTTGGACGGACGATTCATGTGAATAAAATGGTTTGGGATCGAATAAATTTTATAGATCTCTTTCTGCATGGGAGCAGCGAGAGTATGAACACTATAATGAACAATTTGGCATTACAGTTGCCTCTTATTTTATAAAATACAATTGCAGAGGAAATTGTAAATAAAAATTGTAAAATCCATTGAAATAGAACGAAGGTTTGAATACTGAGGCGAAAATTCTCTCCACTCCAGCGAAACCCAAAAAATGAGCCTAAAAATCGCGCTATCTACACCTGGCTGTAATACATGTACGATATATAGGAAGAGACTTATTGAATCTTACAATTAGCATAGGTTTCATGTCTTCATATAGAAGTGCAGTGAAAACCGTTTGACGCGAAATTTGGGAGAACGGCACTAATGTTTCGACTCGAATTTTTTTTCTTAAAATTTCACTTCCATGATATGTGAATATGTACTTATGTAAGCAAGTATGTGATGCATGTCGCCGCCAAGGCACAATTTGCGATATGTGATCTGTGGCGCTAATTAATTGCAGACAGTTTATTTATTTCAGATTTAAATGAGCGATTATTCATATTACTAATAGTATCTACTTGATAGCAGAAACATTCCATCAGTTTTTCTCTTCTGCGTTGAATGTGAGCGATCCGAATAATTGCTCCAGATATATTTCGTGATATCGAAAGAAATTTACATTGAATAATATTCGAGGAACCGAAAATCATTGTTGTTAAAAGGTACTTTTGTTAAATTAATTTCTCGCCTAACCAATAACTATGCAAGATAAATATCGATGCGGGAACGGACCAAACATATATTTCGTGTTATCCGATATTTCGTCTAATTCGTTTTCGTGATATTGGGTTTCCTCTGTAATGTGAATTTCTACCTTTCCGTATTAAAACTCTCACCTGCCCTGGCCAAGGATGGTATATTAATGTGATAATTTGAAAAAGGTTCTGTTTATGAGCTAACGATAAATAAACGAACCACTTCAGATCAAAAAACCTGCCGTTGTTGGATAAGCCAGTTTATTCTTCTAGTCCAGGGGTGGGCAAACTACGGCCCGCGGGCCACATCTGGCCCGCGAGAGCACCTTTTGTGGCCCGCGATGCCTTTATAAAAGAGAACCGTGAAATGTGAAACAGTAAATTTCACATTTGGTTGTTAAAATTGTGGCCGGAAAACCTTATATAGCGAAGCTATTGTATTAAAAATGTATTAATAATTGATTTTCACTAATAGGACCCTTCGCATTCTCTCAAATAACTTCTTATGTGAGACCTAATGTGGCCCACCTAACCACCCACAACTACTAATGTGGCCCGCCTCGTAAAAATTTTGCCCACCCCTGTTCTAGACTGTTTTCACGAGGAGAAATAATGCATGGGATAAAGTATAGGCCAGATTAAAAGTTAATCATACATGAATGGCATTATGAATTTGGATCGCTCCTTCAATTGTCTGTTGATATTAAAGCGTCTCTTCCGCTCTGGCGAATAAGACGGTCTCTATTGATTTTCCATCATTCGCTTTCATATAGTAAAAAAAACTCTACTCCTGCGCCGTGGAATCCAAAATACTCGTGTTCTGCGGGTAAATTTCCTCCCAAAACGGCCATGGTTCCGTGGGCAGGGAAGAAAGCTTTTCTCTGGAAATAAATTTAATGAAGAATTGATTCCAATCGTCGTTCGTTGGATATAGGCCATAAGATGAGCTCGCTAATTCAACTTTGGTCGTTTGTTGTTCCCAAGCCGTTCCTTTCACTCGTTAGCTCCCGCCATCGTTCTTTTTTTCAATTGTTATCGCGCCATTAATTATCTATCAAATGGACTCTATATCCTCTCCTATCTTCAATCTACGCTCTTTCCTAACACGAAGTCTTCTATAGCGTCCGTAAACAAACTTCATCGCGCTTGTTAACTCCCTCTTGGTCACTTCTGGCGCCCTTTTTTAATGTCGCCTATTAATCTACCCTTTTCTACGCTCGGTACGGTTAAAAAAAATCTTTGACGAGCTTGTTCGTGTTTTAGATAAAGAGGTTGACGTCTGTTACGGACTGATTTTATGAAAAAAGAAAACAGTAGGTTTGTGTGAGAAACAAAAGTTCATCGTCTCCGCGTAATGAAGAGTTCGGTGATTGATGGTGTCTTTACTGATCTGAGATTTATTGGTAAATGCCGCGATATAATGACAATTTCTACAAATAACCCGCCCAAAGAATGATTTATCTTTCTTTGATTTTGGAAATGAGTATTTGTGCATGTAACATGTACTTCCGACCAATATAATGTAAAAAGATGGTCTAGAATGATATTTAAACTGATATTAATGAAACGCAATATTTATGGATTTTCAAAACAGCACAAACGAATGAATTCGCGAGTAATTTGGAGCACATGCAGTTGACAGAAAATTTTATCTTAATATCCAATTAAATTTTGAAGCCTCGAAAAATGAGAAAAATGTACACATTTTTCGTATCATGAAATCTATATATTAATGGTTTAACAAGGTTGAATACCTTGGTTTTTGCTGCTTATTCAACTTCTCATATTGACCAATGCAAGTATCCGATTCCCAGATATTTTCTCCTTGTAAATGCAGGTAATGAGACGTGAAAAAATCGTACTAACCCTAATGCAAGATTTTATTGCGGAGACTTCAACTATTTTAATTTCAAGATTCTGTTATTCCTCTCTTTCTTGAAATCATCATTTATCACCGAGTATTCGGCCATGACGACCCGTGCCAGGGTCAGAGGGTAAAGGAAGTCCCTGTCCCTTCCTCTTAACAAGATAACCATGCTGTCCTAACCCGATTTTTCTAGCTATGAAGGTTTGGTCTGTTTTTTTACGCTTCCTCATTTTTTACCGGACTATATTCTTGAAACAAATTCTCCTCTTGGTTAAGGATACATTTTAAAAATCTCATTATGATCTCTACTCCGTACAGCTATGGTAAAGATCGAAGGGTTGATATGGAGCAGAGTAAGAGAATGTTTTTCTCGGAACATAATAAATTTCTTTCACAAATGTCCCAACGAATGAAAGGTTCTTATTCCGTTGAAAAAAATCGCAGTTTAAACAGTCGAAGCAGGATCCTAAGGAATTATTCTGAAACTCATTCACTCGAGTCCTCCGCTTTCGTTACTCTTATGGAATTCTGCATATTAGATCCTCACGCATGATTAAGCGGTTACCAGGGGAGATACGGATGAAGCCCCTGAAGCCCTCGTTTGCAGTTACCCGAGAGCTCTCAGAATGCATCGTTATGCAAGGCGACGCCCGCGAAGGTATTAAATGCACGTGATCCCGTAAAATTGTTCAAGTGTACGAAAATGAAATGACCCACATATGAAGAAGATTATCAAAACCTATCTCTCAGTAATCACTTTATGGGAACCAGTGGTTTCGCAAGTTAAACTTTGACGTCGACTATATAGCAGGTATTATTTTCAAAAGGTGTTGTCGCTGCTTCAAGCGTATAAGGGAAGATTTTTTGCTGTCATAATTACAAAAATTAATAGTTTACAATATAGATCCCATTCATTCTCATACGAAATTTAAAAAAAGAAACATTTTGTAACGGAAAATCGCGATTGCGAAAAACTTTTAAGTAGGAATATTAGAAGTTAACAGAGGATGAATTAGATATTTTTCAAAATTTATGATCGATTAATTTCAGGGCTCCGATGTCATATTTAAATCCAAATTCATCACATAAATGTGCTATTTTTTTACTTTGGAGCATCATCGATATCAACTTCACTGCACGCGACGTCACAAAAAATATGCCTCTTATTTAGAACGCTTTTTTAGAACTAATTATTGAAATAGATTATAAAAATATTTCTATGTTTTCCAAAATGCGTGCCGCGGTTCACTGGAGTGCCGCAGGTGATTTCTAGGGATGCTACGACAAATTTTGTTTAGTAAACAAGCAAACGACTTGGAAGTGTTGATAAGTTATTAGGGCAATAATTTTTCCTCTAAGGAATTGATTACATATAAAGTAATACTAACAAATGGATGGGTCCAGAAGGTGTAATACCTTGCGTAAAAATATAAAATGTCGCTTCAAGGCTAGGGTGTCGCGAAATTCCGTTTATATTTGTAAGTGTGACGCACCCGCAAAAAGTTTGGGAACCACTATTTCAACTATTCCGGTGGTATTCGGGATAGCCTGGCTTTTACTTGCCACAATCTCATAGAAATAGTCTCCGGCGCAAGTCGCATTCTGCACCGGATACAGCAAATTCGACTAAAACATTTAATAGGAGATGAAAAAAAAATTAATATTCTTGGAAATCTTTTTCAGAAGATACCGGTTACAACAGCTGAATTTTGCGACTTGGTTTTACGATCTATAAACCCCTAATGTGATTGGAGAAGGGGGAAACTTTATCTTATATCAGCGAAAGCATCGAGTCCCTTCCCCTTGCGAAGTTTCTGGATCCTCTCGAAGAGCCTCGACTTACGCAACGCACACTAAAAATAAGTGAGGCGGAGAAATATTGATTGTGCGGAAGTTTACTAACCCTATTTTCCGGTCCGCTGTATGGCACTTCAGCTGCGATTGGATTTTGCAGCCCTTTGATGTTACATAACCTAGCCCAATACGTTATAAACACGCCACGTGCATATAAAGACAAGGTGGTCTCTTTTAAAGAGAGCATGCTCTCTTTTTCGTTTAATATCTTTTTTTACCCATTTTTTCTGGGAATGTCCTCGTTTTACTACTTTTAATTGGAAGTTTTTCTATCGTTTATTTTTCTGTGGGATGAAATATCATTGCTTATGCTGGGTGACTCACTCGAAGACATTCTCAAGTCTCGATAAAATAAAAGAAACGACGTTCTTATAAACCAGTTTGTGCTGGGACAAAATACCAGTAAATTCTCTGAACTGTATTATCGGCATACTTCATTCTGAAAAGACCACTTTCTTACCATAATGGGTAAACCGCGTATTGGTCGCACCTTGTTTTAGTGTAGAAAAAACGCGAAAAATGGAGGGTGGCAAAATTCAAATGTGTTACATTTGTTTAGTAAAAATACCCCTCCGTTTGATAATTCCTCAAATTTAGCCTTATACATCGCTATAAAGTAAAAATTATAACAAATTAATAAATAATATTCATTTTAAAAATAAAAATGAAATTTATGTCTGGAAATGGGGATTATTTGAAATTTTGGAGGTGGCAAAATCTCGGATGCCAAACCCTTGGGTGTATCACTGCCTTACTAAAAACATTATTTAGAAATTTTTCTGCTTATTTTTCCCGGATCTCTTGAGAAATATCTCCTTGGGTGTCAATGTATCCCGACCAATGCTAAATTTTTGAAATCTCAACGATATCCATCGAACGGAATATTTTGTAATCAGGACAGAAAATTTATCCATCGAGAAGACAAATAATCTCGACAATATTTCGATGAGTCTGTTGTGAGAGAGGATGGGGAACACTTGAGGAAAAAGACTCGACAGAGCAACGAGGGTCACGGATGGGGGGGGGGGGGGTCAATGGGTCAAAAAGGTCTCCCAAAGCTCACATTCTAATTTATCGTGGTTTTTTCGGGACTTTTTTCCACGGAGATTAGACTCCGATTTTGATGGCCAGCGATGGCGCTGTCTAGCGACAGGGCGAGGCTGCTGCAGAGGTCGAGAGGGAGTCAAGTGATAAGGTCTCCGCTCGTATGACCTCGTCCATAGATTAAGGGGCGTCGACTGAGGCGACAAAACTCGAAAATCATTCTCCTGCGTTCGAGTTGAGCATTAAATCATTACCTGATCAATTGACGCCGCCTTGAATCCGAAAACTAATAAGCGATTTCGGCTGACGGTTTCTCCGGAACACGTTATAAAAATAGATCCCACTTCCGTAAAATTTTTCATAAAAATACCTTTGAAATGCAAAGTCGTCGACACCGATCTCTGATTATAAGAATAATTTTTACATCAAAATCAGTTTCGTAACTATAATAGGAGGGAAAGGATCCGCGGAAAATATAATCGATGGTGTCTCCCCCTCTTCTTCTCCGCCCAACAAATACAAACTAATAATGTTCCGCCGCCGTGCAAAACCGGTTAATTAGAACCGAGGACGGCTGACTTATATTCCAAGTGCGCTTGCCGTTTTGTCGACATTTGTTACGCTGTGAAAGCGAAATTGAAAAACTATAGTTTCTCCAACGGAACACGCTCTCGGCGAATCGCCGCTGATGACGGCTGATTTGTAGCCGAAATGCGCATGTTTTTTTCAACGTTTTTACGTCAATTGGAGAGACGTGTTTTTTAAATTTTGATGTCAGCCAGAAAATGAGCTCGACGACCCTTTCTCGTATATTTAAGAGATTGAGAATACCTCAACATCCCTTTTGGGCGTCTTTTTATGAAGGCGATACAATTCTCCTCATTTGTGACACTCCGATGGAGAACAAACGAAAAAATTTTAATTTAAATCACCCGCAAAAAAGTTGGTCTTGGTTTCTTTTTCTCCGATTTCTGCTTTCTTTCTTTCTCCCGAATGCCATTAATGACGGGAAAATTAAGTGATAGGAAGCATTTCAGCCATTAATTTTCATGAATTATAAAAGGAAATAATTTTTTATAACGATCACTTTTGAGTACATTTCTACATTCCTATCATTAATTGGATTATAATGGAGTAGGTAATTTTAGAAACGCCCCTTAATTATGCAGTAAAATCTTCACCATTTTATATAGTCCGACAGTACTTACTTCGTTTATAAGTTTATTACGGCCTCGCATAATTTAGAGAAAACCTTTTATATATATATGTAACAGACTGGAAGCAGTCTGGAAAAATTATAGTTTTTTTAATAAGTTAAAAATGAGGTACGAACTCGGTAAATTTGACGTATATAAGATCGAAATGATAAAGTTTAATTTATCGATTAAATCATTTAAATATGTATCGAGTAAGCCCGTGCCGTGCGTATTAAAGAATCCAAAGCACGTGTTTTTCGATAACACCAGTCTAATTAATTTTAATAACCGATAAAATTTCATGCCATGTTGTACGAATTGGAATCCGCTGTCCAAATCAGGCTTCGTATTAACGAATTTGATTTTCTCAACAACGTCACCAGTAGCTTAATGTTCTATGCTTGTATATTTGTGATACAAAAGCCATTCTTAAATTTTTCTTTCATACTACGAACGAAATAAATCGCGTCTTCAATTTATTCAGTTGCATATCTTGAGGCTGATTTTGTTTTAAAGAATTAACGAGCTCGTCTTATGGATGAAAATAAATTCAAAAACTGAAAAAATTAAGTACAGTGGAAACCTCTTAACACGAAAACGCTTAAAACGAAATATCGGTTAATACGAAACGCGTGCTCGGTCCGTTCCAGTATTTATCCTAGCTAACGGTTTACACGAAATACCGCTTAACACGAAAATATTTTTCCCATCCCACGAAAATAAATACATGCAAAATTCTTCGGATAACACGAAATGGCATTTGAAATAGGGCTTCCCCATGAATGTGGTAGTATCTTCGGCTGTGTATTTCATCCTATTATTGATATGTATCATGGATTTGCCTACGAGCCTAATTCCATATTTGAAAAATGAAAGTTTTACCATTAAAACTGTTAACATAACATTCGGTTAACTCGACATTCGGATAACACGAAATAATTGTGCCAGTCCCTAGCATTTCGTGTTAACCGGTTTTTACTGTACTTGCCTCATGTGTCATCAATACCCATAACAAGGCTATGAATAACCAGATGCGCATTTTCGCTGCAATGCAGCCGTCTTCATTAGTGATTAACCAAAAGTAGATTCTAAAATAGAACGGGAATCTTTATCACTTTATGCTATTATTATGGGTATATAAGACAAGTTCTCCATTTTCCAATTTTTTACACTTAAGTGTCTACTCTGGATTATATTATTTAGAGTTAAATTTTTTTTATTTATATGTGACTAAATTTAATCAAGGGAAGGTGCCCTTTTTGCATCAGTTTCACTTTTTCATGTTATGTAAAAACACGCAACAAGGAACGGTCACGTTGAAAATTTCCCGAGGCATATTTTTTGGAGAACCGTGAAATTTTTACCTAAGAGATTCCGACCGCTGAAATTTGCACCCTCTGTGCGAAGAAACCATTTTTTCAGCGGTTTTGGCGGTTTGCGCCTAACAACAGAACTTCGGTTGAATGAGTCGATATATTACAGATAATCATTTGATCAACCTTCTGATATTGTTTAACTTGTTTCCAGTCAGTTAAATATTAACTTTCATTGGCGATTCTAAACCCGTTCTAAGAACATTCGGATGTTGAATATTAATTAAAGAATATACAATACTGGTAAATCCTTTTTTTATTTTAACATTTTGGAGGAAATAAACATTGCTACGCTTGTATGCATCGTTTTGAAAGATAACTTTTTTGCTATATGATTTTGAAATTATAAAAATTAGGAATTTAAAATGTAAAATTCTCGGAAATCTATGGAAATGCAATTTTTTTAAAAAGAGCCGGTTTCAATCCGTTAACACGTTGTGCCATCTTTAAAATTTTTATAAATGCGAATAGCGATTTTCGTTAGAATTGGGTCGTGAAAGGTAATTTTTTCTGACTTCTTGGACATATCTCCAGGCTATTAACACCTCAATCCGGTAATTTTCTCACCAAAAATCGCCCCCCTCAAAGAATCCGTTTCAATGTATTTTGGCATCCTTTGCATTTGTCCATTTATTTTTTGGTGGAAAAGTTATAATTAGGTTAGAGTGCAGTGAAGTAAAGGTCCGTAAACGTGTACGAACCACCGCTGCTGAGGCAGGATTGCAACACCCTTACACGCGTACTCCGAACCGGCTTGATGGGTTTATGCCGTTTAGATACACGCGAGAGATTAAACTCAAATAATCTCCTATAAAACTTATTCGTGACAAATTAAATACGGGGAAGGAAAGCGATTTCTCTACCTTTCGTGACACGAGTTTTCTCTTTCTTCTTCGGTCGCTCTCCAAAATTCAGTGTCGAGAAACGGAAAATCAAGTTTAACTTCGGCATAAATGAAAGCGCGAAGCATTATTTTAAAAAATGAAACGTTTTTTCTCTCATCGTTTATTTAATCTACGATCGATTAAAACAACCGCGCCATAGTATACACGATCGGAACGGAAAACTGTCAGTTACGTAAGCAAAGACCCTCAACGACTCGCATATGGATCACGATGACAAGTTCTGAAATGCGGTGGATGTACGTACGTATCTCCCCTTCTTCGTATCTGAGGAGATCGCAAGTTATCGCATTGATCGTTAACGCCACGAACTCCGACAAATGTCCGATGCGTCAACAGTTGGTTTCCCGTCCAAGACACATCCACTCGCACTTCATTGGAGTCGCTCCTCGTCTCATTAAACGTCAATTAGTCTAAATTAAATGTCCCGAAGACGTGGATACGTGGGTATTAATCTATCGCCTGAATTTCGCTCGTTGAATTAGTCAGTTGTCGAACTGAGGGAGCGACGTGAAATGCGACGTTTAATTCTCCCTCGCACCGGAAGTCCGTATAATGGATACACGTGGGACGCATCCGGTCCGAAAGATATCCTTTAATTCTCCACGAACATCGGGGGGAATGATATTTAATGACATCACGTGAATGATTAGACGCATAATGTCCGAAACGGGTATCTGGAAAAAAATCGTGCATTTTTAGATTAATAAGAAGTCCCTTACGATCAAGTTGAAAGCACTCCTAGCGGGTTTTTTTTATTCAAGACTGGAAGCTTCGAATTTTATTTAAATGGCGGCGCTAAAAATATGTGCAAATAAAAGCCGATGTGCAAATAAAAGCCGATGTGCAAATAAAAGCCGTGACGTTTTTTCCCTGCCTTTATCACCTCATAACGCTCGACAACGCCGTCTTCTCGTTTTTTTACTAATGTTGCACACGTGATAATTGGGAGTGATTAAGTAAAAATTTATGCGAATTTCGAATGAAATAACTTTTTTAGTTTGAATTGAAGAAGAAGAAGCTAAGATTTTTTTAGGAGAGTCGATATGTCGGCATTTCAGGTAGCTGGTACTCTACTGCCTCTCGGAAGTCGTAATTGTCATTTAATTTAAGGAATTAACCATCATTTTTCTCCATGCCGTTGTAAAAACGTATACTATACACACACACACACATGTATGTATACACACACGTACATACATACATATATATATATATATATATATATATATATATATATATATATATATATATATATAATTTTAAAGTTCGTAGCATGTATTCAGGCATTGTCGAAAAGAAACCTTAAACGCCAAATTAGGACCAAAAAATGACTAATACTTTACGAGATATGACGAAAATTTAATTTTTTGTCAACAGTAAAGTGGTACCCCTGATTGGCTTACCTCATTCATTTTTTGCGATTTACTTATTATATTTTATTGAAAGTCCTTAATATCAAATTTCATGAAAATCCGTTGGGTAGAAGCCGAGAACGAACATGCGGACGGACGGACAGAGCGACGACAATAGGCGCTCACGCTGGAGGCGGAACGCGCCTAAAAATGCCAAATTATTGGTATTATTGTCGTTGAATATGCTAAGTTATTGAGGACATTTCAAGCAAGGTATATTTACGTAACGTTTTATTCCTTTAATTATATCTCACAAATGAAACCAGTCGCCCACTTCATGATTATCGATTTTGAAAAAATTAGAAAATGCCAAAAAATAATCCTCCGCGCTATAATTTTAAAAAAATTCTGGTACTTTCCGAAGGCTCGTCGACATATCCTCTCAATTTGCGGCACAACAGTCAAGAGGATATAACATTGAAAGGATATATTGACGAGCCTTCAGCTCGCTTTGTTGTAATGGGTAGTTGTCTCCGGGCGCTACCTCGCCCGGAACCAAAGAAACCCTCCACGTTGTCCGGAGACTGGGTTTGTAAATGTCGAGACAGGCCAATCAGTTTCTGTTAATGTTATACGTAAGTATGGCATGGGGATAATACGCAAGTACCAGGTCCTGCGAAGGGTCCTGGAGGTATTCCCGTTAACAGGAAAATACCAGAATCCTAATAATTAATTTTTTTTATACACTGATAAGTTTTCTCTGGTACGATACTATTTTTATTCGAATAAAAATGCATTCTATTTCCGCATTTTATTTGGAAAAGTAGCGGTATTACTTATGTTTCTTTTTATACCTGATGTATTTCAGGTAACGGCATCTCCTGAAGCTCGGTTTTCCGTTCACAAATGAAAATCGTCTGTTCTTCCTCCCTATATACTCTTTTTTGAACGAACTCCACTGCCATTGATCCCTTCCTTCAGGGCGTGTTGTGGTTTTGCGTATTTTTTCGTTTCTCCATAGTCACGCGAAGAGTGGAATCTTTTACTAGTATCGAATAAAATCGCTTCTACAAAGACTCAATCTTATTTATAATATATATATATAATGTTTATTACATATTTGACATATCGATGATAGTGAGTGGTTATTCTCACAGGATAACCGCGCCATCAAATAATATTACGTTACCGTGGTCGAATGGCATGAGAAAACTTTTTAAAAATTATTTTCTAGTTTCAACCGACGCGCGAGCTGGAGCATGCAATTTCCACGTCTAGTTAGACGCGATGGATATGTGTTAAAAGTTCCTTTATAGAGAGGTGTATGCGATAGCTGTCAACAAAGGTATCTAATAAAATATATCGTTGAATATATAGAAATCATTTCACGGGGAGCATTTTTATCCTAAAAAATGTATAAATAATTCGTATTTCTATGGGATAAAATGGATTTTTGCTAACAAATGGGTTACGTCGAGCAGATATTATTACTTTTACGTAGATATTATAACGTATACCGAAAACGCAACTGAAACTTTATTTCCAACTTGGTCTCTCTAATAGCTAAAAAAAAAATGTTTCGAATAAACATAAGCGCATTTCGGCGGTAATATACCATCAGAGAATCAGCACTGATGCCGGCTGCTTTGTAGCCGAAATGCGCATCTCATTTTTCCTAACCTTTTTATAGGTATTGGCGAGACGTGGTTTGTAAATTTGATTTCGTCCCTTCTTGAATGTATTTTTTTTTAATACTACAATACCTATGGGTTAGTTTCTTTTAAATAGAAAACAGCTGCTAAAGAGTTATGTAAGGTGTTTGCCTAACGTGCTTTCCACCTTGGGAGCCGCGCGACTATTGAATATATGTCAGATCCACTCTGTGCCTTGGAAGCTCTGAACCGCGGTTATTAACCTTTTAACTACTGAGGTGCCGTCTCTGGGTCATCGCTTGCTCCCTTCTTTCGATATTTTACATTTTACAAAGCAATAAAGTGATTATAGTTTTTTCTTTTAATTGCATATTAATCCTCGTGGCAGATTATTAATCCTAATCCTAATATAGATATAGCCAGTGAATAAATAAAGGGTCTGGGAGATTGCAGCTCATTTACGAGGTGTTCATAATTTCGCCTCGTTAGCCGCAGGTTAAATATACACTTTTACGAACGGTGCTTGATGCATGCTTCTTTGAAATATTTTGTTCGGACTTTCTCTGTGATGCTTTCGCAAACAATAAATAGTGTAATGAAATTTTCACACGTCGGATATTAAACAGTTTGACGTTTTTTCGTTCCGGTAAATATACAATTTTAAAAAGGTTTCACTGAAGTTTATCTTTTTAATTTACTGTCCTAAAAGTCATCAAAAGTATAGAGTCACCATGTATCCAAGCATGAAAATAAGAGAGGAAGGAATGAAAGTGTATTTCTTACGAAGTTTTTAGTCTAAAATGTTCCCTCTTACACTTAACCACTCATCTGGGTATGACGTGTATAGACGTCATGGCCGGATGCGCCAGTACTGGGTATGACGGATTTAGACGTCATGGCAAATTTCAGGCTGATTGCTATGGGTACGCCGCGATTTTCCGTCCCGTAGCTTCTCGTACTTATAGCTTGGTTCTTCTAGTTCGTCCTGACTGCCATAGATGGCCTTGTCTTCCTTTTTCTTTGAGAAGCAGGTCTTCATAAGGGAGGTCTGCATATGTGTTGCGGGTTGCATTTCCGTGATCGCCACATCTGGAATGACCGTTTATGGCACTCGGGGATTTTTCTCCATAGTCACGCGAAGAGTGGAATCTTTTACTAGTATCCAATAAAATCGCGTCTACAAAGACTCAATCTTATTTATAATATATATATATAATGTTTATTACATATTTGACATATCGATGATAGTGAGTGGTTATTCTCACAGGATAACCGCGCCATCAAATAATATTACGTTACCGTGGTCGAATGGCATGAGAAAACTTTTTAAAAATTATTTTCTAGTTTCAACCGACGTGCGAGCTGGAGCATGCAATTTCCACGTCTAGTTAGACGCGATGGATCTGTGTTAAAAGTTCCTTTATAGAGAGGTGTATGCGATAGCTGTCAACAAAGATATCTAATAAAATATATCGTTGAATATATAGAAATCATTTCACGGGGAGCATTTTTATCCTAAAAAATATATAAATAATTCGTATTTCTATGGGATAAAATGGATTTTTGCTAACAAATGGGTTACGTCGAGCAGATATTATTACTTTTACGTAGATATTATAACGTATACCGAAAACGCAACTGAAACTTTATTTCCAACTTGGTCTCTCTAATAGCTAAAAAAAATGTTTCGAATAAACATAAGCGCATTTCGGCGGTAATATACCATCAGAGAATCAGCACTGATGCCGGCTGCTTTGTAGCCGAAATGCGCATCTCATTTTTCCTAACCTTTTTATAGGTATTGGCGAGACGTGGTTTGTAAATTTGATTTCGTCCCTTCTTGAATGTATTTTTTTTAATACTACAATACCTATGGGTTAGTTTCTTTTAAATAGAAAACAGCTGCTAAAGAGTTATGTAAGGTGTTTGCCTAACGTGCTTTCCACCTTGGGAGCCGCGCGACTATTGAATATATGTCAGATCCACTCTGTGCCTTGGAAGCTCTGAACCGCGGTTATTAACCTTTTAACTACTGAGGTGCCGTCTCTGAGTCATCGCTTGCTCCCTTCTTTCGATATTTTACATTTTACAAAGCAATAAAGTGATTATAGTTTTTCTTTTAATTGCATATTAATCCTCGTGGCAGATTATTAATCCTAATCCTAATATAGATATAGCCAGTGAATAAATAAAGGGTCTGGGAGATTGCAGCTCATTTACGAGGTGTTCATAATTTCGCCTCGTTAGCCGCAGGTTAAATATACACTTTTACGAACGGTGCTTGATGCATGCTTCTTTGAAATATTTTGTTCGGACTTTCTCTGTGATGCTTTCGCAAACAATAAATAGTGTAATGAAATTTTCACACGTCGGATATTAAACAGTTTGACGTTTTTTCGTTCCGGTAAATATACAATTTTAAAAAGGTTTCACTGAAGTTTATCTTTTTAATTTACTGTCCTAAAAGTCATCAAAAGTATAGAGTCACCATGTATCCAAGCATGAAAATAAGAGAGGAAGGAATGAAAGTGTATTTCTTACGAAGTTTTTAGTCTAAAATGTTCCCTCTTACACTTAACCACTCATCTGGGTATGACGTGTATAGACGTCATGGCCGGATGCGCCAGTACTGGGTATGACGGATTTAGACGTCATGGCAAATTTCAGGCTGATTGCTATGGGTACGCCGCGATTTTCCGTCCCGTAGCTTCTCGTACTTATAGCTTGGTTCTTCTAGTTCGTCCTGACTGCCATAGATGGCCTTGTCTTCCTTTTTCTTTGAGAAGCAGGTCTTCATAAGGGAGGTCTGCATATGTGTTGCGGGTTGCATTTCCGTGATCGCCACATCTGGAATGACCGTTTATGGCACTCGGGGATTTTTCACACTCCCTTGCGAAAGCTCACACTTTTCTCTGCATGCACTTTTGTCTCAAGGGTAAACCTGCTATTTATGAATGTTTTTCCTGCTAGTAATTGTCTTGAAATCATTAAAATTTTAGATGACTTTTTTACACAATAATATAATAAATAAATAAATTATTTATCGAAGTATTATATCATATATTATATTTGTAATGATAATTCTGGAATTTTTAAAGCAAATTTCATTTAATTTGAAAAGGAAAAGAAAAAGTCTCACTTCAAATTTAAATACCCACTGTGGAAGCGACTTGGGAAAAAAAACTACCCAGTTGAGTGGTTAATCACCTATAAAAGCTTATGACACGTAATTATAAATCAAAAATAGATTAAATTCCACTGCAAACGACTGTTCCTAAACCGAAATGTCTGAGTTATTCTCAAGGAAATGTTATAACTCCAATTACTTTTGATATTTACATTATTTTCTGAAGTCATACAAAAACATGACAAGATTCGGCGACTCGATAGTTTCTGTCCTGTGAGATGCTTCGATAGATTTTTCCGAAGATGACGGAAGTCGAAAGCGAAAACTTAAAGAGTGAGTCCATCTGTTCATTGTGGCGGGAGTAAAAGCTTCGACCTCAAGATGCCTTCAATCGAACGGATTTCTTCAAATTAAGAAAAAAAATAAGCAAAGTGAATTCGCTCGCTCGTGGGAATTTCTTGAAGCCACGAGGAAGGATCGTTTATGATTTATGCAACCTTCGAAGCAAAGGGACATTTATTGAAAGTGCATCCGTCAAGAGACTTGTAGAGTCGTCGCTGAAGAAAAGGTTCAACTCGATTCCATTCAATCCGCGTGAAGAAGAAATTAAGATTTTTGTTATTAGAACTCCTTCGGACGAATGCACGCGGAATTCATTCGCTCAATGGAACTAAGGGGTGGGCCCATTAAAGCAGACGTCAAGTCGAAGTGGGCTGTTACTCGCAAAGTGACCGTCGATCATCGTTACGCAACTGGTGGTGGCTCTGTGTGATTTTTTCCATTTCTCGAGAAAGCGTACCAGCATAAAGCATTTGAATCGACTGACGGAAAATGAATGCTTCTATCGTAATCTTAAGTAAAAAAAAAATACTGTGGCGCGATTAATTTTCCTCACTTGCTCCTAATGGTCACTTATTTGGAAAAATTATAACCTTTTCAAACAAATTGAGTTTTAAAATTTCGGGCAATCTTAAAGTAAGTGAAATCAAAAAAATCATTCAATCCTTTCATTAAAACCCTTTGGCGTTCGAGTTGAGGTAAATTTTTATTATTTTTTCTTTAGAAAATACGGCAACATTTGTTCCTAAAGATACAATTTAGCGTCAGAGAATGATAATTAAGGCGATTGCTTGATTACTATTCCAATGAATAAACACTGCGTCAATTTCCTATATTATCAAAGAGATAACTCGGTTTTGATGATTTACCTCCAAAATTTTAACTTTAGTATTGAAATTATGTACGTGTAACATCTCCAGCAAGATTCAATTAATATTTAAATCCGAGATAAGCTGTAAGTAAATACCCATGGAGATTTCAAATTTTCGTATATTTACTCAAACAATTATTCGACGGGATGACGAAAATGAATCCGTTCTAATTTTACGGTAGTAATCTTTGAAAGAAATTTTAATTTATTCTCAGAAATGTTGGTTAGAACTATCATCTCAAGTACGGAGGTAAGATGTGAAAAGTTTGGAAAGATTTTAACGGAAGGAGTATAGAAATTTATTCCTAAAGCAGGTTAGAATTTATATCCCAAAAATCGCCACCGTAACGTATTTAAAAAAATAATTTTAATTATATATACATATATTTTCGAAAATAACGCGCAGCTTCCTTGAACGCGATCATCTAAACGTTATGACATTACGCTTTTTATTTCACTTTTTTCCATTGCAACCAACTGCATCGTTACCCGGAAAGGTCAACTCGAACGCACGCCAACTAAAATTTTCTAACATTAAAGGATAGACTGAGGAAATATAAAATGTCGCGATTGCATTTATGAGCCATAATTTTTTTATCTCGTGAAGAGGACATTCGGAGCTAACATAAAAATGCAGCGCTCAAAAATTTCTAAGAAAATTTTCGAACGGAAACAAAATAAAATATTTCTGAACGCTTGAAATAAAACCTCATTGGACCTCTTTTGTGTTTTATGACTTCCTCCATCGATCCCGATAATTTAGGTACGGATCCGACCTCTTAGCTTTTAAACGCTGTCTTTTTTTTAATATCTCCCCTCTAATGGAACGTGCGTTCAATTTTACAAAGTACTCGTCCAGCAGATGAAAGGCTTTCATTTATTTATTTTTGGCACGACTCTCCAAGTTGTCCTTGTGCAGATACTGAATAATTTGTCTTGAGCTATAAAAATCATAAGATTGCAAACTGCCATTAAAACGACCACTCAAGAATTTCGAATGCGATCTCTCAACAAAGAAGTTATAATTATATACTGAGTGAAGAAAAAGGAGCAGACATTTTCCATAAACGTTAGCATTTTGAAAACGATAATTTTCTAAGTAGACGATGTTAATCTACAAAGACGAAAAGGTTACTTTCGATTAGTTAATAAACTTCTAACGAGTTCTTACTGTCCTTGAACATACCATCTGTTTGCTTTAAATATTCATCAAAATACAGTTTCTGAAATTTGAATTTTCCTGTGAATATCTACCGCTTCATGCGATATAACGATGAGATAGCCAGAAACTGAAAGAATAATGAAAGAATTTTCGAAATATTTCTAAATTAAAACAATATACCTCATATGTGCGGACATAAAATACGATGACTTAAGCACGTTTCTGCAGAAAACGTGATAGATATGATCGGATAACGAGAAAATTAAAACAATTGTAAGAAATGACCAAGTTTAATTTCTCCAACTCGCCTTTTGGCTCACTTTCAACTTTTTTTTCAACTAGTCATCGATGACTAGTATCCTATTATTTCGTAGCCTGCGGTGTTTGTTTTTTCCCCAGTAATATTTTTTACATACCAACAAAAAAGCTAAACATGATATTTCTACCAGCTTTCCCTTTGCCACCATCCTATCGACTCAAGATTTAAAATTACGAAATGAGAGATATCCTCAGACCAACATCTTGGTGCGATTACAGCTGGTTTATACAATCGCAAAAACTATATAAATATTAAACTACCAATTAAGTTTTATGAAAGCGATTTGCGTAACATCTTAACGGTTCTCCTCGTTTCATAGGAACTAGTGGAAAAAAGTCGATACGCCTAAGCGAAATCCAACGTGATACGGAAGACGATAACGTTTCACGTTTTTTATGAAATGTTTTTTTAAAGTTTTTGGCGGACTTGGAAAGAATTCGTAAAGATTCCAAACAAACAACGCGTGGCGTGATTCGCGACCTCTTTGGAAACCGTAGTCCTCTGAAATCTTTTAGATGAATGACGAAACCTAGAAGCGCGGCAAACGGGGAAACCTTTCTTTTTCAATACATTTTTCCACAAACCTCCCCCGGTCGTCTTGTCTCTTTCTTTTTCACAAAAACACAAAGACGCGGAAAATTTCCAAGGACGAGCGTAACGATGACAACTACAACGGCGTAATCTTTCTTGGAGACACTTTTCCCCGCGCGTCCATTACGGACGAATCGAGGAATACGAGAGAGACTCCTAAAGAGGAAATAAAACAAAATACATTCAAAGACAAAAATTAAAAAGATGGGGTCGATCGTATTTTTTTTTTACCTTTCGACAACCGCGGGCAGCGACGATGATGTTCACGGAAAAAGTCCGATGTCGCAGGGGGGAAGGGCCCGATGGGACGTCAGACGCAATCCGTAGCTTGAGGTATGACTGAGGATTTAAGTCTCGAGAAGCCGATTCTAAAAGACTGCATTTACATAACATGGCGGGCGGTCGAAGATGAAAGGGAAGGGGTAAGAGAGAGAGAGATTAGTGGTAAGGGAGGGAGAAGGATGGGAAGGGGAGGGAGGGGAGAAAAATTTCGGATGGGTGGTTTTTTTTGTTTTATTGGTAACTAAGCGACACACAGGAAAGTTTTTTTTTGGGGAGGGGGAATACGTGTTTCGTAGCGTAGAGCGGGAAGAAATAATACCGAAGAATAGGACGTGACCCGACGGTGGATCAAGAAAAGATAGGTGAATAGAAATTTACGTGGGAATGGGTCCAAAGTCTCGTGGGCGTTGGCGGACTTCTACCTTTGTTTAAGGCAAAATAGTTAGGAATTCGCGTTCGAAGAGCGAATAAATTCATCCCCGTCGAGTCTGTTTATTTTTTGCTTATTCGACACAGAACTTCCCTTCGGATGTCTCTCTCCTTTCGTCTGAGCACGTTCACGAAAAAGATTTCTGGAGATGTTAAACTTTGCTTAAGGTGGTCGTGACGTGCATGGTGTGCACTAAACGTGCGTCGTTTCGCTAATAAACAATTGAACCAAGGGCACGAATCGAAATACGGCGTGCACTTTAATTCTGGATGGCGAAATTTTTGACGCCCAAAAACACTCCAGAAAACACCGATTTAAACAGTGCACCGTGTTCATCTACCATGACGAACAAAATAACGTTTAGGGAACAAAGATATTTTTTAAAAAATAATTGATGAATCGAAATCGACCAGGAACATTTTGGCAAAAAATTCATCGATCGGCGAACTACCTGTTGCGATAAAACTGTCCACAGCTTGCACTCGCGAATAAAATATCAACTTGATCCGTCGTCTAACCAAAGTCTCTCGGTGGCTAAAGTTCACCTGCTTTCCTCTTCTCCCTCTCCTCACCAACAAATCCGGTGGAAATATCGAGAAGCACTTACTTGATTAAAGCGCGTATCCATTCCAACGGTTAGGAGCGGTCTCTGTCGGAAATCTAGGGAAACATCGCGTCGACGAACGCCAACGTTCTAAACACGTCCACGGGATGGATGGATGACGCCCTTCCCTGACGAACACGCGGTGCTGCATGATGGACGGAAGGGATCGAAAGAGAGATCACCAGAGGGGAGGGAGGAAGCGAGGGAGGGAGGGAGGGAGATAGGGGAAAGCGCGTGATAAGGAAGGGTGGATGACGACCTCCATCATCACTCCATACTCCGCTCCAAGAAGCTAAGACGAATGCCTAAAGCCTTCGAGTACATTTATTAGGGAAAAAAACAGAAGCGCCGTAAAAATTAAGAGTGATACAGATCCTTTATATTTTAAAGTAAATAAGTGCGAAGCGAAATGCGATAGCGTCTGTCCTCCACAGATCACTAAGCTGGAAGTGAGTTGTTAGAGGAAGAGGGAGAGGGATGGAAAAGAGAGATAGTGAGGGAGTGGTGAAAGAAAAGGGGTTGAGGAGGATAAGGACAGAAGTGGATGGAAAGAGGAAAGGGTGGGAGAGGGAAAGAAGGGGATGAAAAGGGGGAGGAAGTGGAAAGAGGTTGGGAGGAAGAGGAGGCGGTGGAAAGGGAGGAAAGGAGAGAGAGAGAGGAGAGGGAGGGAGTAAAAATATAGTGGGATGAGAGTGGAGTGATAAGAGAGAGGGGGCAAAGAAAGAGTGGAAAGTGAGAGAGAGAGAGACGTACAAGAATTTATAGCGGAGAGACAAAAAAAGAGGGAGGAGGAATAAGAGGGATAAAATGGGGCGGGAGGAGAAATATAGGGGAGAGAGAAAGAGTGGGGGAGGAGAGCGGACGAGTATCAAGGAAGGGGAAGAGGGAGCCTGACAAGAGATTGACGCGCGGGGAAGCAGTCGGAGCGCGTGCTGGGAGATAGAGGAGGAAGAGGGGGAAGGTAGAACTCGATAGAGAGAGGTTTACGAGCAATATAATCACCACGTCACTACGAAAACGCATAGATTTTACGTGTTACTCTTCTTAGCGAAACGCCGGAAACGAAGAAACGTTTAAGGAGTAATATTTGGGAGATAAATTTCGTCCAGAGTCACTCGTCGGATATTTATACGTGGTGCGGCTCAAGGTTGGGGAAAAAAATCGGGTAGAATCCCAACAAGTGCATGTACTACGTATATCCAGGGTGCTGAGGATTGATCGCGATTTCTATAGTTTCTCGACGCTCGGCCAATTTACGATCTCGTCGTGGCTTGTTTGGGAGTGTATCTGAAAATAAAGAAGGGAAAATGTCGGCGAATTTCGGCTGGCGCGAATGTTTGATAAATTCGCAGCGTATCATATTCAGGCTTATATTAATGAACACAACCGGGAGAATAAAACAGGTGTACTTATATAAATGCCGGAATTTTATCTTTATGTGGTAGGGAAAGTCCAATGTATCTTTAAAGGTCATTTGAAGGCAGGGCCGGATTAAGAGACCCATGGGCCCCACGCACAGCGCGTTTAAGGCCCTACCGAAATCGTAATTTTTTTTAAAGTAACATTATACAAGGTTTGTGATCTGAGCGGCAACACTTGGAAAGGGTTTCGGCAAGACGGGGTAGGGTCAGCCCCCTTGTCCTCGCATGTTTTGCATACCGCCTAATCCGGCCCTGTAAACAAATAAGCTAGAATAAATCCAATTCTCAGGGACGTCTAATTCGGCAACGGCCATACCACGATGAAAACACCGGTTCTCGTCCGGTCACCGAAGTTAAGTCATCGTAGGGCCCGGATAGTACTTGGATGGGTGACCGCGTGGGAACAACGGGTGCCGTTGTCAATTTTGCAAAATTTTCCCTCGTGTTTTGCGGATTCTGTCGGAACGATTACTATTTTTCCGAATTGCATTATTTTCTCTCCTCGATTACATTTTGTCGAAACCTTTTTGGCGACGTTTAAACGTTAAAAAAAATTGGTAATAAGCTCCGTTGAAAACCGTAATTCGGCCCATCGCGGACCGAAATTTTTAATGTGTAAATAAAAAGGTTGCACACTCATTTAATATAATATGTCGAAGAAGCTGATGCTTTGCAGTATTTCAACAATTTGAGGAAAATAGAAGAAAGAACAGCTCGATGAACAGGAAAAATTATGATTTGGGAGTAGATTGGGAGTCAGGAGCGTAATTTAATAATTCTATCCACGATTGAGAGAACCATGGGGCCCCAAGCACAACACATTTAAGGCTCCATCCAAATCGTAAATCTGTAACAAGTTATTGTAAGGTTTGTGATCTATGCGGCAGCACTTTGAAAGGGCGAGACGGGACACGTTCGGCCAGCAGTGGACCCTCTTGTCCTCTGGGCCCCACGCACTTGCGTGTTTTACGTACCGCTTAATCCGGCCCTGTTTGAAGGTAATGGAACTGTAAAAGGGATGACGCATTACTGAATGAACTGTACATTAGGTGACGCAGACAAAGAAAAGTTGAGAACCAGTGCCCTAAATCCATCAAATAATGATAAGAGGGGAAAATCAGATGCGTCACTCATCACACCCGAAATCCAGCAAATGATAACAGACAGGAGAAGAAAGAGGGATGGTCCGTTCTTCCCTGGCATCAATCGCGACCTTAACGTTTCCTTGGAGTGATTGGCCCGTAGAGATTTGTGAAGGCGAGCGTTATGGTGAGAGAGAACGAGCGAGAGTACCACCGAAACATATTACAACTTGTAAGGTTTCTCCAATTTTTTTTAGGGCCGATTTCCTCTGCATCCCATCCTGCTGAGTAGTACGTTGTCACGGAAACGGTACGCGATCGCGAGGTTCCCATTGGCTCAGAACTCGTGAGACTCACCCACCACTTCAAAAACCACTCTGAAACGTTTTATTTTTCAGTTGCTACAATATAACTGAGAATTTCAAGTTGTTCCACTTAATAAATCCAACTAACAATAAGCTCCTTGTATGTACATCTGAGTCTCCCCCTCCGATCTATCGCTCTTATATTAGAAGAGAGTGTAATGGCATCGACCTTCGTGTCTCGAGTATTTTTTCTAAGGCTTCGGTATAGTCCGTGTGTCGTGAAATCTTGAGTCTTTTCTCGTATGTGGCAGTTCATTCACCTATGCTGCCCATGCGATCGAACACGCTTATACAAAGCTTGTGAACTGTTACTTACTCGTCCATTGAAAAGTCGAGTATTTACTCACCTAGTAATTCATTCTGCAACACTCGTGGACGTATTATACCATCATCAGTTCAACATTACCGAGGAATTTGATCCGAAGAATTTGATGGTAAACTTAAAAAGCATGGAAACGCAAATGTTATATTTAATGAAAGTTTTTAAGTAATGACCGATGAATGTGATTATTAAAAAATCAATTTCACCACGAATGTTACAAAAAACATGAATGAATACGAATAAAACGAAATTATGATACCAGCACAAAGGATATTTTTAAAAAAACTGACGAGAATTTAAAATAGTAAGCATTGAAGTGTACAGATTCGAGTATAGGCACTTACGTATTAAAATTCGAAAAAAAAAGATATTCAATAGCCATAACAAGGAAAAATTATCATAACCTTGTTATGGCTATTAGAGGTGCGTCAGATAAGCACTTAATTTGTCAATTTTTAATGGTCAAGTGCCCATTCTTGATTTTTGTGTCCAGCCATAGGACAAACTGTACAATTATCTAACCAATATTGTTGCATATGTCGCATGATGATGCCGAACAAGATTCGTTCGTACCATAGCTCTCATTGTAATCGGTTTCTCTATATAGCAGTTAGAATGAAGTATTTTCCTTTTCCTGAAAGAAAATCGCCTTGTTTCCTCCATAAACTCCCTTCTTTTTCTTCTTTCCTTCAATCTTTCTCCCTTTTCTTTCAAGCATCAACTGACACTTGACCTGCCTTCTGCCGGCCGACCGGTTTAATCCTTTTTACCCAAACATAACTTCCTCGGAAAAGGATTTCTTCGCAGTTTTAGTGGAACCTTCAGAATATTACACGAACAAAATCTAACGAGGATGTGACTGTTTGTTTCATTCCGAGAGGACGGAGGCGCTCTCTTAATTTCCAGGTAAATCCAAAAAGTGTGACCCTCTACACTCTGGTAACGCAACATGCACTTTAATTTGAAAAAAAAAAGCGATGGAAAAAACCACGGGCATGTCGAAAGAAATGGTTACGCGTAGCCATACGTTAAGACGTATAAAATAGCGAGGTTTAGTTTATGAAAATTTTAAATTTTAGCCATCGGTTCGGGATCTAACCTCTCAAACTTTTGGATTTGTTACAATGTCGCGAATTGAAAGCTTCAAAGGTCACGAATGCCATTATGCGGCGATTGCCACAGCACCAATATATCAATGAAGAGGTTTTCCACTTAATTAAATCTTCATTTGTATTGCTGTCTCTTGTTGGTTTGTTTAAAAATAAAATGTATCAACATTCAATCTACATTTTATGTGGTGTCTGCGTTATACCTCGGATTCCCTACCACTTAACCGTGACGAGCTACCAAGTTAGTTTGTAGAATATATAGCGAGCAAAAATTTGGTATAATAATGAATAAAAACTTTAAAGCATCAGTGGCGATTTCTGGTGGAAGATTCTGTAAAAGGAAATTCCTTGTGCGTATTTTCGAAATTTGCGTACTTGTCCCATTCGACTTTTATTGTTGTCACATGGTAGAATAAAAGTTATTATTATTTTAATCGTCGTAGGTGATTGCCGAGAGGCTGCCCAAAGGCGCGGTGGAGACCCCTGAGAGCCAAAATTGGAAACCCCTGCTCTAGACGCACTGCGTTTTCGAGATGATCGCGCAAACTTTCGTTAGTTTCGTTCTCCTCAATTTGTAATTATTTTTTCTGCGGTATCTAAATTTCACAAATAACGGTAAAGAAAGGATTTTCTATAGCAACCACCCCATCTGAACTTTCGGCCATCCTCTTAAACATAAGCTGATTTAGAGGGTGAGAGACTCACCCACTCGCGATTTCTGAAAACATATGGTTGAACAGGCTGTCAAATTCTTTTGTGGTTAAATTTTGAAATAATTTATTTACATATATACATATTTTGTACGAGCTTCCTAAGTTTACATCGATCACATCTAAAACTTTATTAACATTTTTCACTGATTTAATTGGTGGAAGTTCTTCCACCGTTGTCCTTTTTCGAATATTTCTTCTTGAACTTAGATCCTTGTGATTCTTCCGAAGCATCACGCTTTTTCCTAGTAAAAATCTCCCAATTAAAGCTTTCTACCTTTATCGCGATCTGTGCTTGTTATTTTAATAATAATAATAATAATAATACGGCGATAATTATTAGTTTTACTTGAACGGTACTGAACTACTTTAGTCGCTGATTCGAACGACGACACCTTTTAGTCATTTACACCTCATAAAAACTGGAAACCAACTAATTATTTATCATTCTGAAGACAAATGATCATATCTCCGAAAACCAACATTCTCTTATACGATAATCGCCGTCATGATATATGCACAATATATGGCCGTTTCTTTGTTTTTAGAATTTTCTCGGTCAATGAATACATTTCTTTCCACTCTCACACTAATCTTCTAATTATGTTAGTGCGAGGCCTTAGGCCAGGGATTTTCAACCGGAGGCAAGTTCGAAGTTTTAAAGGGATACACGAATTCATCTTTCACGGATGACTGCGAAATCAAAAGTTTACCCGCTGAGGGCGACATGCCCGTCTCCATAGGGGCCGCGTGTAAATCCTGTTAAGGATAATCGCGCTTCGAAGGTTTCTTTCGCCTCCAATCGGTCGGCAAAACCTTCAAGCCTAATTGAACCTGAAGTGAACGAGATTGATTATTTCCCTAAGAATACGAGGTCCCGTTAAACGAAGAATTTGATGCGACGTTGGGTTAAATTCGGTCCAAAGGTTACCGTGCGTTGACTAGTTTCTTGTTTACCCAAACATCCAAAAGCTCTCGGAGAATGTTTTTAAGTAAGTTATTAGAATATGCGGATGTTAAATGAAATGACAATAATTATTATTCAGTTTGAACCTGGATCTCGGATAAAGTGTAGCAATTATATATATATATATATGACTAAATTTATTCCGCAGATAATGTTAGTGGTCGGAATGGATGAACGTCATATTTATATGACTTGTTACAGCTGATGTCTGAAATAATAAGAATGAATTACACATTTCGGACACTTCAGATACTTAAGATTTTATAGAACATTTCAAAGGAAGGTTTCTAACTTTAAACTGCATAATTCTCAAAAAAAAACCTGAACAAACAAGATCTCCAAGTGTGATTTATCAAAAAAATGCGAAAATTTTAATAGGAAATTTGAATAAATTGCAATTAAAGCGTAAACGACTACAAATCATTTCTTCGCTTTTGAGCAGTCAAAATCGAATTTATGATGCACGCCGTTTTTCTTACGCGATATTTACCAGGTCCACACTCCTTATGTCTACATTAGACACAATTAGGACAACTCCTGATAGATATGTTCTTAAAATTTTTAGTTGAAAAAAACAAGCACAATGAATGTAATTCTCATAGCCACACACCTATAATTTAGGGTTCAGAGTCCGAAACAAAAACGTCCATTGAACAATGTTGTCCAAAAGTCAAAATGCCCCAAACCATAATGTCCTACAAACAATTTCCAAAGATAATAAAAAGATAATTACAATAATTATTGTACCACTGTGCTACTATAATAATTTAAAAATTAAAATAATTAAAGCCTACTTGCGAGCAATCAGCTATCGTCTGAAAATTCACGTCACCCCAGAAGATGACGGCAATTCCGAGTGAATAGTTTCTGAAGTTTCAAGTTACTTGAGATTATTACACAGATTACAGTTATTTGATTGTTTGGATAAAAAAACATTCCTCGATAAATTTTACTTGGAATTCCGTCTATGCCACTTTCATTTGTTTTCTCATTGTTATGTGTATATGGCTCTTAAATATTCAATTGGTACGCATAATATACGTTGGTTTTGTTATTTTCGGACTTCATTCTTGTGAATGTTTCTTATTGGACTTTCCTGTTATTTGAACATTTTTTTATCTTGGGTTTTATTCCTTTTGACTAATTGGTTTTGACCTTATTTTAACTTGGACATTTATGTATTTTGGACGTTTTTGTTTTGGACATTTTCCTTAGGACATTTTGACCTGGAACCATAATTTAGTCAGACAATTTCATCGCAATATTAATATCCAATCAGGCGAATGCTTATTGAAGCTACCGTGTGGTTCATCTTGGTGCGTTAGCAATTATTTACATCATCGGAGGCGCACGTGTCTTCACCCTCGCACGGGAGAGGAGGAATCGGATCCGCGGAAGCCCATTTTCGTACAAGGGACGTAGCCATCGCGGGTGCGGTCGGAACAAGCGGTCCACCGCACGTATATTATAGTCTGTTCACTATCTAAAGTCTCTTGGCCTTCATAGAGCAAGTAGCCAATCACGAACGTTTCTCCTTCCATCGCCCGTCACAACTTTCGCGCGGGAGGACAGATACCCAATCACGAACAGCAACAGCAAGGAAACGGCGGTGGAAATGGCAACGCAGACCGATGCGAACGCTTCGAAATCAAGAGTAACACTGAGTTCCCCCCCCCCCCCCCCACTACCTTCCCAAACGAACCGTCTCCTATCGGCTGCTGCTAAGTGGCGTACGCCAAGAGACTTTAGATAGTGAACAGACTATAAAAAACATCGGGTATCCAAAGAGAGAAGTTCGCAACGAGTTTACACGTGCCGACGATTCCCCGATTCCCCCCCCCCCTCTCCCGACATGCCCACCCCCGAACCGACCCTCGAACGATGCTCGAGGGTGGTGCAGATGAAGTGGATGTCAAGAACCAGGATCGAAAGGGTTAAAAGACCTTCATCCGGAGAGTGGTAGTGAAAAAAAAAGAAAACTGCGAGAGAGAAGCAACAACTTGCCCTTTCTCTTGGTGCTCTACGGCAGAGAGATGCGATCGAGATGTTATAAGACTGGCCGTTCTTCTCATCACGCGAAGTGAGGTCGTGGTACTATCTCATTTCAAGGACTCATTTTTTTTTTTACGGCACCGATGAGTATAACTTTTACTTTCATCGTGACTCGAGGTTCGCGGGCAAACTCCCTCGCTAAATGGGAGTAAATAAAAGTTCAAAAGTAATGCGAGATGAAGAAAAGAGAGGGGAAGAAGCGCGTGGTTATTACGTTACGTCTTTTTTTTTATTTCCTTGGAAGAAGATGCAAAATTAAATGACTTTTAATCGGGAAGCTCCCGCAAAAGTTAGGTCCACGCGACACACGTGTTGTCCTTGGGCACCGCATTACTCATGGCTGATTTTTTAAACTCATAATAACAGCCTTATCGACGTGCCGGATTTTAATTAAAGATAATCGATAAAGGGATGTTTTTGGAGATGCCGAGTAATGAAAGAGTGGGAGTATATCTGCAAGGAGCGTAGTTAATCGTAAAACTCAATAAAAATAAGATCGACTGTTTTATAGAGTAATAAATTTAAATAAAACATGGAAATGTCGTATATGACCGCTGGTTGAAGATTATTGCTGCATTGGCTAACCGAATGTGGATGTCAAAAATGATTCTTATTCGTGAATATGACGATAAGATACGCAGAAGGTAAAATTACTACTACTATTATTCATCTTCGCAAAGAGAGTAAGAAAAACTCGATGGAGTTGATTTTTGCTGCAAAAAAACTATATACAACAAAATAGGGGAAAAACATTAATTATGTCTACCTTTATCCGGAGATGTAAGAAATATGTTATTTTGAGGACGCAATATTTGTTAATGTAAAATAAACAGAATTATGGACTCCTAAAATTAAACTTCGGTAACAATTACAATTCTCTTCAATAAATCATTTTGCAATAGGATGATTAATTATAGACAGATTTCTCAGCAACCTCAAACTTCATCCTTTTTCCGAAAACCTCCTTCTTCCATTGAAATTCCCATAGTATCTTTCCCTTCATAATCTTCAACGACACTCATATTCCTCGCATAATTTTCCGAAGAATTCTTTCGAACACATTTGTTCGCGCAAAATTACTATTTTAATTTTTCATCTAAATGATTTTCTCCATTCAAAGATTCCTCCGTCTCACACTATAAAATATTTTAACCTTGGTTAAACTCTTATCTCTTACACGATGCTACACTCTATAACTCTACATCAACATCGTGCATCGCAATTACTGACTCATCACAGAAACTAATACGAAAAGAACACAAATACAAGTAGCGATCGGTCGCTAAGATAATTTTATTAATTAATTATGCAATGTTTATGCAAAGAAGAAAGAAATGTACACCATCCTTAAAAATAGTTACTTCTGCGGTTTTTAGTGTAACTATAAAACACATCGGTTGTGATTCTCTATATTTTAATCAGGTAACATCAAATGATAATGATGACAGAGGAGTCATTAATACAGGGGTCATCAACCAAACTTATTACTTTATATTTCGCTTTAAAGTTGAGTAAAACCAGCCGTTATATACATACATACATACAGTCGCAGATCCAGAAAAATTTGACAGGGGGGGCACACAATAAAAAATCTATAAACAAACAAACATTATCATATGTTCTTGTAAGTTTCTACATGTGATATGACGCAGATCAGGTCGAAGTGGAGCGGCCAGTTTCGGCCGGCTTGGTAGGGAGAGGGATAAACACATTTAAAAGTCAGTACGGAAAAGGTTAAGCTCAATTAATCTTTTGTTATCCATACAGAAGTCGAAATAACATTTATACTACGTGGTTGGGCATTGGGAATGAATGCTATGAATTAACACTAATATATAATTTTCAATTAAATATTTGGGGGTCTGACGACAGGGAGGGCACGTGCCCCGGTGCCACTCCCCTGGATTCGCCACTGCATACATACATACATACATACATACATACATACATATATATATATATATATATATATATATATATATATATATATATATATATATGGGATTTATTTGAATCATATAAATATTTTGTTATGTATTTAATTATAGAACGAGCTCCATACTACTTTATTTATAACACAAGCATTCTGTGCATTATATAACATTTTCGGTTTTACTATTTTCAAATACAAATTTATTTTCCATAATTACAGTGAGATTGTTTCGATTGTAAATGTCTTTCCCATTTAATGAGATAAATTGGCGTGACGAAAAATTGTTTAAATCCATCTCGTTTGGAAAAATCAACGCTTTCATGGTAAAAAAAAATCCTTAGAGAGAATGCATACAAAGGTAATCCTGCGTTACTTCAAATCGGCATCGATGTGTGACAATACGTCGGTAGTGATCCATCAAGGAGGGAGCCGTAGACTTCAAAGCAGATTTGGCGTACTTTGACAACACGGGGTCAAACTTAAGGTCCAGTTCGGACTCGCCGGCAGGAGAAGAAAAAACGCGACGAGTGTCGCGGAGAACTTCAGTCCTGCCACATGTGGACTCGAGGAATAACACGAAAATGTAATTCTATTCCTAATAAGCGATCAGCTTACGAAAAGGAACTTATGTCGCGATGTTGAGGGTCGGATTCGTTCATGCATTAATGACTTTAATGTAAGTTATTTATATAATGACATTTACTATTCAATTACAAATAATTAACTATTGTATTGTATACACAACTACGGTGTTCGGTTCATTCCAATTGATCTCTAGTAGAAAGAAAGCGTTGTCGATTAATTCGACGTTTTTTCACACTTCGTATTTTCAATATCTAATCTTTTAAAAAAATCTAGGCCTTCTCCTCATAATGTTGTTAGCTCTTTAAATTCGTGGTTTTAAATACTAATAGAAGTAAATCCATTCCGCTTTCTGGATCGTCAGTTTTTTTTACGGCGTTATTACTGAAAGTTACACAAAAATTAGGAAAAAGTTTTGGAAATATGTTTTCAAGTAAAAATAATTTGTACCATGAACTTGCTCTACCTTTTCGATAGTTGACATCAATTCCTTTCACTTGAGAATTTCGTATACACTTCACATGCTGTTTTAGATTGCAAAACACTGTTAACTAGAGAATTTTATTATTCTCAAAGGAAAAATAATATTCGGTTCGCTAATCCTCCTTGTCAGCATTTGGCAATTCCAGTAAAACAATGCATTCAAATCCGAAGTGAGTGGGTAACTTTTGTGTTCAATTCGAAGAAAAAAATTGTCTAAGTCGAGCAGACGGCAATCAGAGGGGAAAAAACATTCCGAAGTGAAATCCCGCGTAGAACTCTCGAAAGAAAAAAACTCTCGAAAAGTCCGTTTCGCGAGAAAAAGTTGGCAACCATGGAAATTGATATGACATTCCGATGATGATGTTCTCCTGTCAGAGGATGTGTGATGTGGAGGTGGAGATGGAAATGCGGGGAGGAGGAGTAAGGTGGGAGAGAGAGAGAGTGAGAAAGAGGAGGGGAAAAGGAGACGAAAGACCGCATGCACGTGGAGTCGATTCACGCCATCTTGATCGAATCGAGGAAGGCGATGACTTGATTCCAACGGACGTACCACGAACTAAAAACAGTGTGAGTGCAAAACCGTTCGCAAAAAAAAAACTGAACGTGAATACTCGATAGTTAATTTCCTTGTAAGTCGACATTTCATGTCTAGTTAAATGACGACGAACTCATTTTATGGAAGACCATCGAAAATATTTTCCGCACTAAAAAACGTCTACTGATGCGTGTTAATCGCTAAATTAAATGTCGATCGTTACAAATTAACTCTTGTAGCGCTTTTCAAGAGCACCAGAAAATTCTTGCGCGAATATAGTAGTCGAAAATCGTGCAGGCTGATGAAGTTTTAATTATATAATCTATGCAGGATACTCTGTTATTCTCCTTTTCTAATCGCGATTTCTATAATTTTCTATTTTTATAAATGGCATATGATATAAAATGCTTAAAATTCGTAATTCAAAAGGCATCGTTATTAAAGTTTACAAATAAAACAATGAATAGTCAATAGGTTTCAGAAAATTTACAGCCATGACATAAATTATTGCACAAACTTAGAGACGAGAGTTTAAAATAAAATCGCAGATTACGTTAACTGAAACTAGAACCAATTTTATCAGTAAATTTGTGATAAGTAATAGATATTATATTTCGAAATGCGATTGCTTGAAAAGCTGAGATACAGTTTACTTTTCAGAAGAACTTTAAAATTTATCCAAGTTAAATTTCGCGAATATACTCATCTTTGAAAAACTTCATTTTCTCATTTAGTTATAAATCAATACCATACGCGCAATCGTAAATAAACAAAATCGAATCGCTTTCTTACCTTTTCGTCCTCGTCCAGTAATTTGGGAATCCGTTCATGACTTTTCTGAAAAGGTGATGACGAAGATTAATACGATTATTTTTTTAACAAAATGAAAACAAACAATTAGGATTATGTGCTTTTCAGATAAACAAAATTGTTCACACATGAGAGTGAAATGCATACCTTAAGTTCATGCGTGGTAGTGAAGAATCTTTAGAGAACGTCAGATCCATGCTGCCTATTTCCAAGAGTAATGGATATTTTTTGGCAGCTTTTCGCGTCTCTCAGCCAACCATTCACCAATTCCAGAACCTGAAAAAAGAAAGCGTAATTGGAAACGATCATCATCATATTATTTCTATTTTTCGGTAGGTTTTTGTCTCTCCTAGTCCAATCTGTCTCATTCAGAACCGTTCTCTTCACTTTATCATACCCATCCCCGTCTTTTAAGCCATCTATAATTCTTTACCTCATCCTACCTCTTTCCTTGCATCTTCCCTTCCACGACTCCTTTCAGTAGAACTTCTCTCAAGATTCGACCCGTCCATTTCTTGTCTTTCCCTCATTACCCTAATTAACCTCCTACCTTTCCCTACTGTATTTGATTTTTCCCTCAATCCAAGTAATTTTCTCAAGTCTACGCTATCGTTGCCCAATCTGCTTCTTCCTCTTCTGCCTTTGCCTGTTTATATAGAATCAATTACTCATGTTACATATATCTACTCTCATTTTGCTTGGGCAACCAAAGTCAGCCAAAGGTCTTTTCAAAGCCATTGTTGCGTTCAATGCTTCTTTCTACTCATCTTTATGATGCCTTTAGTACGGCGCCCTTTCCTAGACAACAACTGATCTACACCTATGTACGTAGTTCTTAGCCTATGCCTTCCCCCGTTTCCTTAGTTTAGCTTTAGCGGCATGTGAAATTAAACGAATCGTTCTATAATCTTGCTATTCTTGACATTGACATTTGTTTTTTTTTCTTCAAAGGAATTGAAATTTATCTTGTGTTGTCCTTTGCCCACACTGTGACTCTTCGTGTATTTTGCGGCAAAATTTATTTAAGAATCTACCTTCTTTTACTAATTCATTTAACATTTCTACTCCTACTACTGTCTTTGACTTCATATCTCTATCTTTTCGATCTCGCTATTCAATATTACCGGGCCAACGCTGTCCCAGTCCACATCTTCCTCTGGATCTCAACAGATTCTGCCTTCAAATAGTTTGCACACAGTGTTGATTCCAGACATTGTTCACCGGGGGAGAAAATGATAACTTCGGGAGTATTTTTTAAAATAAACATTAGATTGAAGTTTGAACGACATAAGTAGTTTTTAATTGTAGTTGTCACTTTCGATCAATCATCATCATCATATTCTCTTTATAAGGAACCAATAACATTTCTTAACATTAAATAAATAAAATAAAATTATTAAATTTTCCCCGGGAGGGGTAAAATCCCCCCCGGTCCCCCCTTGGATTCAACACCGTGTGCACATAACTCCTTAATGTACTTTTTCCATCCTTTCGTCATATCCTCTGTCTCCAAAAATTAATTTGCAGTTTCCTGTATCTAATTGTAGCCAACGTATCCACTTGTTAACTCTTTTATTTATCCATACAGTAAGTCTGTTCTTCCCTTCTTCAGCAGTTCCTCCATGTCCTCACATTATTTTGTCCACCACATCCCTCTCGCTTTTGTGGTTTCCTTCCTAATCTTATTGTTTAATTCCCGATTCACTCTCCTTCCATATTGTGTGTTTACCTACTCCTCCTCTCTACCAACTTTCTAATTAGCTCTCCTTCAATCCAGGGCTTACTTATTTTCTTCGTGTTTATCTTTTCTATCGTTTTATTCGCGTTTTATATGATACATGCTTTCATAACCCCATTATTAGCCTCAACAGTTGTTTGCCTGCCAGCATTTTCTAAGGCTTGCATTACATCCTCCTGATAATCTCCCCGCTATATTCCCTCGAGCACTTCAAAATCGCATTTCGGTGCTCTATTCAATTTAACTTCTTTTTTTTTTAATTTTCAGACGTGACTTCATGACCGCCAAATTTCGATCAGAACATGCTATGAAAGATGAAAGCACTGCTCCTAAATTTTTGTCTGATTATAATATAATCAGTCTGATACCCTCCAAAATTTTCTAAGCATACCCTCCCTTGTCGTGGAGCTTAAACCACCTATTTGCTACCACCAACTTGTTTCTTCTACCAGTTTCTGCCCTTATTCAATTTTCCTTTCTATGCTTAATTTTCCGACCTCGCAACCATCATTGCCTTGCCCCACTGCAGCATTCCGATCCCCAATGACTGACAAATTATATTTGGATTTTATTTTTCTCATAACTTCCTCCATTGAATCGTAGAATACATCCACTTCCTCCTCGCTCTGGTCACTCGGGGATTTAACATTCACTAATTTTCTGGTCCTGCCTTAATCCCCTCCAATATCAGACTGTCGTCTAACCCGCGGCGTGCTTTTGACTCTTTGTCCCGCTATATTGCCTAAAACTAATTATATTCCGTCCTGGCTCTCATTTCACTCACTCTAAAATTATCAATCTAAATATCTCCTTTTTTCCACCCAGATGATCACAAGCCTAAGATATTTATCTGACCTCTTCTCACTTCCATCTTTATGTTTTTTAAGTTACCTTTCCTAAGTATCGTCCAGACGCCCCATTTCCAAACTTTTTCTTCGCCATTCAGTTGTCACGAGCTGTGAAAGGGTTTCGTAGGATGACGAAAGAGGAAGCAATACTTTCGTCACAGATGGACGCGACGCCAGCTCTAATGGACATGGTCTCGCACCATTCGTGAATCAAGTATCTTTATAAGCCGTGCTTGGGTTAACAGTTGAGATAGTTTCCCGTTGCATTCCTCAAAAGTGTTTTTAACCTGACACCATCACTTAATTAAGCCGATGCAGCGTGTAAAGACGCCTTTCGTAGTCTCATATCTGAGGTACAGACGCTACGCGGACTACTCTTAGTCCGGTATTGACCTAACCCTGCCAGGAACAGATGATCGAGTCAGTGCATCTCTAATGGAGCATTTGAGCTCTTCCACCACGCCAAGATCACAGTCCAAAGAAGGAAGTTTCTCAAATACTATTCAATAATTTAATCACATGTTAACACTTTCTCTAAAAGGTGTACGCGTACGAATATCATCACTCTACTAGCGTAATTGCCCGTCAAATATGACGGGTAGGCGTGAATTAAGTATTACGTTAAAATAAAATAATAATTAATGACACCAACTTTTATGTGCACTCAAACGTAAAAATATAATATAATATCCACATAATCGAATGTTCCAAAAAGTAATAATAGTCATGGACATATAAAATGATGTTTTAACCCGATTTTCACCATTTTTAGGGGCGTTTCGCTCCCAGCGTGAGCGCCTATTATCGTCGGTCTGTCCGTCCGTCTGCCCGTCCGTCCGTCCGCACGTTCGTTCTCGGCTTCTACCCAACGGATTTTCATGAAATTTGATATTAAAGACTTTCAATAAAATATAATAAGTAAATCGCAAAAAATGAATGACGTAAGCCAATCAGGAGTACCACTTTACTGGTGACAAAAAATTAAATTTTCGTCATATCTCGTAAAGTATTAGTCATATCAAAATATTTTTAGTTTTAGTTAAGAGCGGTTTTCTTCCCATCTAACACCATATAGCAACCAAACTTTACACCGTCCGCACACACACATACACTTACCAAGAGAATTACATGTTTTAATTCTCATATATCATAGTCGGCACTCCTTATAACTTTTTCATTTGCTCATCTTTCAATATCTGAAATTTTTCAAGAATGATTGTAGGCTGTAATTATTTCATATACATTCAAAATTTGGCATATTTTATATATTTCTCAACTAAACTAACCGACGGCTGGGAAATTCGGAATGCGATTTTTTAATTATACTTTGTAACATTTTCTCAAAATGGCGCTATGGCGCAATTTGCATTATGAAACATATATGGAAAATTTTAGCAAAGTTAAGACAATGTCGGTCGCCTGGCAATTTCAAATCACGTAAAAATACCTTCATTGAAGCATGTTAACTTTCTATGAACACGCAAGAAAAAGCCTAATACGCGGAAGCTAATAATTTTCACGGATTGTGCATCACAAAAGGCTAATATAGAGATATGTATTACAACATAAAAGTGAATTTATCGCTACCCTTTGTTAGTACAATTCTGAAGACACAGCAAATTACTCGGGCTTACCATGCATGAAAAATTGGGACCTTTAACATTATAAGTGGGTTCAAAATCGTTGCAAGGTTTTGAATATCCCAGGCCTGTCTATCGTAAAAGTTGTTTTTCGAAAACCTATAATAACGAAAAAGGAAGAGTGGCGCGATGATAACAACATGAGGACGTTTTACATATTAAAATTCGTTTTTCGATTATAAAATAAACATATTTGACTTAATTTTATGTGGCACGCAGTCTCAGGTTAAAATTTCATTTCTCGTTTCGTAGATCTCAGGTTTCGCATTCTGCTCGCACGTGTTCAAACAGCCGTAACGGGGTGTTAAAAATAAATTAAATTAGGACGGTTATATGTTGCGTAATAGTTGATTTTTATATTCTATTCTAAGTCCAGATGAGAGCGCACCCAAGTTCTATGAACGAGATACTTGAAATGGCCCGTGAAATACTGAATTTCTGAATTTCGATGATGGAGCATGACAGTACCAAAATATAAGATAAAGAGCCTCGCGATATTCAACTCTTGAATAATTTTAAACTTGTTTTTATCTTACACAAAATAACATAGAGCGTTTGATTAATTTCCTTATGAATGGATTGCATCAGACTGAACCCATAATAATTATTGTACTATTGAAACTGGGCACTTGAAAAAACCAGCTATGGACATTGTGTCTTTTTTAAATGTGCGTGTCTCTTCAAATATCCAAGAATAATTAGATATTTTAAAATAATATATAATGGTAAAATACAAAAATTATATAACACGAAACGCCTAAGGTCGGGAGCGTTTTGACGATCACGATCCAAGGGTGGACTACATTTAACTTTAACGTAAAAGAAATTTTACGGCAGTGAAGTGTTGCCTGTGCTAAAACGTCGCTTCTTTAAGGAATAAAAATTATTCATAGTCCACTCCAAAAAATTCCGAGCATGAATCTAGCGTCTAATCGAAACCCCAAACGACGTTCCCCAATAACACAAACCCAGGAAACGCGGAAAGTGTACCGCAAGTATGGAACGTTTGCTAGAAATTTTGAATTCCCCGTTTTCAAGACATATTAAAACAAAAAGGTCGCGTAATTATTTGAGTAAGCAACGACGCGACGACAGGACACTTTAATCGGTCTTTTTAACCCCTATCATCGCTGCTCGGAAAACCACTCAAAATAAAGAAAACAAACGTCCCGTCAATTCGACAGTCACACTAGGCAAAGAAAACTCCGAATTTATCGGAATCCGACCAATCACCTCCTCTCCGAAGGATGCGAAAAACGTTTTTCGCACGAAAAAAAATCGAGGAAGCCCGATAAAAATACACTCACGGTTTCGCAAAAAACAACACTCGTAATCCTCAGACAAACAGATCCACCACTCAAAAAAAAAAAAAAAAGAATCAGTGGAGGAGACTTAGCTGTTCACTTAACCATATCACTCGTCCTATTAATAATGCAACTCCAAGATGTTGAAAAAAAGTCTTCGAAACGATTAATAACACCTTCAACATTCGCGCGGCACAGATAACACTGAATGACTTACAGCCAACTGTCGGTCGCTTTTTCCGCTCGATAAAGCAATCCAAAACGGACGAGGACCTCGTCGCCTCTGATAGATGTAGTACAACCACAGAACCATTGAAGGCTCTGGGAATTTGTGGGGAAATTTATAGCGTGCATCCCTCACAGGAAGGGGAAATATTGCCCTCCCTCAGCAAACCCATCAAGGAGGAAGAATCCTAACAAGTGCTCGAGGGAGGGAGGGAGAGAGAAAAAAAATGCTTCCTTCGGTGGTCTTATCTCTGTATTTTTTTTCTTTCCACCACTAATTCATCTAATGCGGCGAAGAGGGAGTGTGTGAGTGAAGGGGGAACGAGGTAAGGGCATAAACTCAAATGAACGAAAGGGCTTCTTCCGAACTCGACGCCGCGCATCTTTCGAGGTTTAATCCTATACACTGGCGATTCGTCGCTCCAAAAACCTTGACTATGATAAACGGGAAAGGAATTGCATCATCCGGAAGGAAAGGTAGAGAGAAACGTCGCATGCAATCCTAGTTACGGTTTGAGTCACGTTATCGTGGAAATTATGTAGTCCCGACGAGTGAGAAACGCGGTAAACCGTTGGTTGCATCATGTGTGAACATTTCTATTTCCTATGTAATAAATTTGGGGTGCGAGGCACGGTGATTTAACCAAACAAGTAAATAAATAAAATACTTCTTCAAAGTAAAAAAGGAAGATAATACATTCACTCTGCAGGTCGCTGGTAAATCAGGGCCGGTTTCAGGCGTAAGCGACGTAAGCGGGCGCTTACAGGCGCCATTTCAGAGGGGCAGCAAAATCAATATTTCGGATTTTGACATTTTCATTTTTTTTTTAGGGTTTATTGCGCAGAGCTTGAAAACATCGCGAAAAAATTATATTTTACGCCACGATATGTCATTTACATTCAGGGTCGGTTCAAGGTGTAAGCGACGTAACCTACCGCTTACAGGTGTCACCTAAGAAGAGCGGCAAGATGAACGATTTAAAGTTTTACATTGTCTAAAACACGCCGATACACTGTGCACTTTCCTTAACCTCTTGAGCAGAATACATACACGCAAAATCAATAAATATACTGCTAAGTTTCGTGTGCTTTTATGAATTAAGCATTGTAATTTCAAATAACCTTCCCGCCCCAAATGCAGTGAACCTTCAATTCTAGAGATTGTGATTACTCGGGGCTTGTCTCTTTGTGCAACTATTTAACATTCGGAATCTCTACCTTTTGCACGTACATAGCTTTCCTTTCTGATCCCTGATAAATGACTTTGCAAAGAAAAAATCCCGAAAAAACTTAATCTCGTCCTTTTCGAAAAGTGGGTTCGTAAAGTTGCAATGTAAAAATATTCGGGAATATATTCATTACATAGTAATTTTTTATAAGGTCAGTGAATGTATTATTTCTATTTTCTGAAAATATTCAGCTGAATATTTTTTTGGAAAAAAAAACCGTAAAATAAGTTTATTTTCTTTTTTTAGTATATCATTAAACTTATTTCATGCCTTTGATATCCAGAGGGGCGGCAAATTTTTACCTCGCTTACACATATTTTTTGACTGAAACCGGCCCTTCTGGTAATACCGTAAGTGAAAAGGAGAGACACAGGCAAAAACATGAAAACAAAGTCAAAAAGCACTCAAACATTAAATTTTTTGCCAAAACTAGACACCGATATTTCGACAGCTTTGTTTACATTTTCTTCTACGCCAGAGGTGGCAATCTTCCCTAAATGGTGTTTGCGAATCCTTCGGCGTGCCGCATCGGAAGTTGCTGTATCAGAGCTTAATTCGGAATTTATTTATAGATTCTGAGTTATCATATAAGAAAGTAGTTCCCAACCTTTTCTACATGGCGTGCCACATCGGTAATTGTGAATCCTTCGGCGGGCCGCATCAATTGTTGCAAATTCTTCTGCGGGCCGGAATAGAGTTTAAAACGGTAGTTTCCTATAGGTATATTCTGAGGTGCTGTATTGGCGAAAATCGAGTCAAAAGGTTTTTTATGGTTAATATGCCAATATTAAAAGTTTTATTATCATAATTTTCATAAAAGTATACGAATTTTCGTGTTATATTTTTCGGATCATGGCTTCGAGGGCCGCACAAAAATCGTAGGTTGGGCACCACTGATATAAGAGAACATCAACTCTAAATAAGATTTTTAGAGTTAAAGTTTCAATATTAAATGTGTTGAATTAAATATATACGAATTTGTATATGTTAAATTTTACGGATCTCTTTTTCATCACAACTTCGCGGGCCACGTTAAAACGCTCTCTGGTGCCGCGTCTGGGGGTTGTCCAATCCTGTAGTAAACGCTTTTCCAATTCGGGTATCCCCAACGCGGATTTGATTATATGTACACTGTTAAATGAATGATACGCTTATTGGCCCAACACCTATAATATTTAACCGTGTTTGGCCTATATATGAGAGATGAGAGAGCTATAAATCACGTGATATTTTTACATAGCGTGGTTTGTGCCCAGCGCGATCTTTTCTTTATATAACCCCCGCATTTCCCAATGGTCTACTGTAATTAAAAGAAATTATCGAGCTTGCCTGATGGCTAAGATCAAATCGGTTACTATTTATCTATTTCAGGATCTACATTCTGTGAATCGCCACTGATGACAGTTGCCACGTAGCTAAAACGCGTCTTTTTTTCCCAACTTTATTATCGCTATTGGAGACTTGTAATTTGCCAATGGAGAAATAATTGTATTTATAGGTCGGTTAAAATTTAAAAGGACTGTATTAAAAGATAAAGCTATTATCTAAAATGTGCATTAAGAATTTTATAACTCGAACTTCTATGACTCGAAACTTCCATTACTCGTAGACATTGTTCTATTTTTCTATTGAAGTCCCATGGCCCTAATTTAGTTAATTCCGTATAATTTTGCCTTCTTTTGAGATTCGATCAAGTATAATGAACTAATTCCATGCGTGGTTGAATTTTTAAAGTATTCCTCTTTTAGCCTGGTTGTCCTGCATAAAAATGTAAAAAAAAGTCGGCATGTCCATATGCGGGAGTTATTTTGGAGAATTTTTGGAGAGGCACAAATTTTTCGCATTCGTCCTGGAATTTTGGCTAGAAGTGCAGATGCGGAGACAACATCACAGATGTAACGACACTTATCGTTTTCAAAATATCTCGTACGTAGTGATGGGCATAATCGAGAGATCATAATCGATTCATTCGATTATGACATATCATTCGATTCATTCGATTATACCAAATTAGTAGTTAGTATTACTAACTACCCTAACTACTGATTTGGTTAGTACGTGATGGGCATAATCGAGAGATCATAATCGATTCATTCAAATTAGTAGTTATGATCATTCGAATGATTTTAGTAATTAGGAATCTTCCGAATGATATTAGTAGTTGGAATCATTCGAATGATTTTAGTAGGTGGCTTGTTTATTTATTTGTTTAGTAGTAGTTTATTAGCACCTAGTCTGAAATTTTACAAAATAATTTCAACAAAAGAGAATTTTCACTTGCATATGGTTGTAAAGGTTTTGTTTCGTTTAACATGTATATTTCTGTAAGTAGGTATATTTGCTATTTGCAACATGTAATTTATGCAGTTTATAAATGTACTTAATTTGAAAATTATTATATTTTTTTATGATGAATAGTGTCTGTGATGAAATAAGTTTATTATAGCTTCTGTACATTAATCCTTTATTTAGGTACATTTTTTTACATTCTCATTGTTTTACATTATTAGTATTCTTTCATTTTTTCATAATTTGATGTGATTAAACGAAATAAAACGCAGATATAACGAGAAAATGGAAAATTTACTATAAATCATGACCAACCGAATGCTGTTGAAAACGTAAATAGCAAACAATACATTTTATTTTCAAACTTTACTCTCGTCATTTTTCTCCCAATTGAATATTTTGTGAAAATTAATTCTAAATACATTTACACTACAATTATTTAACTTCACATTTACACAAAATAGTCGTGAATGATTAACTAGTAATCAAAACGAATTATTTGAACGAATGAGATAATCGAATGATCTTAACGAATGAATATCTCCATTACTAATCATTATGGAAATCATTCGATTATGCCCATCACTACTCGTACGTCTCAAAAACGGGCTGGAGTCCTTGATGAAAAAATTCAAGGTTTAACTTATGTATTTTACGCAGCCGGCTTTTGTGTTTTTTTTAATAAACGCGCATGTCTACTCTTATCGAAAGCAATTTATAAGCTCAATACTTAAAGTGCATACTTTTTGAAGGACGAAGCGCTGACTGGGGTGAGACAAAACCGGATTGAAACTTGGCCTCTGCCAGGATAGCCTGCGCCTAAAGCACCGTCGCCCCATATTCGCATACCAGGGGCGTATATTCTAGGCTAGCTGCGAAGCCCAGAGAATTCAAACAAATGAATATATTTAGGAACGTGTGTGGAATAAGACTGGTTTCAATAGTTTAAATTATTTAGTTACGGCCTGTGATAAACATAAAAAAGTTTGCTATTTCAGTTTTTTAAAATATCCCTTGTTGAGTGTTAGCGTGAGATACGTCTTGAACTCAGGATATGCCTCTGTACGCACACCCTATAAAAATACAGACGATGCACTTACTGTTATTAAAAAAAGGGTTAATAATTCAGGCAGCGCCGTATTTACGCACAGGCAACTGCCTACGGCGCCAAATTATGAGGGGCGCCAAAATATGAGCGACACCAACTTATGAAAGGTACAAAATTATGAAAGACGCAAAACATCGAAGTTTTTGTTAAATGGTATACAAATTTTGAATTATATCGCCTCATTTAAGAATACACTAGCGTAATGTGAAGGCACGTTCAATAATGGCGGGCCGCATTCCATGTTTTAGACTTTCCCAGTCCTATCACTGTTTTATTTTCTCTGGACATTCACTCTATCCTTTCACTGGAAGCGAAGATCGCCGCATCCCTTCAATACGTTCTTAAACCCATTCATTATATAAATACTAAATTTGGTGTGGCAGGTTCGGTCCTTAAGGCACGCTAGAAATGCGCTGGCAGCGGGAAGAACATTCATATGCACACATTATGTGCAAAGTTTTATAAATGGTAATGAGCAACTGCGAATACTTTGAAAGTGCTGATTAAATATTTTTCTTGCATTTTTTGGATTATTCACAATTACTTGTGTGAAATATTGCAGTAATTCATATGAGTTTGGATCGAACCAAAGTATACAATAACTTACTTCGTGGGTTTCATCGGAAAAATTAGCCAAATAAAAACATGCTGACCATCTTCTGCTATGGTATTATCGTTCCTATATTCTAGATATTTGGGAATATCTTTCCTGCATACAGTACGAAATATATTTTTACCTTTTGTTACAATAAAATTCCGACTGCGGGATAGCAATATTGTTATCTATTTTCAAGATATTCTATACACTGCTTCATACTTGAAATAATATCCATTGTTCTTTTGACTTAGAGTAAATATAATTCATCCTCTCAAGGTTATCGGAGATCAAGTAACAACCGTCGTAAAATACTCATGAAAGATATTCGATGCTCATAACAAAAGAGACTTTCCTGAAAAAAATCACGGCGAAGTCTGGTAACCACTATTTCACGTACCAAATTTTTACGAAAATTATTTATCTCATTTGGTTAGTAAAGTCTTGGCCGGTTTTCGACCCATGCAGGTAAAATGGAGTGCATCAATAAATTGAGACTATCTACGTTAAGTCAAAAAAATTTGATGTGGCCAACACATGACGTTCTCCATATTTGGGGTATATATATATTTAAATTCTTTTTATGAATAGCCTTATAAGGCAAAATTATTATTTCGTATCGTAAAAGAATACAGTCGTCCTTATTGTCGTCAATACGTACATTTTGAATGTTTACAGAATCCACCGCTACATGGTGGTGGCGCTGTATACTGCAAATTAAGAAAAAGCAAAATATCTCCGAAATGGATGGCTCTCCGAAAATTTGTTTCAAACAAAACTTGGAAGAAATAGTATTCTCTACAACTTTGGTCGTCACGAAGATTACCAATAACGACGTTTTAAAGGAGATATTTGACGGAAACCGAAAAAACCGATTATTTATAAATAATTCCTAAACAATAACTGCTATGGAAATTGTTTCAAATGTAAGTTGTAGAAAATTACAGTCTCAATTACTTTTGTATCGAATTGTATATAAAATAATGATGTTTTAACTGAGAAATATCGCAAAAACCGAATCGGGTTTCGAATAAACCTCAACTTTCGTTTAACCGGTATTGTCTAAAAACTACTCAGCTCTTCAGGCTCATACCAAAGTGTTATATTTGAAATTTGGTAACGATATGGCAAGTACTTTTAGAGTTAGAGCCCCCATAATCATATACACATCATTCCGAAAATAGTCTAAACGTGTTCTAGGGACCTCAAAACGTGTATTTCCGTTGAAATCTCGTAGTCGATTTTTCTCATGAAAATAATACTTTCTCTATACTACGTATATGGAGAAAGTAAAAATAATGAAAACCTACAGTCGATTTTATTACGTGTTATTTTTTTCGTGATTTTTTTCGTCACCACTTTATCATATGTGAATCGAGCATTCTTGCCAAATTTAGAGTTTCTATCTCTATTTTCTCTCGAGTATTCGATAGAGGCGGTGGTTAGCATGCCTATCTCCCAATGTTATGGTCGCGGGTTTGAATCCTGCCGAGGGAATGTCAAAATAAAAATATCATTATTCGCATTTTTTCTAGCGAGCGGGTTTAGCGTTACATCCGACAAACAAACCAACCAACAGATCGAGGAAAATATCTATAGAATTTCTGAGCTATGTAAGCATAGGGCATTCGGTGTATGTTTGGTGCAGTAGAGTGTACATCGCTTGGCAGAAGAGCGTGGGGAGTTTGATACATCTAGGGAGGAATATGTTATAGCGGCAGTCAGGTGCAAATTGGGTGGCATAACTCAGGGGGTAATTTCGTGTGTTGGGTGGTCTTCATGCTCATACCAAAGTGTTATATTTAAAACTTGGTAAGTATATGGACAGTACTTTTATAGTTAGAGCCCCCACAATCACATACACAGATCATTCCGAAAATAGTCTAAACATGTTCTAGGGACCTCAAAACGTGTATTTCTGTTGAAATCTCAGTCAATTTTTTTCATGATCACAATACTTTCCCATTACTACGTATGGAAAAAGTAAAAAGAGCAATAAAATAATTTAACAGTGGAATGTAGCACTGGCAACGTTGCAAACATCTCACATGGCTAGGACGATATTTTTCGTGCCCGGCAATCACGTTTCATCCTCCGAAGTGTGAGCACGATTGTACGAGTGTTTGTAAACTGCCTTTATTCTGCACATTGGATGTTTCTGCAGAAGGTATGTACTTTATTAATTGCGTTAAAAATAACATAGGTATACATTCATTTATTTAGTACTTCAACGGACGAAAACATGGAAAACGTGCGACAGGTCATTCGCGAGGATCATCAGCGTACCATCCAAGATGTCAGCATCATTGTTGGCCTGCCCTACGGGACGTCAACGAATTCTGTCTGATGAACTAAACATGAGGCAGATAGCAGCCAAATCGCTCTGTCTGTGCAGCAGTTCTTGGCCAAGAACAACACGGCAGTGGTCCCCCATCCCCCTTACTCCCCCGACTTAGCCCCCTGCGACTTCTTCCTGTTCCCCAAGACGACAATTCATATGAAGGGATGGAGATTTGACGCCATTGAGGACATCCAGGTGGAATCGCAGGAAGTGCTGAACAGCATTTCAAAATCACAGTTCCAGAGGTGCTTCCATGACTGGCATAGGTGCTGGGATCGTTGTATCAAATCCCAAGGGGACTACTTCAAGGGTGATGGTGGCGATTAGAACCTCAGGTAAGCCTACGGTAGTTTATGGCTACAGTCCCGGAACTTTTGGATAGCACCTCGTATACCTTATCACGCCATTATGGAGGCTAAGGGAAAATGTTACTCATCTGAACAATCGATAAACATCGCTGAGAATTTTGTGGAAATCCGATTGCAGGCATTACCGGACCACACAACTCAGAGACTTGTAAGTGTTCAGTCTGATGTGATCACGCGGTTAAATATCAGATTTAAGACACTACTATTACTGACTTGCAAATGGGGGTGCGGTGGCAGCTCCGGCCAAAGTACTTATAAACAGAAATTTAGTGGAGAAGGAAGCGAAACCCAGCAGGATTCAGATTTATTTATAGTACCGGTAGTTCCACTACAATTTTCAGTAGACTCCGACAATAATAAGCTAATTCTGTGGCAAAATCAACGGCCTTCCTCTACTCGATATTGTAGGCCAATCAAACTTTTATTTGAGAAAGAATCAACAAAATTATCCAAGCGTGAAATAAATAATATTGAAGAACAAATAAAAGTTGTTTCTGAAACAAAAATCGAAGTAGACGAAAAGAAATTAGTCGTGAAACATAAATTAATTATGACTATGGTAGATGGCAATATCTGTAGTGCCGTAACAGGCAAGTTTGCCCAAAAGTGCTGTGTGTGTGGGGCTACTCCCAAAGAAATGAACAACATAATCACAGTTCAATCAACAAAACTTCCTGACATTACGACATATGAATTAGGTTTATCTACACTCCACGTGTGGATTCGCTGTTTCGAGTGCCTTCTTCATATTGCCTACAGGTTACAGGTGAAGAAGTGGCAAGTAAGGAATGCAGAGGAGAAATTAAAAATAAACTAAAGAAAAGAGAAAATAATATGAAGATTTCGTTCAGAAATGGGTTTGTTGGTGGATATGCCTAAGCCTGGAAGTGGCACAACAAATGATGGGAATACTGCCAGATGTTTTTTCTGTGATCCATCAACCTCATCATCTATTACTGGCATTAACGAGGAATTGATTAAACGGTTCGCGATTCTCAAAGTGATATCAAGCGGTTATGACATCAATGCAGCTGCATTCAACACTTATGCTAAAAAACAGCGACATTATATATCGAACTTTATTGGTGGTACTATATGCCAGCTAGTGTCCACAAGTTACTGATACATGGACCAGTTATAGTTAAAGCGTCTTTGTTGCCTATCAGACAATTGTCTGAAGAGGCACAGGAAACCCGTAACAAAGATTGCAAAAGCTTCAGAAAGGGTCATACACACAAATTTTCAAGAATAAGTACTATGGAGGACTTACTACATAGGTTGTTGATTACATAGGATCCTGTGATTGCTCATTATAGAAAGAAATCACAACTGAAAAAGGTAAATCTAAATGCAGAAGTATTCAGCTTACTTGAAAATCCCGCTGTACCAGCCACCGCTCAATCCGAAAATTTAAGTGCAGAGAATCAGGAGTTCGAGTCCAAGTCTAATACAGATAGCATTTAAATTTTAATCAAGATAAAACGTTTTCTGCTATGTCTTTTTAAACAAATGTTTTTTGTAAATAACTAAAGATAAATTATTGCATTTAACACTATTACATTAGTTCTAATCCTATGCAAAAATGCTGATCGTATTATTATCTTCATCATTATATAACATGTATCGCATATATGGTACATTCCTTTTGTATAATGTGTATATTGTGGATGTTTTATGACTCTTGAGATAAACAATTATGATTATTAAAAATATCGTAAAAAGTACCACATTTGTTTCATTTATAATTTTGTCCAGCTATATTTCAATTTTCAACCACTGTGAGCTGTGCCTCACGCAGTGGTGCTAATTTCTTCCATTAAAACCCATTGTTGAGCGAAATTTTGCTATGAGAATACCAGAGGAACAACATCACCGAAAACCCTGTGGCCATATAAATTCACGTTTTGAAATAAAATAAAAGAATTGTACAATCACAGGCTCATGAAAAATGCTTTATTTTTAATTTTTGTTGTTTTTAATTAATAGTGTGAGACAATGGTTAAGCTGTTTACTGCGACTGACACGCACGAAGACAGGCTCCATCCACATAAACCCGAATTCATTAGTTTTTTTTAATGATGCCTTCCCTGCAAAGCTTGTCTGCAGGTAGGGGAAAGGCCCCAAGTCAAATCACAATATCCATGCCCAAAGCAGGATTCGAACCCACGACCTTTGGATTAGAAGGCAGGAACACTACCTACCAGTCTAACCTGGCCCCATTAAGGCTATTGACCTACAAGCAATTCGATGTTTTCCTTTCGAAATTTCTTTTTTCTGCCCTTGGCAAAGTACCTTTTAGACGGATTGGCCGAATTTTCTACTCATACTTTTAGTCGTTACATAACCTTATCCATTTATGATTCAAAGCAGCGTAATCTGTTCCGAATATTAATGTTACCGGTATTCTGATAGTGGTATTTAAATATTTTGTTATAATTAGTCGTGTACATTATTACGAGACTTTATGTAAATGAGTTTCGCTATTTGTGAAATTCTGCAAACTTCAGCATGCCTATGTGATATAGTCGTTTTATGATATGTAGTGTGTTCGTCTTAAGAGGAGCATTTATTGCATCCCAGAGAGTGAAATCACACCGCTGCAGCATTTTTCTCATCAAAAGTAGGAATCTGAACTAACTTCTCTCTTCAATGTTAATTGGGTAAACAGTAATCAATAGTTGTCATGGCATCCAATAGATTAAATTACATTTTACTACTGAATAGGGAAATTAAATGTACACCGGTATACATTTCTATGTATATGAGATTCTACAGGGTGCCTACTTGCTGTATACTTTTAGGTAATAAAATCTCTACTAACATTCCTCTTTCTCTTCAATGATGTTTCATGTTGTGTGTGCAAATATTTCTTCATGTTGCAGTTTGTTAGTAAGCTCATTTACTTATTAGGCAGCAAGAAAACCTTCATAGTTGATATTTGGTATTGTAAATGCAGATTTATATTAATCAGAATGTGAATTTTATTGCGATATCGTGATGTATTGGAATATATACCTCATGAATGTGCCATTAATAAAAATGCACCTTAAAACTGGAACTGTACCTGATTGCCAGTGGTAGTAGTAGTAATATGATTATTTAAATATTAATAGTAATACTAATAATAATTTATTCATTCAAGAATATGAGATGCTTATATAGGACATGTCAGAATACAAAAATTAAAGGCACAGGAAGTTTTTCTTTTATTTACAACATCGTAGTTAGGGTTGCCAACCTCCAGCTTTCGGGCCGGAGATCTCTGGATCATCGCCGTAATCTCCGGTCTCCGGGTGAGTAGCACAAATCTCTGGTTCAATTTCGATTGCAGCGGGAAGTCCTTTTTATGAATTTTTTGTTTTTTATAAATGATTCGAATTAACATAGTTTGTACTTTTATTTCCATTGTATTTTGTTTTATACAAAAAACAAATTGACGATGCTCTTACAATTTCGTTAATTAGCGATATTTAAAAAAACGATTTTTAATCATATGCCCTAAAATCACGACTGCCTTTAAGAATATTCAATATATTTATCATTACATAAAAGTCCTCTTGGGTTTCTTCTAAAGTATCCAGGTTTCAAGCAAACTGTGGTTTATGAATATCTTAAAGTGGTGGTGGAAGGGCTAGCATATCGGCCTACCATCATTAAGGTCGTGGGTTCGAATCCTGCCAAGGGCATGGATGTTTGTGTCGTTTTCATAATTTCATATTTCATCAATCATGTGTGTGTGTCTGATGCAGAAGGCAACGGGAAACCACCACATCATATGTGTTTATTCCCTAGTCATTTCAAACCAACCTTAGGGTTAAAAACTATGAATGAATGAAAGTAGGCAACCCGTAACAACATCTCTGGTTCATGAAGATCTAAAAGTTGGCAACCCTAATCGTAGTATACAATACTAAACCACACCTTACGGTATTATGTTTTCAACTTAAAGTTTCTAAACAAAGGACTGAATTTGTGTCATATTTCATATATTCATCAACAGAAGAGGAATATTTATCAATTAGACACCTTGTCAGGATTATTTCAAAGTTGCAATGTTTTTTTATATCTTTTATCTCCTTAGGTAAATTGTAGAATCTGTTATAAAGAGAAAGTAATTTAATAATATGATATTGATTTTATATTTCTTTTGTGCTATTACTTATACTTATACTACAACATCAAGAATTTTCTTTTAAAATACCTCTCTGATGGTTCAAATTCATCTGAATGCTTGCTCTGGTAATAATGCTTTTTGCTGACAAACTTCTTATTCCTATCCAAACTTATTTGGGGAAAAATGATTGAGTTTTCCATTATTTCTGAATATTAATTATAAATTAATTTTCTCATTATTTGCCAGGCAAATGGAAATTGGGTGTTCCTGTAATTTGTTTGTAGCAAGGAAAGGAAGCTAAATTGTTATAGATATTTGTTAAATTATTCTTCTTGAATTTAAACTTCTTTACCATCAATAATAAATATAACAATTATCCTGAGTTATAATTGAATAGTATTTTTATAAATGTCAATCTCAGGCTGTGTTCTTATGCCTTGGCTTACCCTTAGCTCAATATTAATTAAGAGAGAGAATGAGAGTCATTTGGGAAGGATGTAACATTGCAAATGTTACATGTCATTACTGACAATGAGCCAGATTTTTCTCTGAGATTTTATCATACAAATTTTGCTCCAATGAGATGGAGGTGATATTCTCTTAAATATAGAACAGATCTTAGATTATAACATATAATTATCTATGGAAAAATTCATAAATATCAATCATGGGTTTTGTCATGTCATTGTCAAGCTTTGTAATCAATGTATATTCAATGTTTTTTAATATAAAACTATAGTTCAGCTCAGCAACTGAGAATCTGTTTTTTTAAATCTATAAAAAACAGATGTTTCTTCTTTTATAATCTTCAAATTAATAGATAATGTTAGGTTTTATAGAATTTTTATTCTGAAAATTTGTAGAATACTTTATCATGAGGGAAGTAAGAATATCATGAAGTGCTGTAATGTCAACATGCTATCCTATTTTATTTGATTATTTCATTATTGTTTCAGAAGCATGTCTCCGAGAGATAGTTACCAGATCATTCTGAGAATTAAGTCTCCCACACAACTGACATAGTGGATCTGCCTGGACCAATTCTCCTTCGTGATAGCAAGAAACAATAGGAGTGAGTATAATCAATATGTTACCAAGTAGAATTAATGAGCTTTACATATTACATATCGTATATATTAGGTTGATTATTGTATGCGATGTTCTAAATTGCATCTTGCATACTATTGATCTACCCATTCCTATAGAATGGGTATATGTGAAGCATTTTGGCATAGTTTTTCAAAATAATTTTGGCTTAGATTTGATATAAGACACCCACAACGACAGTGCCTCTATGTATGGAATCACGAACTAACATGTAAACAAATGGAATCGCTTGAATTTTGTGGATCTGTGAATATAGATTGAAGTTGAATTAATTACATCTGTTGGGTCTGATTCATTTCTTAAAATAATACAATATAAACCTAACCGGTACTTACGTATTATCTCCAGGACCTTACTTACGTACAACATACTTACGTATTATCTCCAGGACCTTACTTACGTACGACATTAACAGAAACTGATTGGCCTGTCTCGACATTTACAAACCCAATCACCAGACAACGAGGAGGGTTTCTTTGGTTCTGGGTGAGGCGAAGGGCGCAGTAGCACCCAGAGACGACTACCCATTAAAACAAAGTGAGCCAAAGGCTGGTCAATGTATCCTTTCAATGTTATATCCTCTTGACCCAGCGCGACTCGATCTCCAAACCAAGCGACTGTTTACAATAATTCATGATTCCGTTCATGGAAGCACTTCCGGTGCTGCGGTCATGGGTGTCTTATATCAAATCTGTTCCATAATTTTTTGCACATTCAGACAGAAGTTGTAGATGTTTTTAGAAGTAGGAATTTTTCCTAGTGAAAATAATATAAAATTTTATAATTGTAATCACTTGGTAACACATAAATTTATGCTGTATAGTTAGAAGTTAGACAAAGTACAGAGAAGTGCAGCTATTAATACTTTCAATAGACAAAAATGCAACAAATTACTTAATTTTTAACATATGTATATGTTTGCCAGCAGTCAATTGCAGTATAATTTTATGACTATGAATATGCAAGTGTGGAGTATAAAAATAGGATATATCCTATTCTGTGTTTGCCTAATCCTTTGAAAGGTAAATCGATACCTGACTCCACAAGGGACCTAGTGACCACATTCTATAGAGAAGCTGACGTAAGGCGCGAGTTGCCGGGTGTGAAACAATATAAGAGCGTCGTAGAAGGAGGAGGTCGAACGCGGAAACAGAGGAGACTCATTCTTGGCACTCTGAAAGAAATTTATCAAGCTTTTAAAGAGAAAAACCCAGATGTGAAAGTTGGGTTTTCCAAGTTCTGTGAGCTGCGACCAGCAGAGTGCATCTTAGCAGAAGCGTCCAGTACCCATTCTGTTTGTATTTGTCAAATTCACCAGAACTTTAAGCTCATGTTTTCTGCAGCACGCTTCAATGATTTGAAAGTGAGCTCAGGTGAGATTCCTTTTGAGACATATCGGGACCTTCTGTCCATGACGCTTTGCGAATGTGCGAATCGTGATTGTTACCTCGGCTCATGCGAGAAATGTCCTGGGAGCGAGAACCTGACGGATACTCTTATGAATATTTTTGCAGAGAACTGTATTGAAGAGATCACATACTGCCAATGGAGACAGGTTGACCGGTGCTCCTTGGATGACGTTACCCAGCCAATTGACGAATTTCTTGAGAAGTCAGTAGAAAATGTGCCGGACGTGGTTAAGCATGATTATGTGGCCAAAACGCAATCTGAATACTACAAAAATATAAGAGAGAATTTGCAGCATGGGGAGGTATTAGCTATTTCTGATTTTTCTGAGAACTACCATTTTGTTGTGCAGGACAGTGTACAGGGATTGCACTGGGATAATACCCAGGCCACAGTGCATCCCTTCACTTGCTACTACCGTTCAAGTGACAATAAAATTTACCCTCTGAGTTTTGTGGTGATATCAGACTCACTTTCGCATAACACTACTGCCATGCATGCTTTTCAATGGGAACTAATTGATTTCTTGAAAAGGAACACCTGAAAAAAATAATTTATTTCTCAGATGGTGCTTCCTCCCAATACAAGAATCGTTTTAATGTAGTAAATGTGGTGAAGCACGAGGAAGATTTCGGAGTACCAGCTGAATGGCATTTCTATGCCACGTCACATGGAAAGGGTCCAAGTGATGGGTTAGGAGGCACCCTGAAGAGGAATGCCGCTCGAGTGAGCCTCCAACTACCTCCTGAGAAACAGCTGCGGACACCAAGGAATCTATACTATTGGGCGGTCCAGAATCTCTCAGGAATGAATTTCTCTTTCGTCTCAGAGCAAGATGTCCACGCAGAGAGTAAGCGCTTAGCTGCGAGATTTCGCGAGGCAACTGAGATTAAAGGAATTCGGCAGCGCCACGCCACTGTACCTGTATCGCGTGGAGTGGTATGCATGAAGCACCTATCGGAGATACCTAACGGAGTCAAAATCCAAGTGTGGGACCCAGAGGTGAATCCGGAAGAAGAAACTTCAGATTCAGCGAACACCGACACTCAACATTGAGTCCTTACTAGGTAAAAAATTACAGTCAATGCATACATTTCCAAAATTTTCAGGTCTACTAAGAGTCAAATAGGTTTATATACTTCTATTTCAATTACAGGTCTGCAGCAAGGAGAGACACGCAGAGGCAATAGAGATGCCAAGGCAGAAGAATAGAGCGTTCCATCAGTTCCAAAATATTTCCAACAATATTGGGCAGTAAAACAGATTAACTGGAGCCCTTGTTTGTGAATAAACGTGTGAGAAAACAATTATTGAATGACCTAAATAAATATCTCAATCAGATTAATGTTCCTTTTTAATGAATTGTCCTTTCTCGCTATCGGCCGTGAGAGCAACTACACGGGGCGCGTCACAGAAGCACGTGAGGGGGAGGGAAGATGAGGGGGGTCTTTAAAAGAATAAGAGGAGGGGAGGGGAAGGTTTCGGTGACATGCCCCATTGCCTGGTTGTACTTTGTGGAGCCTTGTCGGAGGTTCAAGGAAATAATAAGAGCAGCTAAGACTGCCTTACGTCGCCGGTTCAGTGCCCACGGTTGGCACTTGTCAAATTTCGAAACCCACTATCTCCCTTAAATGGAAAAAAACTGTTACCAAATTTTGTGATTTCAAAGAGCATATTTAGAGGTACAAAATAACTGAAAACGGCTAAAATAAAAAGTGCGGTATTTTAATTATTTAAATTTTAAAATTAAACAATGTAAATATTTAAACAAAATATTCTTAAATTAAACAAATGAAATACGATTAGTAATCTACAATGCATTCTCTTGATAATGAGCAAAACTGCATGCCTCTATCGCTAATAGCTCCGGAGATATTGCAAAAATAAAATTAAGATGATTTGAACCATGCCAAATTGAACCCCCCTCCTAAATCGACCAAAAATCACTTTGTTACGAAATGGTTTGGTAAGAGTTGGTTTGAGCCCCAGACAAACTCATCCTCCAATTTTCGTCAAAATCTGCGAGGGTGAGGGTCAACACCTGTCCCATCTGACGTGGAATGACCCATATGTATTACTAGTTTTGTGTGATATTAATTGAAAATAATATAACAAAACATTGAGGGGCAATGCCCATTACAGTATTTTATTTTTATTTCATCTTGCATTTTATTTTAATTAAACAAATTTTATCGTAAAATTAGAATTTTAAAATGCTGGATGTGAGAGAAGTCACTACAGTTATTGTGAATCAGTGGTACTAAATAATAACATCATGCAACAGAAAATGTTTATGGATCTGCCAGGGACATAACTAGCCTCCTAAATGTGGTGGGCAAGCATAGTTGTAAGAAATACTTGGAGGGGCATACCAAAATTTAACAAGTACAATAAAAATAATACTTTGAAAACATTCAACTTCTTTTTATAATTTTGTATAAAGAAAAAACAAAATTTTATATTAATACTTTGTTAACAAATTTTAAATAATGTTCAGCAGGGGTCAAGGAGGAGCTGAGTACATATTTATAAAGGCCCTTCCCTAATTATGTCCAAGACTCAACATAGGCAAAATAGTGATAAATTAGGACCATGGCTATTATCAACTAAAATTTCCTAATTCTATTAAATGGAAGATATTACAAAAATGAATTATTTTGAATTATAGGTATATATACCCTTTTATTTCTTAATGTAAATCCATGAAGTACATACATATGCATATCCAGTGTACTCCTGAGTTAATGACTAATGATTGAGGCTGGAAGCATGTAAATTTGAAAAACACTAAAACAAATTATAAAAACTTGTCATAAAGATAAATAACACTACATTATCTTTGTCAAATTTAGCCATCGTATATCCTCCACTACAACACTGCTAATGGGTAACTATAACTAGCATGATGGGGAACAATTGATAGCAGAATGTTTATGCTGCATGAACAAGTACTTAAAAATTGCTTTCCTCAGGAACAATGACAGCCACAACAAGGTAGGAAAAAGTCATGCACACTTTGACTACAAAGCAGCCATCTTCAGTTCTAATTTGATTGCTGCTTTGTAGTAAAAATATGCATAGCTTTTTCCTACCTTGTTGTGGTTGTTTGTTCTGTAGGCAAGTAATGTGCTTGTTCTTGAATTATTTTCAGCCACAATGTGCTTTTCATAATTGTATTGTAATTTTCTTGATGATTGAATTTGTTTGCTGAAGTGTGGTAGCAGTTGAAATGGTGTTCATTCAACAAGCAGCAAAAATGAGAATTGTGCTTGTGTTACGATACCAAAATTAGTGGCCAGACTTATGCATTGGACTTATTATTGGGAGAGTGAAGAACGGTGGTAGTCATTTCAAATAATTCTTTTTTTTATTGTATTTATATAGTATATACATATACCAAGGGCGTCGGCAGAAAATTTTGCAAGGGGGGGCAAAACACAAAAATGCCTATTACCCAGGGGCGGACGCAATTTTTTTCCAACCCGGGAAAATTTTACTTTTGAAGGCTTCGTCCAAAACTTCGCATAGGTATATAATTTTACCCTGCGAGTAACGTAAGATATATGGCGAGAAAAAAGTTGGGGGGAAGAGGTGCTTAATTCAATAATTATTTCTCATAAGTTTACACGTAATTTTCGATTTTTCAGAGCAAGTTTTTTTCCTTCATTCATCGAAATACCTAATTATGGATCGATTTTCTTCGTTTTTGCTTTTTTCGACGGTTACAACTGTCCATATGTGCGACTGTGCGAGGCACACGGGCAGTCAAACAATGGGGGCGGCCGATTTATTGTCAGAAACGTGCAGTATTTTTTAACAGTAATGCGGATTATATTATAATATGCCGTATATTCTCTCATATTTAATGGCTACGGAACTTTATCAAACCATAAGGCATTTTCTTATTTTTGTAAAGAACACCGAAACACCTATTATTTTATTCTTTCGATGTTTAGATGTTATACGGTCGAAGTTTTAGGTTCACTAAATCCGTTGAAATTCAACGGGCACTTCCGCTAGTGTCTAATATAATATTTAGGTTTTTATACATTTCCAGGGGGGAGGCAGCTGCCCCCCCCCTTGCTCCCCCCTGCCGACGCCCATGACATATACATAATTTTTCTGGACTTATAATTGACTAGCTCCTCTCTATATATGAATTAAAAATCATTACAAGAAATTAAGTAACATTTTATTCTTCTTATGAATTCTGAGTTTCATAAGTTCAAAAACTAAGAAAATTTTGATTAATCTTCATGTATAATTTTGGTATACTTTTAAGTTAATATTACTAATAAATGAAGGAAGTTTAAAAAACATAATAATGCATTATTTCTTTTCTTGCCTTTTCAAAATAAGTTTGGAATTAATGAAGCATTACAAACTATTATGGAATCCAGTTATTATCCATCAACTTCCTTTTGATTATGCATTATATTATTGATGAGTTATATATTATTAAGGGCAATTGTAAACTATAAAAGTTGTTTAATCCAGATGGAAGAGGTCTCATTAAACACATTCCCATCCCACTTAGCACCACTGTATGGTGAACAAACCAGAATTTTCAACCACTAAGCAAAACTCGCCCCAAAACTCCTCCCTACTCTTGCACCCAGATCCTATATACTGGCCAGCATGATAGGACTCTTTCACATCAGGGTTCCACTCTGTACTACACTATGAACATCCACTTCCTCTGCTTAGCATCAAGGACAGGCACTTCAACAAAAAGAAAAAAATCATGTTAGTGAATTCAATAAATTGTGCAAAAATTATTATGACTACATTTTACAATTGATTTTTGAAAAATGCTATTATCCATTAACAATCTTTGGCTGACACCAAGATTTAAAACGCTTTATGTTGACAAGATAAAATTACTGCATTGGAATGTGATTTTGCGGCATTCGTTATATCTGCATATTCACTTTGGCCCAATGGGTGCCATTAAAATTAGCTTTTTCTGTATAATTGAAGATTTAATTGATCACCATCAATAAATTTACCATATTTATAGACAAGTGCTAGTTTTACAAATAATATATAGGGATTCCTCGATTTACAAATGCTTATATGATGGATGTTTTCATTTCCTCCATAATTAAGCATGTTAAAGGATATATAAATATTTTAATTACTAATTGTGATTATAAATAACATTTTAAAGTTGCTTTTAAAAAGCTTAAACTACAGGAAAAACTGTCCTTATCATTAAAACACCTCCATAATCCTAATGCATCTAAGGTTTCATTTAGCCTCTAGCAGTCAACTAATTTACTCTATATCAGGGATGGTGAACCTTTTTTAAAGAGCGTGTCACATTGCATCATGCAACTTTACAAAAAAAGATTTGCATGTCACATTGATATAATAATAACAATGATTAGAATTGAACTTTATTTTAACCTATAATGTAATAAAAATGATTACAATAATATGTAATACAGCTTTAATACAAATGAAATAAATTCTTGCAAAACAAAGCAAAAATAATAAAATTCATGAATATAATTGTTAACAAAATGGATTATTTTCTTATTTATATGATTATTTTTGTCAATGTGACATTTGTTGTTGCCTGGTCAATGCTAAAGCATCAATTCATGGAGTGTATACTTTGTGGCTTTTAATCCTACAAATGCATCAGTTAAACCATTGCCAATGTGATTTCTGCAACTATATTTGATAACGTTGTATCCATTTGACGAAATTGATAAAAGCTTTCTAGAAATATTTTATTTGTATCTTCAATTAAGGAGGAGTACTTTTTCAAAATGTCAGTTTTATTTTCCATGTCCTCAGTGAAAAAAGACAAAGTTGCAAGGTGTTTATTAAGAGATGGAAAGTATTTTAATTTTTCAGGCATAAAATCTTTCTCTAATACTTCAAGCTTCTTCACAAAAGCTTTAATATGTTCGTTTGTTATTATTATGACCTGACCACAGCCTTGAAATTTAATATGTTGTTCATTAAAATGTTGCACGAAATCGCCAAAAAAAACATTGTCATTTAACCAAATCATATATGTAAGCTCTGGATAATCCTGCTCTCTTTCCTTTAAAAATAATCTTACTTCGTCTAAGACAGTGGTTCTGAACCTTTTGCATCTTGCATCCCACCAACCATATTTTCAAAAATACCCAGGTCCCATCATGATAAAAACAAAACCCCACATTTTCCAAGAAGTGGATTTTTACATCAAATACATTTTAGAATTATGTTAGTCATTGATGGGAATTTTAAAGGTCTTACATATTGCAATAACATTGTTGAGAAAAAGCTTTATAAAAGTTATATTCGAAACTTTGTGTCCCACCAGTGAAACGCATCCAACCAGTTGAGAAACACTGCTCTAACAAGACACCAACAAAACGGCTCAAAACTTGACCGCAACTCAACCATCGGGAACTTTTGTACATAAGCAAACCTGAACCTCATCTAAAAAATTTGCAAAATCTCATTTATCAGGAGCGCTAGCAGTTATAAAACTGACAATTTTTATAACAACAGAAATAACATTTTCAAGAGTCTTTAAACTTTTTTCACACAAAGTGCTTCCTGGTGTATTATGCAATGAAATTTAAGCAAAGGGCATTGAATTTATTTTGAAAGAAACTGGGCAAATCCAAAATGTTTGCCAATCATACTTGGGGCTCCATCGGTTATTACCAATACAATATTAATTAAATCGATGCCTATTTGTATGTCTTGTTTTAATTCATTCATAATATTGCATCCTGTGATTTTTCCCAGCAATATTATCAATTTAACTAATTCCTCCCTCATTGTATTTTTAGAAAAGAATCTGACAATAACTGCAAGTCGTACCTGTGCTGTTAAATCCATACTTCCATCCAAACAAAGTGAAAACATTTCTGCAGGTTTTAAATGCATTATTAGTTGATGTGAAACATTTGTTTAAAGACAAAATTCGGTCTTTTACAGTGTTTCTACTAATAGGCAATTATTTAATACAATAGCAACTCTTTATTGCAAAGATCATCATATAGCGAATCTGAACGGACTATTAAAGCTTCTTTCAAGAAATCTCAATCGGAAGGTGGTTTTGCATGTTGTGCAATACAATATGATAAACGAAAATGAACAGCTATCATATTATTTTATGGGTGAAACATTGCTTCAAAAAAACATTTTTTTCTGATATTGTTTCAATAGCAGCATGAAATGCTCTTTTCTCTCTTCACTTGACAATGACAAAAGATTCGTGTCTTTAGTTTCAAAATGACGTTTGATATTATGACTACGCAAAAGAATTGATTCGTTACAAATAATGCTAAACTCTTTACAATGTCGTTCAATAATACCAAATTTACCAGTCCATTCTTCGTTCAACGATCTTCCACTTCCACTAGAAACGTTGCTAAGTTTTTGTTTTTTTGCTGATATCTCAATATGGTCACTATTCCCAAAAATAATTTTATTATTATTTATTTTAAATTCGACGCTGAACTGCACATTGCACGGCTGCCATTGGGACCATTTTCAAAAAAAGACTGGAACCTCACAGGAGGTAAATTTTTGGGTTTCCCCACTTACCTCCATCCATTTCCTTATACAGGCTAAATTGTAGAGTTTAAAATTTCAATTTCTCTTCCGTGTCAGACTAAAGTCCTCGAAGTGTCACTTTGTTACATGCATGTCAATGGTTCGCCATCCCTGCTCTATATCTACATCTCTAAAGTCTTTTCTCTCCTCATCCTGCATCTTATACACTCCAATCTGACATTAAATGCATTAAGGATAGATTTAAATAGAAACACTGAAGTAATATAGTAGTTTTCTGCTCTTAACAGATCGTATCAGGTTGTATTAATTTTCAATATAATCAATTCTAATGGCATACAAACAGTGGAATTTGAAGAAATAAATCAAACAATTTTTAATACAAAAATTGGATCTAGCAGACAAATCTTTTTAGGATGCATAACTAATAAGTGGCCTAGCACCAGAGGAAATACTGAATAAAAATTGGAGCTTTATTTGCTGATGCAATATGAAAATGTACCTTTTATTTATTTAGGTTTATTTAGGATTTCAAGTTTAAATTTCTTTTAAGTTTAGTACTATAATTTGTGACTAAGTAATTTATTCAATAATTGGTTAAGAAAATTTAACTTTTAATCTATAATCATTTGCTAAGAAGCTTAATTTGTAGACACCTCCTGCCGCCCACCGATTTCTCCAAAAATATTCTTTGGCAGAGCAATAAATGGCATCATCAGGTAGCATATACCCCGCAAATTTCAGGTTTTCTATCTCTTCCCATACACTAGCTATTGTAATTTAATCCATTGTGCAGACTGACAGTAAAAATATGTGCTTTTATAAAAATAAAACAAGCTAAAAACAAGTTGCAATAATCTATCACTAGCATTGCATATCAACTCCAAAATTTGCATGAATTCTAAGCATTCAGTTAATTTTCATAGAGATCTCAAAATTTCAGAAACTTCCACAAGCTCCAGAAATGTAAATGGAGAAGACTGTTTTCCAAGAAAAACATTTTCATCCATTATTCCACTATCAAACCACAGAAGAAAAGAAAAACTATTTTTCGTTTATGAATTTGGATGTTTTTTCCACAATCCCAAAATATTTATGACTTTGATATTTGAAATGTACCCCTAGCCTACCCTGCATATTTTTCAAATCCAAAGAAAAGTTGCATGAATATTAAATGAATGAAACCTCCAACTACAATTTAATTTCATGAAAAAATGTGATACGATGATCAAGCTGATGTGTCATATAACATTAAAAGCTCTGAATAAAATATTCACAGGATTCTTAAAAATGTCTATATTGTGCCATTTACTAGTAAAATATTCTGGGGAAAATTTTCCTAACAATCTAGAAAATGTATTACCAGGTGAAATAAAACCTAAGAGCAGTTTCCAACAAAAATGACAAGTTTAAGATATCCAACAAAGGAGTTTTTCTTTAATGTGTGCTGCAAATAACCAGAAGCTTCAGGTGTACTATCTTTCGTTAAATTAATAAAGGCATATGAAGAAATCATTACTTTCACTAGCTCATCTTAGTTTGAAATTTTCGACCACTATGAAAGTATTAGTTGAAGATGGCTTCTAAATTATGGTCTAGTGCAGGCCTGGGTAGCCTGTGGCCCATTTTGATAGGTTTTCCAGTCCATAGACTCGCCATGGTTTACCAAGCAAATGTGTCCCTTTTCTATCAAACTATTTTTGTTTGAGAATTTAATATTAAAAAGTAAAATTATAATATAGTTACAAGGATTTTTTTTTAATTTGCAGATTGAATAAATTATCTGAAGCCTTTAACGCTTGATTTGTAGAAATATCAAAGTTCAATAAGGCCTTTGAAATTTTTACTTCTCCATTTGATGTTGATGCAAGCACAGTACCTGCAATGTTGCAGCTAGAAGTAACTGATTTACAGCGTAGTGATGAATTAAAATTAATTTGAGAAGACCAATGAAAAAACTGAATTTTACGGCAGTTACATTGAAAAATCAAAATTCCCAAACTTGCAAAATTTTGCAGCAAAGATAGTGCATTCCGGAGTACTTCCACTTGTGAGTCCTTGTTCTTTAAAATGAAATTCAGTAAGAATAAATCTTGAGGTTCATTGGCAAATTTTAATTTAATAACTCAGTTGAAAGTTTCTACCACAAAAATTGTAAATTTTGATAAATTGGGTCAATACAAAGAAAAACAAGTTTCTCATTGAATAAATTACGCTATAAAAAAATCAAAATTTCAACTCATCATGCAGCTCTCATAAATTTGTGTTCAACAGTGGCCCTGAATGGTTTGAGTTGCCCAGGCCTGGTCTAGTGGATTTTTTTAAGTAACTAGAAGATTTTAGTTGTATTTTCAAGTCCTGAATTACACCAGTTAAAATCCTGCTTATAAAAATGAACTTATATATTGATAAAGCACAACTTTGGAAAACTCCCTGGACCAGTCTCCGTGCTGGAATGGAATTTTAAGGTAACAATGGTGAAATATGGCGTGATCATTGTTATCTTTCATCCGACACCGCTATATTTGCAATATAAAGAAGGAATGATAGAAATATGGGCACTGCGATCGAATTCCAACTATTACCTATCAATCTCACGCTCACATTCGTCCGACTACTCGATAGTTGTTTCAGCTATCCGAAGTCCACCCGAAATACGGCAACATTATTGCGATAATATACAACCGATACCACATGCCCTTACAACAGAATCAAGTTTTCGATACTCTGGCTAAGGAAGCACTCGACAAAAAAATAAAACCAAGGAATGATCCTCGGACTGAGTATCACTCACAATAAGGCAACTCTGAGCAAACCGATTATATGAATTCGACGTTAATTCCTAATAATACTGTCCAAAGATTCCATCAACTATTTATGACGACTTCATCTTGCAACAGATGTAGAACACCTTTTCAACTCTTCGCCGAAATGATGTGATCTAACTAAGGCTACCCACGGCTCAGAAATGCGCATTCTCGGCTTTCTTTTGTGTTATTTTAATGCCTTATGTCAGGGGTCGGCAACCTTTTCTATATGGCGAGCTACATTCGTTGTTGTGAATGCTACGGAGGGCCGCATTGGAAATCACGAAATCTTCGGCGGGCCTGATGGGCGTTTAAATCAGAAGTTTGTTTTCAAACGTATCACATTTTCTTGCCGCTTGGTGTCACTAGGTGCGCGATAACCACAGCAATCGATTTGTTCTTAAATTTCGAAATAAAATAGAAATACCGAGAATGTGAGAATTGTTTAAATATTTTTTATCGTGGGACGTCCTAATATTTTTTATTATGCACAACTTTTGATTCAAATTTATTAATATACATTTCAGATTTGAAAGCATGTATATATCTAACTGGAGTTAATAAAAAAGAGTATAATAAGAATAATAAAAAGAGTTTAAAAAGGAAGCGAGTGTTTTATAATCTTTTAGTAAAAGTCGGAAATATCCTGGATTGATATTAAGCATATTAAGAAAAGTTGACAAAATTGCACGTTACGTCATACTCATAGAAAAAATGAAAAATGGCTGCACCTCGTGGTTTAATAGGTATAAGTGCACATTCTCTTTCCGAAAGTTCTTTTCTTGCTATTTTCAACAGTACCTTAAAGAAAGAAGAAACCAGTACATTTTATTATGTTCGAAATTTAATGTGCATAGTTTTGATCGTGACAAGTTTGGCCGTTTATTCTTCGAAAAGTTGTTCCCGTGACCGACATTAATTGTGCAAGTATTTTGACAGCAGTATTTAAATACTTTTAGGTATTTACTTGTGTACGTTTTTTAAGAGACTTTAAGGGAGTTACTTTCGCCATTTGTGAAGTTTTTATGGAAAGTTTTTTTACTATTTGACTCTTTTGCTGTTGTGTGGACATTAAGTAATTTTTCTCTTAGTAGCATCGTTCATTCAATTTCTGTCATATAATGAGATGTGAATTTCTATATGTAATTATTCACTGTCATGTTTTGTCACTTAATTGTAATGTATGGCTGATGTTTTTATGTACCTATTATTATTTTTCTTTGTACATATTTTCTTTTGTGATTGTGTCTTTTTGACGATTTACCATGTAACTTTGATCTTATGGAAAAATAAAGGTGTTGTTATAATTGTGTGATAAAGCCATCGTGACCAACTCAGCATTTGTTGCATACAAGTCATCACATCACTCGAGGATTTATTTCTTCAAAGGTAAGTAAATTTTAAATAACTTCTCTTTTTGACTTTGATTCATAGTTAACATGGAAGCGATTGCAATTTGCTACTTAATAATGGAATTAAATGTGCACAAATATACATTTATCTGTGGTCTGTATAAGATTCTACGAACTGTTCATTCCTTTAGTTAGAAATCTTACTTATCCCTTTTCTGACGTTTTCAGTTTTGACGTGTAAAAATTTTTTCGTATGACAGTTCGTTAGTGAGCTCATTTGCTTGCCACACAGCAAGAAAAACTTCATGGTTGATATGTGGTATCTCTCATTTAGATTAGCCATATTGAATCACCGAAAGCGACAATCTCAATGTATTCAGGACTTTTTTAGTCTAAAATTCTTCTGTTGGTTGACATTCGTGTGATGGATACCTGTGCTGATTATTGCTTCTGTTTATTACATTCTTATTCCTATTAAAAGTAATTGAATTCTCTACCATTTCCGAATTTTAATTATAAGTTAATTTTCTCGTTATTGGTTAGATAGAGAAAAACGTAGTTACCGTTTCATCCTATAGTTTTATGTAACAAGAAAGGTGTATTATTACAGATATTTCATAAAATGTTCTTGAATTGAACTTTCTTTACAATCTATATAATAAATGTAATAGTTATCATAATTTATGTATTATGGAATAATTATTCTTATAACTTTGTTCTTATGTACAACTTTTTGCTACTGCTTAACATGTTTAATGAATGATATTATCATTGTAAAATATTTTCTTTAAAGAGTTAGTAAACGTTTTGGGAGTAAACGATTTGTTTATGGGCAACTATTAAATACAAAATGTATATGTACTTTTGGCTTAGTATTAATTAAGATTAATTAATAATAATTAATTAAGGTTTTGTAGAATTTTTATCGTGGGGTGCAAGATTTCTTATTTGGTTCTGTCGTTGTTTCAGATGTGCGCCTACTAGAAATGAACACAGCTAACATCCTGTCTCAGCCTCAGACCAGCCCTACTTTGCGATATCAAGAAAGAAGATGGGTGAGTGTGATCACTTTTGTGTTGCATATTAAAACGAATGAGCTTCCTGCTTTAAATATTATATGTTTGACATCCTGGTATGCACAAAAACTAGAATATTCATGCGTACATGAAATAATAATTATTTTAATGCTCCATATTCTAGACCAGATGTTTCCAACCTGAAAAAGGTTCAACGTACCTTTAAGAAGGTCTTGCGTATCCCTTCTCAATTTTTTAGAGGAGGTAAATTTTACTGCTTACCATGTATGTGTGTACAGGAAAATACACAGATAAAAGACTTCATATGGAAATTTTAGTAGGCACAAGCATTAAATTAAATTAAAAAATTATAAATATGATTTATCAGGACATAACATTATTAGTTTGAACCCTGGCCTTTTTTTCTGTCAACCAACAGTTTTATTCTTGGTAAAGTTTTCGAGAGAGCTACACGCACTTCATGTTCGGCTTTCAGTTTGTTCCTCACTGGTTTTGATAGAAAAAAGGACTGAGAATCCAAATTTGCAAAGATAAGTGGTAACAAACGGAACTAAAACTCTGTAAGCTCGTTTAGAAAGAATTGGATATGCTTCTCCAAGTATACACCAGAATTTATGTAATTTCATTTTTCAAAATCAATGCTGAGTTTCTGATTATTGCATAGTTCAAGTAACTCATCTTTTCCTCTGTCAGCATTGCTTATTTTTTCTAACTCTATGTTAAATGGGCTTCTTATCCAAATGTCACTAATTTGGTCAGTCAGGATGATTCCTTCAAATGTGTCTTTCAGGTTTTTCAGAAGCGCCATAATGCTCTCATGAACTTTCAGTTCAAGTAGATATACAGGATCCGAAGTGATTTCATCAAAAAATTGGAAACTGGCAAAGTTACCAGATTCCGTCCTTCCCCAAAGAGCTAATTTTTTAAAAAGGATTTCACGTTTTCTTCAGCCTTCGAGAGAGTGATGTTTGTGCCTTGCAGTGAAATGTTAAGTGAATTAAGAATTCCAAAAATGTCCGAAAGGTATGCCAAGGAAACCAAAAAGTCCAGATCTTTGAAATGCTAAGCAAAAGTGGATCCTTTTTCACAAAAATATTTCAATTAAAGCTCCAAGTTCAAAAACCCTTGTCAGAATTTTTCCCCTGGAAACCATCGTACTTCTGTATGAAGCAGCAGTACAGTGTGTTCCGACCCAACCTCTTTGCACAATGTTTTAAACACGCTGTGATTTAGTGCCTTCGCTTAGATAAGGTTGACAACTTGAATGACGACATTCAGTACATCTTTCAAATTAGATGGAAGTGTCTTCAAAATCAAAGCATGACGACGAAGAATGTAATGACTAGTAATTACATTTGAGTTCACTTTTTTGACGAGAGCGGTGAAACCTGATGTTTTTCTCAACATGGCAGGAGCACCATCAGTACAAATTGCTTCTACATAGTACCAGGAAAGGCCGTTTGAAATGAAAAAATATTCATCACATCCATAATATCCACTGCCTTCATTGTTTCTTTCAGGGGTTCACAAAAGAGAATTCTCGAACCGTCAACTTTCCTTCTTCTGTTCCATGAATCAGCTGGACTAATGTTTTCTTTAAATAGTTCGCCTTAAATGTGTATATTACACCTTGATCGATAGGTTGAATCAAAGCCGTTGTATTTTTTGAGAGAAATTCAACTCTAATGTTACCAGATCTGTCCTTTAAGTTTCCTGAGTGTCCAGGTGCATGGTCGAGAAGCAACAATGCCTTGTGCACAATATTATTATTTTTTAAATATTTTTCTACAGCAGGACAAAGTAATATGTAAACCATTCTTCAAAAAAATCTCACCCCTTCCTGTTTGATCGCCACACAACTGGAAGAGAGGATTTTTCACAGAGCCCTTGGATTTTCTCTCTGGTAAACTAGCATGGGCAGTTAAAGTTAAAATCCCCTTCCGCATTTGCTCCTAAAAGAAGGTTAAACCTATCTTTAGCCACCTTAAATCCAGGTACAAACTTTTCCTCAGGAGAAATAAATTCTTTTGGGCATTCTTTTCCAAAAGAGAGCAGTCTCATCGACGTTGAAGACTTGACTTGGTAGATATCCTCCTATAATGGTCTGCAAAACTTCGTGATACACTTCTGCTGGCTCTAAATCAGCACTACATTCCTCGCCAGTTAATTTCAGGTTTTGTAAATTAGCTCTTTTTTTAAAGCGCTCCAACCATCCAGGACTTAACTTAAAACTTTCAGTGGATGTAGATTCACCCTGTTTATTTTTAAGTCTTCAAAGAGGCCCCTGACTTTTTTTGAATTATCAATGTGCTTAACTGAGCATGTCACTGCATTTGGTCTTCAATCCAAACAATTAACAAGGCTTCCATTTTCTCTATCACCAAACTACACAAATGCTGCAATTCAGTTGCTGATAATGGCATTACATCGTGACCGCACAATTTAAATTTCTTTATTTTTCCTTATTTATTAGCAAAAATCTCTTTATTAAAAATTATAAAACAAACCCTTTCCATGAAGATGAAAAAGTTTGCTTAACATAAATATTGTATGATTTTTTAGAAATACAGCGTTACATTTAAATGTTTTACTTAAATCCTTTAAATATTTTTTCTCCTGACCTTTTCCTTAGCAAAAACCTCTATAATTTTGGAAGTATCCAATTTTCTTGCTGTTTCTTCCTCGATTGAAAGAACTGCTAAGCCATTTAGTCGTTCTTCAGATATGGTACTTCGTATATAACTTTTCATTATTTTCAGTTTCGTTACTGGCAATGTTAGGAAAAGCATGAATATGGTGCATACAGCTGGAAAACTATGAGCTAGTTCACTTATCAATCAGAAGAATGTCTGCCATTTCTTTAATACTTGTAATATTTTAAACACATTTAAGGATTTCATTACATCAACAAATCTGTGTCATAAACCCTCCATGCTGTCCTTTTTAGAAGAAAAACGTGTATCACATACACGTTTAAGTGATTTTAGAGGTTCCTTAGAATTTGTTTTGTTAATTAAATTCCATCTTATCACACTGTCACTAAAAATACATAAACTGAATCAACTACATCAAAAAAGTCATTTACCTCTTCAATATCTGATGTAGCGTGTTTTAAAACCAGATTTAAATCATGATTTGCGCAATGTATGTATGGGGGGTTTGGCTGAATATCCTTTGTTCTTTTTTGTACTCCACTGTAAACACCACTCATTACAGATGTCCCATCATCGGATTGCCCATGAAGCTTCTCCAATCCACCTAATTGTAAAATCTCCTATAATTTTGATACAATTATGTTCATCAGTCCAGAATGATTTTGAACTGCAACGAACCCATAAAGTGTTCGTTAATTTCCAGCGCCGAGGCTTTGTGGTATTCATTGTACTCAATTGTTACGTACCGGACAATGATGCTCAACTGATTGATTTTTTATACATCTTGCGTTGTATGAACCAATATAGAAAAAACTGCTGATATGCATTCAGAAATGTTTTTTTTTCTAAAGCGGCATTTGCTAATATTTCATTTTGAATTTTTTGCAATAAATGCTTTATTTTTCCTTGGGGTGAGTTTAAGAGTTGATCGAACATGTCGTCATACTAGCTCAAGCGTTTGAACTATGTCAAATCTGAGCAAATAACCCAATGATCCTGAATCGGAAGGGTCAAGAGTTAAGTCTTTCCCCTCGGGTCTTCCCTGACGTAATAAAGACAGAAGGCTCCTGAACGGTGATGCCAGCTTATATTCTGTAACTCTTCAGGTGCGAAGGGACACAAAAGTGTGGGAGGATTGCATCCTAAAAATATGTAAAAGTATATATAAGAGACATACGCGTGTCTTATATACCTATATACTTTTAAAAAATAGATACACGTATCGATTTTTTAAAATTACGTAAATATTTTTACATATCAGAATACCGTAACAACATTTTTCAGGCCTGTCTAGGAGAGAAAATGTGAGGAAAACGCGATTCATTCCATATATAGAAAATTTCACGCAGCCTTTTCCGTGATTTTTTCCGCGAAAGAGCGAAACATAAGACCGCGAAAGACAAAGCTGGTTGCAAATGCAGAACTGCGAAAGATCGAAACACGCGAAAGATAAAACCGCGAAAGACAAGGTCTGCCTGTATTTCAATTATAACTATTCGATTCTTCCTATCTCTGCCTTCTGCTCCTCTATCAGTCAAACTATTACGCACCGCGTGATTATAAGACGACTAGCGATTTTTCGGTCATAAAAATTGGAAACAAACCTCATTTTATATTCAGGTATGATGATGTAATAATCCTAAAAGGGGAAAATTAGCTTATATTTTGCTTGTCAATTCTTCTCTTTACTTGCTTTTTAAATGTTTTTATTAACTCTTTTAAGTATGATATCTACTATGTTAAGATTCCATTAGAAGCAGATGCTGGCCGAGGTTTGGAAAAGTTGATCTATCTTAAAATAATGAAGTTTATTCCTCATAAAAGTCAAGGATATCATCATCATTGCTGCTACATTCATCACCACTTTCATATGAATCTTCACTATCTTCATATGATCATCTTCGGATGCATACTAAGTAACATTTATTGCTGGCAAGCCAATGCCGAAATTGTTTTACTGATACTGATACATAATTCAATCACAAAGTGATCATCTTATTTTGTACTTAAAATATGTACAGGCATCCCACACTTAGTACTCTTAATTGGTTCCTGGAAAACAGAGCATTAACTGAAACCACACTAAGGGATTTTTTTCCATAAGGATTAATGCTAATAGGCTTAATTCGTGACACCAATCTACCCTAAATGGTAATGAATTTGCAAAATGAGGTATATTTTAGTACTAGCAGTAAAGAAACAATAGAAAACATAAAAAGACATAATATATAAAGATATGAACAAATACATAGCAATATACTTACCAAAACATGTAAAATTAAGTATTTATTTAATCAAGATGGAGGATCTCCTTTTCCGGAGTGGCAGACAGAGCTGAAGGAAAAATTCAGGGGCATTTATACTTTTTCTTTCTTCTCATTATAAAAAAGTCTGTAGCAGTTGGCAGCAATTTCTGCAGTTCTTACAAACTGTGAGTTTCTTTCCATGTCTGGGTCATTATCATTAAAGTAGGAAAGGAAGCTTTCAAGATATTGGAAAGCCTTTGGTTTTTAAGAATATAGCAGATTCTTCATTCTCATAGACACATTTATCTCCCTTCCCTCAACAGCTCTCTCCTGTTCCTTTCGCTGTCCATGTGCTCCTGAATGTCATGAGGCTTAAATTCATCAAAGCCAATTTGCTTGCCAAGCTCAGTGTCTTCCTGAATTGTCTCAACTGTTTCATCAAAGCATTTAAAATCCTGAACACAGTCTTCCCAAAGCTTTCTTCGTATCCCATTCATTGTCTTAGGTTTCACCTCATCCCAAGCACTAGATATGTTATCAATTGCCTCTCTTATATTGTAAGACTTCCAAAATTCTTTGAGGGTTGGTACTCCTTCTCCAGCACTGGTGATCATCACAGCTTGGGCAAATGTTTTCCTAATGTAATAGGTCTTAAAAGTGGCTATTACACCTTGATCCATTGGTTGCAAGATAGAGGTGGTATTTGGGGGCAGGAAGACAACTTGAACATTGTCACTGAGATCATCTAGGGTGGTTGGATGTCCTGGTGCATTGTCCACAATGAGAAGTGCATTGTTGGACAGATGATTAGCTACACAATGCATCTCAATTTCTGATCAAAAATATTCAGTAAGCAAATCATGAAGCAACCAATGTGCTTATGTGTGCGTCTACGTAATGCATTCTTCAAAGTCAACTCTCCTTAGAATGACCCTAAACAAAAATCACTTTGCAAGCTAAAATTTGCACAGACCTCTGCAAGAGAAATCGTAACTAACTAAAATAGCAGTGATGAGCTGGAAAAAAAGTAAGAACCAGCTGTCTAAGAAAATTTGGATAAGGGTGGCAGGACTACATGCCAGGGGCACCAGATAGCTCTAGTTTAGTACAGGTCTAGCACCCTTTATCCGAAATCCTCGGGAAAGGCAGTATTTCGGAATTGGGAAAATTTCGGTTTTTTAATATTACACATTAAGTTAGTATGCATAGCGTTCTTGCGTAAGTGTATCCTGTACATTATTCTATGAGCACTACACCATTCACGTTACCTTTTACCAGCTAGAATACAAATGACAATTATTAAATGTTTACGTATAACACGCTGTACTAAAATAAAAAACACAAACGAACATTACGGTAGAGCCATTAATTTCCACCTTATTAGATCTCCATAGTGAATTTTTACAGAATGGCTCACGGGATGAAAGTTTTAGAATAACTGCTACAGTCAGTACACAATTCACGATACACAGTACAAATACATGGTGGTGATACCTGTGCCATGGCATGCCATAGTCCTCGCTTAATCGCTTCACAGATGCGCCACAATCAAGTTTTTGCAATAACTCACCTTTCTTAGCAATTGATCATGAATTGTGCTCCCTTTTTCATACTGCTACCATAAGGGTATCTGATGGTCTTTTTGACATGTTCACTATCACAAATACAATAAATAACCACAAACGTCTTATGGTATGTCAGGAACCAACCACTATGAACCGCAGTGATGAATGATGCAGTGCAGGTGGTGTCAGATGTCAGGTTACATTGTAACTTAAGTTCATCAACAAAGAATTCTTTGAGCAAGTGATGACAACTTAGCTATTTTGTTGCTAGATTTAGAGACTTCAATTCGTCTAGTAAATTATTTTGCGTTTAGTGACGTGGCGAAAAAATTGAAAATTTAATTGTACTGTGATTTAAACATGGTTACTAAGTAAGATAGAGTGCATTTTATTTTTTATGTATTAGTTATTACAAGTTGAAGTAGTTTTGCACTTATCCAGCGGTAGCAGCATTATAGCGACATTCATTTGAGTGTAGCACCTTTTTGAGAGCAGACAATTTTTCCTAATCTTTGGTGTTGACAGATCAAAAAATTCTGGGTTTAGGATAATTTTGGTTTTTGAATTTACGGATAAGGGGTGCTCGACCTGTACTACCATTCCGCTAGCTTAACAGGTGTTCAATTTGTAATATATTCCATTTCATACACTGTCGGTAATTGACTATCATATAGGGCAAAATGTACTTGAAAATCAATAAATTTTCATATTTTCTAAAAAATTTAACCAGCTCACACAAGCGGGAAATTCAGGATATTCACTGGAGCCTTTTTTCACACGTGGTGGTCTATGTGAATTGCAAACTAAGTGTTCTTCACCTCAGCTCTGTTTGAATTCACCGTGTTTACTAACTTGTAAGGTCAATTCATTTGTAGAGCAGATAGATAAAATTCTGTATTTCAGTTTTGCTGCCCAAGTAGCTGATCGTAATATAGTTAGATTTTTATGAAAGTTCGTTCATTTTGAACCTGGATACTTCAGAGTTGTAATTTTTTTGTCCCTTAAACTTCGAAATAATGAGATTTTATACTGTATATATATCATGTGTAAGAAGCGTCAATATTTTATATATGTATAGATTGTGGGAAGCTCATTCAGTTCCACTTGATATAATAATTATAGGATATTTGTTTTTATTCTCAGTTTTTTATTCTTAAGTTCTCTATTGTAAATGTTAATGTCTCTTGTTGGTATTTGAGATAAATTAACCATTTCATGGCTATTGTTTATAATATTTTCATTTAATTATCGTAACGATAATTTTGGTAAACTCTGTACGAGATTTCAACTTATTCTAAGCCTTACTGAGAAGGAATTCTGTAAATTTTTATCATAAATAACTTAAGTGCATACAAATGTTTAATGAAATAGTTTAGTTTTATCGGGCACTCAATAATTTCTTAAATTACAATCTGCAAATTCTTCAATTATCAGTCTTTTAATAAATTTTTTGCAACTTTAATGTATAGCTACATATATTTATCCATTTTTAACGTTAAAAATATATAATTATTGATAAATTTTTAATGATAAAAATTATTTGATTTGCTGATTATACTTGTAAATTAACAAATTGGCCATGAAAGTGTTAAGCTATCGATAAGGAGCAATGTAATTTGTTAACGATAATCAGAGTTGAGTAATGCAATGCAATTACTACATAAATAAACCTCAAATCGTTAAATTATATACACTTACTGTATTTATGTGGGTATATTACTGAAACTTTGAAAATTTGTTCATAAATAATGCATTTGCTTTGATAAACTCATTTTGATACTGTAAATATAATTTCACCTCAATTAAGTTCAGTTATATTTTTAAAACCAAGCAATGTAATTCTTAAAGACAAAATGTATTTAGTTCAGTCTTTGCTTCGGGAAAAATTAAATTGCTGTCAGATGTAAATGTAATCTTTGAGTTTATATTATGCAATTAATCTTTTAAAAAAGTGAAACATCTCGTGAGGTACATAGTGTAAATTTAATGTATTTATACTGAGAAAATTAATTTGGCAAATAGAAAGGTTTAATATTATTAACAGCTAAAACAGGTATGCCGTAAATTTTAAATATTGCATTTAAAAATTTCTTGCAATGAATAGTTGATGTTATTCTGGCATATAAGTAATTTTAATTAAACATTGCTTTGCATTATTTCTTTGTCGTTTATGGAAACATTGCTCCTATTTAGGATCAATTGCATGCATTACATTTTATTTAATGCATTTCTTGACCGATAAGAGATTTTTAATTAATGTGAAACGTTTTTAAGTGATTCTAGAACAGGTGCTTAAAAAATTACTTGCCTCTAATAAAAATATCTGCGACTGGGTTGTGAAAAATTTAATACCTGCATTTTGGCTACAGAGCAGTTGTTGTCAGCAGCGTTTGATTACTGATGGCGGCTGTTCTGTAGTTGAAATGCATGTATTAATTTTTTTACAACCCAGTTGTGGCTATTTTTATAAGAGGCAAGTAATTTTTTAAGCACTTCTCCAATTTATTTCAGCTGATAATTGTTTGATGTTTTGAATTGTCTTGTTGTATATGCAGTTATGTCAGCTGTTGAATGGTTGATAAATTGTTTTGCGGTTATGTCAGATGTTGAATAATGTGGTCAACAGCAAAAATTGAAAATTTGTGATAAAAATTGAATTTTTATGCTTAAAAATAGCAATTTTAGGCTAAAAAATGGCAATTTTCAGCTAAAAATATGGTTTTTTGGGCCAAAATATACCTAAAAAAACCCCTTAAGTCTTAAGATACCTAAAAGAGGCTCCGAGAAAAAAAATAGTTTTAGCTAAAAGGAGTACACAGGTTTTGTTTATAAAAAATTGTCTTTATTGCAATTAAAAAAGTACATGTACATACCAAAAGTTCAATAAAAATTTTGCACTCTGAAATACATTCTACTTATTTTATCCTGCCCTTCAAAATAAAATTCCTATTCTGGACTTTAAAAAATGTCTGAACTTAAAAATAATTTGGATCACAGACCCTTAAAAAATTGGCTTGTTTACATTTTGGACTTAGAATAATTTCTGATCTTGCACTTTGGACTCTGGACTTAGAATAATTTTGGTGGGCTTGTGACCTGAAAAAAAGCGGAAAAAAAGTCTTAAGATAAAATTCTGGGCTTTAAAAAAATTCTGGACTTAAAAAAATTCTGGACTTCTATCAGACTTATAAGTCTTTGAGCATAGCACAAAACAAAATTAGAATTTAAAAACTTACTTGAAGTGCAGAAAAAAATTAAAATATAGCAAACACTATTACTTAATAATGGCCCATTTTTACAAAACAGTTTGACAAGGATAACATTTTGTAATTATTTCTATAAAAAGCGAAAGGGGAAAAATGAGGTGAGAGACAATACATGTATATACCCAAAAGTGCTGCTGCTAATTCTGGTTTGTTCATATTTTTAAAAAGTGGCAGTAATTATATAGAATGGAAAGCAACAGTTTTTACATTTGGATAGTAAAAAGAATTTAAGATTATTCTGAATAATATATAACTCACTACACTTGGATGAAAATAAATGGAAAAATTATTTACAAATAAATAATGTCTAGCAAACTGAATATTGGTGGAATTTTTCTTGACTTAAGAATTTGTCTTTCAACTTAGAATTTTTTCTAAACGTTGCCTTGAATTAAGAACAAATTACTATTTACAATACATGAATTAATAATTTGAGAATATAAATTTTAATTCGAAAATAACTTGTTACTATATTAGATTCTTTATTAATGGAAGACAAATGTTTGACAAAAATTTAAAATTTATAAAGTATGCTAATAAACTTACAAGCAAAATGGAATATTCTTTATAAAATTTAATTTAAAAAAGATTTTCAAGTCCAAACTGAAAATTAACACCTTATATTCTCATAAATTTATAAGCAAAATCAAATATATTTTATAAAAGTTGACGTTTTTCAAGTTCAAACAGAAAATTGATGCCTTATATTCTAAGAAAAAAATATTCTCACAGATGATACCAATTCAATTTTTTCAGAGGTAGCACAATATTTTTCATTTATTTACTTAAGGGTAAATTGATTAAACAATATTTTAAAGAGCAATCTAATTCTTGGGGTGTGGTTTAATCCAATTGTAAATTTTGCCTTATTCTGAATAATAGGACAAAAACAGCCCTTAAAAATAGGAATTCTTTTATAATATATTTTTTCTGCCTGTTGTGACAAAAAATCTATAATAGTGCCAAATTTCAAATCTCTAGCTCATCTAGAAGAGCCTTCTAATTTATATTCCTTCTATATCCTATGTAAGATGCAGCTATATAGTATAGAAGATATTTGTCATCTGATATAGTGAACAAACCAGGATTAGCAACGTATAGGTAAATAAAAAACTTTTCATACCATGTATATAATCTCCAGCTCATAATCCTCTTTACTCTCTCGCCCAGATGCATTAATTCTTGTCGCAGCAAAGCAGTACTCTTCGATTCAAGGTTCCGCTATGGCTCAAACCAGTGCATTTTGGCTCAGCATCAACTGAGAGTACCTAAAATAAAGAGGAAAAATGGTTGTGGTGAATATTCAATAAAGAAATATAATCTAAACAATCTAAATATAAAAGACTAAATATGCTTACACAATATGAAAGAGCATATCTTATTTATTGAAGCCGTCTTTATTTCCTGTCTTTAATGCTTGATAAATAACAGGCTGACAAGATAAAATTGTATGCAGAGTAAATAGACTCAATAGTCAATGAAGAAATAACGTTCTATCTGTTACCACCAAATCATCCAAAACGTTTCTTTTGCAGTTTTATATGTAGATGGCATTATAATAGATTCTAATAATAAACACTTAACTAATGACAAGCATAAATATAATTATTAATAATTTTAAATCTAACGGTACTATTCCAATTTATGCTAAAAATCAAAATTTATCAATTAACTTTCTAAAAACCATTCCACATATTTATAATTGGAAATTATTGATGAATTACAGCATTTATTGTACTGAATAAAATGACTTGTTTGTTTTTACATTTTAAAGCTTGAAAAACAGTCAAAGAATATGCATTCAGCTTGGAACTTTTAGCCAAAGAATAGTAAGCAAATATTTCTGAAAGCTTTCAGTGTGACAAGACCAATATGCTGCATTTCACATGGTAAAAACTGACATTATTGCTTTTGTTTTTGTACTTCTTTATTTCCTGTCTTGGTACTATCCTGTTTTGGCCCCGCAAATATTTTTCATGGTAAATATTTATTTTTGAGGTGCTCATGGGACTGCTATGTAAATATTACAAGTAATGGAGGATATTGGCGAGCCTTCGACTCGCTTTCTTTTTAGATTATAATGCCTTTTATATCGGGTGTAGCCGTCTCCGGGCGCTATCATGCCCTTCGCCTCTCTGGAACGAAACTGTCCCTCCCCATTGTCCGGTGATCGGGTGGGTAAATATCACCACAGGCAAATCAGTCATGAGTTTGCAAGCTTTCGTTTTGTGTGAAAAGGTTATCTCAAAATATTATTTTTCGAAAGGGGTCTGGGATAACATAGACCTCATACGAAATTGAAAATTAAGATGTCGTACACAGTCTATCATCGTAACTAATTTTCTATTGTATTTTTTAAAAATAAAATGTTTCTCATTGCATTTATTTTTCCCTATCTATCAATTACAACAACAGACCGCATACTGGAAGAATACCAATAAAATTTAATAATGAAAAATATTTGCGGGGCTCAAACAGGATAGTACCCCTGTCTTTAATACTTGATAAATAACAGGCTGACAAGATAAAAGCATTACTGTAAAACCCTGTTATTTCGATCCCGGACAATTCAAAGTATGGTGTAATTCGAAGCTAAGATCAATCCCCGGCCAACATCATAGGATTTTATGTACGTACTTAATTTTCTTAATCTTCTGGCGAGGCAAAGGGCGCGGTGGCACCTGTAGACGACAACTAAAGTAAAAACAAAGCAAGCCGAAGGCTCACCAATATCCTCTCCTTGTAGACTACAGATATCTTGTTAGAAACCAATCGGTACCTACGTATTAGGTTGGGCTCCCCATTAATACATAAGTACCTTTTCTTGTACTTATATTCGACGAACTCATCATTTTCAAAAAACTTGTCCTGCGATGAATTCATCATTCGATGAATTTGTTTTCGACGAATTCATCTAGAACCCATATTCATTATCCCATATCGAGAAAATCATGGGCTAGGCAATTTTTACTTTATCTGGAAAAATTTTAATAAGAATAATGTCCATACTTCAGCTTTTCTCCACATTTAAAAATTTAACTGCCGAGTATCTGTAGTGTTTGACACTTTCAATAAAATAAAAAGCCATGTTTACAATGCCAATCTTAAATTATGGTGATGCTTAAACTGTGATAATCTACAGCACGAGAACAGTGTTTGAGATATACTGAAACAAAATTTTAGACAAACTGAGAAAACCTGCATTACAAGGCAATACTGAATCGATTGACAAAAATACAGAGCCCCTTATCTGTATTAATTTAGAAATTGCTGCGTCAGATTTTTTTAAACAGCTAAAAATGAATTTAAACCTCGGTGTTAAGACTCGTCACCAGATGTATTATGCATCCACCCAGTAACATTTGGATCTGTCTCAAAACATTTTCATAATTGCACCACCATGTTGGTTAAGGCTCTTAGACAGCACCAAGGAGCAAATTCCCCAAATATTTCATGCAACTTTCTTTGTTTGTATAAAATCCTTTCCTATTTACAGTTAATATTTATTTGATTTATATTGAATACTTGGAAAGCTTCTAAATGTAGACATGGAGAAGAATGCTGAAGATAAAATGGACATATACGGTGAAAAATGACAAAGTACTATGAAGGATAGGATAGAAGCAAACGATTATACGGACTATCAAAAAGAGGAAGGCGTACTGGATTGGACGTTACCTGAGGAGAGAGAGCATGATTAAAGAAGTGCTAGAAGGAAAACTGGACGAAAAAAGAGAAAAAGGTAAGAAAAGCTTTCAGCTGATAGATGAAAGTGAAAGAGCTATCAAGACATGAAGACTGCAGAAAATAGGAGTATGTGGAGAACCAGGTTTAACCATGAATAATCACGGACCTATGGACAGACTACCTATGATGATGATTCCCTTGAAATTAATCAGGTAGAAAAGTAAAAGCTCCCAATGCTTAACATATATAAATGGAAAAATGAAGTGTTGATAACACTTATATCATCAATAATGCAAATAGTACACCAAACCACCTGACTTGGGAATGTTCACAAATGGTGTGGTGGTTTCCCATTACCTTCCACACCAGACAGAAGGGAGAATGGAAAACAAAGAGGCTTGCATTATCCTACTCTTAAAAAGAGCACCAAGAGGGCCAGCTGCTTAACGTCCCTTCATAAAGATGAAGCACTGATTTGTGTTCTCATTTTTCGTTTTCTCATTGTCTCATTCTTTTAGTTCATATACACACAAATAGCACGAGGAGCAACCTCCAAAAAAATCCTACTTTTGCAGATTCGTGCCCACTGCCACTTAGAACAGGCAAGTAGTAGGCCAGCACCTTTACCACTACACCACTGACTCCCCCACCAAACTGAACAAATTGCTGCACAGCGAAGTGAAATAAATATTTTCTTAATGAACTGCAAACCAAAGGCTATTTCTTTTTGCACTTTAAAGCTTTAAAAACAGTCAAAGAATATGCATTTAGCTTGGAACTTTTAGCAGAAGAATAGTAAGCAAATATTCCTAATCTTCTGAAAGCTTTCAGTGTAATAAGACCAATATGCTGCATTTTACACAGTAAAAACTGACGTTATTGCTTCTGATTTTGTCACTTTATTTCCTGTCTTTAATACTTCATAAATAACAGGCTGACAAGATAACAGCATTATATCAATGCTATGAAATGTTTCCCTATCACACACCAAAAGCTCCAAAAATAAAATCCTTTACCATAGTAACAAATGGCATAATAGATCACATACACCTTGCAAATTTCAGACTTCTATTACCTATACTTAACTTTAGCCTGTTCTATTTTAAACGGGTGATCTGCTTATATTGAAACATTTGAAAATCGTTCCTTAGAAATATTGACGTAGTTCGTCACTCCCACTTGGCAAATTGGTGCTGTGATCGATGTTGACACAGAACAGTTCTAATCCATGAATTGTTACAAGCTTTCATTAGCATAACGTTATAAACTTTCTAAAAAAATTTGCATGTATTCCAATAATTTGGCTAACTTTCACTAATAAAAATCTCAGAAACAGCTTGCCTCAAAATATTTCCACAATTGCCAAATTTTATGTGCATGCTACCAATATTAATTTTAATTGCACATTGCTATTTTCTTGTCCATAGCAACAGCTAACAATTTTGTTTGTTGTTTTCTCAATGTAAAAATTATTCACAAGTGTGGAAAAAGTTGGACACTTTTTACTTTATCTAGAAAAATTTTTAATAACCATAATGCCCACACTTAACCTTTTCTGCACATTTCAAAATTTAACCGCTGAGTAACTTTAGTGTTTGGCAATACTTTCACTGGTGAAATTAAAAAAAACATCCTTACAATGCTAATCTTAAATTATGGTGATGCTGAAACTGATAATCTACAGCACGAGAAGTGTTTGAGAGAAAGCCACAAATAATACAATACTGAAATAAAATTTTAGACAAACTGAGAAAACCTGCATCAGCAAACAATACTGGATTGGCAAAAATACAAAACCCCTTATCTGTCTTAATTTGGGAATTGCTGCAGATTTTTTTAAAAACATCTAAAAATGAATTTAAACTTCGGTTGTAAGACTCATCACCAGATGTATTATGCACCCAGCCCGCGGCATTTGGAGGTCTCAAAAAATTTTCATAATTGCACTACAATGTTGGCCAAGGCTATTAGACAGCTTGAAGGAACATATTCAACATTTCATGCTACATTGTCATCAAAGGATCACTTCATTTGTTTCTATAAACTCCTATTTACTGTTAATATTTCTTCATTTGAAAGTAATCAGGTAACACATTGATAATACTTACCATAAATATTTCTTGGTATCACATGGTGAATCACTTCCAGGATGGCCTCACCAGACTGCAAATTGAGAATCCCCAGGAAAGTATATCTTCAGTGCAGGCTTCTGAAACAAGAGAATAATCAGAAATCCAGCTCCACAATTCATGACTTCCATATTACATGCAAGGTCCCCACCTCTCATGCTAAATTATATGCTTAATTATATTCAAAACCGAATTTGTATTTTAACATAAGGCTGTACTTCAAAATTCAAAGATTTGTGAGGAAATGAAGAAATTATTTCCTATAAGTCACTTAGGCATAATGCTTATTTTTAAACCACCTATTTAATGACTACATAATTTCAACTCAACAGAAACTAAATACATCATTGCATTCAATAAATTCTCCATTGCTTTATGAAATTCTAAGACAAACTATCACCTAATATCATTGGGGGCAACGTCAACACATTTAAAGACAATCTGATTCGACAAAAGCATCCTACATTTCTTCAAGATTAGACTAACCGTCTCAGAAGTTAAATGGAATCATGATAACCAAAGCAAACTATAACACGATTAATGTATCATCATCCGAAACAGCTGTTCCAAATAGAAAAAAGTGGTGATAAAAATTTTACCATACTTAATGCAGTCGAACCAACTTTTACGTTCCAACGTTATGCTTATGGATCCATTCGATTACTCGATAACATTCACCTCTAAAACTTTGCTAAATCTACCCAAAGTAAAAATGATCTATAGAAAACTAATTCAAAAAGGAAAAAAGTTGTACCGAACCAAATTAACCGTGTCCCCTAAAAATTCTGAGCTAAGGTAATGAACCACATTAGCATTCACGTCGACTTTGACATCTCAAGAGTAATTAAGTTTCTCGATTTCCAAAATCTTAAAAACTCTGTGTCGGATAAGTTATAAGAACTTGTGACCCAAAATTGTACAAACGTATTATATATTAATATGAAAAATCAATTAAGGAGTTGTATATCAGCCGTTAACTATACAAAAATTTTCTTCCCCATTATTTAACTAATGCAATTTTCCATCAAAAGTGACGGTATGCATGGCTTAAATATTAAAATAAAATTTAAATAAAAACTAAGCCAAATTCCAACCCACCCCTTTATGCGCTTATATAAGCACCTTGGCCAAGATTTTTTTCGATTTTTAGATTAGAAGTTGTTTAATTTAAAAAATAAATTGTGCAAAACACATTATGTAAACTTTACCATATACGAATCGTCTCGATATATTACATTAACTTTATTTTAGAAGGCAGTCTATCATATGAGTTTACAAACACAGCCGATGGTAAAGGACATTTCTATGACTTTAAAAACTCAAAATTAAAATAGATTCTGTCTTCGCCCATGACTTGCTACCCCTAATATGTTGCAGCCTAGGTGTGATGCACCCCTTGCACCCTTAGGCCGGTGCAGTCCTGTGTTTGACAATACTTTCAATGGTGAATTTAAAAAAAAGTTTACAATGCTAATCTTAAATTATGCTGATTCTGAAACTGTGATAATCTACAGCACGAGAACAGTGTTTGAGATATTCTGAAACAAAATTTTAGACAAACTGAGAAAAACCCACATTACAAGACAGCAATGAATCGATTGGCAAAAATACAAAGCCCCTATCTGTCTTAATTTAGGAATTGCTGCGTCAGATTTTTTTAAAACAGCTAAAAATGAATTTAAACTTGTGTTAAAACTCATAACCAGATGTATTATGCACCCACCCAGCAGCATTTGGATGTCTCAAGACATTTTCATAATTGCACCACCATGCTGGTTAAGGCTATTAGACAGCACCAAGGAGCAAATTCCACAAATATTTCACGCAACATTGTCATTACAAGATCAATTCCTTAGTTTCTATAAAATCCTTTCCTATTTACAGTTAATATTTATTTGATTTATGTTCCCTTGAATGTAATCAGATAGAAAAGTAAAAACTCCCAATGCATAATAATTACAAATGGTCTAACATTGAAGTGTTAATAACGCTTAATTCATCAATAACGCAAGTAGCACACCAAACTACCAGATGATGTTTCTCAATCTTTAGATTGGCTTGATTGACTTGTAAATTCTCAAAAATGGTGTGGTGGTTCCCCATTATCTTCCACATCAGTCAGAAGAAGGGATGGAAAACCCAGTGCTTGCATTAACCTACTCCTACAAAGAACACCAACAGGGTCAGCTGCTTAATGTCCCTTCATTAAGCCTAAGCACTGATTTGTGTTCATTTTTTTCTCATAGTCTCATTCTTATAGTTGGTATACACACAAATAGCATGAGGAGCACCCTCCAAAAAAATCCTACTTTGTGCCCACTGTCACTTAGAACAACAGGCAAATATTATGCCAGCACCTTTACCACTACACCACTGACTCCCCCACCTAACTCAAGTTTGCTGCACAACAAAGTGAAATATTTTCTTACTGAACTACAAACCTAAGGCTATTAGACAGCTTGGAGGAACTAATTCAACATATTTCATGCTACATTGTCATCACAAGACCAATTCATTGTTTCTATAAACCCCTATTTACAGTTAATATTTCTTCATTTGGAAGTAGTCAGGTAACACATTGATAATACTTACCATAAATATTTCTTGGTATCACATGGTCAATCACTTCCAGGATGGCCTCACCAGACTGCCAATTGAGAATCCCCAGGAAAATATATCTTCAGTGCAGGCCTCTGAAACAACAAGAGAATCAAATCAGAAATCCAGCTCCACAATTTTGTTGAACAATATTCACGACTTCCATATTACATGCAATGTCCCCACCTCTCATGCTAAATTATATGCTTAATTATATTCAAAACCGAAATTGTATTTTAACATAAGGCTGTACTTCAAAATTCAAAGATTTGAGAGGAAATGAAGAAATTATTTCCTATAAGTCACTTAGGCATAATGCTTATTTTTAAACTACCTATTTAATGACTACATAATTTCAACTCAACAGAAACTAAATACATAAATGCTTTCAAAAAATTTTTCCATTGAAAATTATATGCTTTAATTTCCGAAATTCAAAGACAAAATATCACGTAGAATCATGGGGGCAACGTCGGTACGTTTAAAGACAATCTGATTCGACAAAAGTATGGTACGTTTCATCGAGATTCGACACTAACCATCTCAGAAGTTGAATGGAATCATAACCAAAGCAAACTATAACGCGATTAATGTATCATTCAACTGAAAGAGTTGTCCCACATAGAAAAAATCGGTGATAAAAATTTTGCAGTCGAACTAACTTTTACGTTCCAACGTTATGCTTACGGATCCATTCGATTACTCGATAACATTCACCTCTAAAACTTTGCTAAATCTACCCAAAGTAAAAATGGTCTATAGAAAACTAATTCAAAAAAGAAAAAAGTTGTACCGAACCAAATTAACCGTGTCCCCTAAAAATTCTGAGCTAAGCTTATGAACCACATTAACATTCAAGTCGACTTCGATATCTCAGAATAATAAGTTTCTCGATTTCCAAAATCTTAAAAATTCAGCATCTGAAAAGTTATAAGAACTTGGGAGCCAAAATTGTACAAACGTCAAATATGTTCGTACTGTAACATTAATCCGATGGTTATATGCGATACCGCGTGCAGTTAAGAATTATATTAAGTCTTCACCACTAGAATAATAGGTTTCTCGATTTCCGAAATCTTAAAAATTCAGCATCTGAAAAGTTATAAGAACTTGGGAGCCAAAATTGTACAAACGTCAAATATGTTCGTACGGCAACATTAATCCGATGGTTATATGCGATACCGCGTGCAGTTAAGAATTATATTAAGTCTTCACTACTATGGCCAAATAAGTATCCTACATTAAGTAGAAACCAAGGATTCAATTTCGTTCACAGTAAGATAATTATGAAAAACCAATTATATACATTCAACATTGATTCCAAATGAGAATCTAAAACGATCCTACCTATTACCGACTTCGTCCAACAGCCAAATGAAAAAAACCTGCTTGCCTCAACCTCCCATGTGAGCCCCCGTCACAAAATAAATTGACGAACGATTTTGTTTCATCAGAGAGGCGCACACCTAACTTTCTATTGTTTTATTTTCTACTAATAAAATATTCAAAATCAATTTTAGAAATACCTTTGCGTAATAATATTAGAATGTATTATATATCATTTCTTCCCTGATAAGTTAAACATTATTTTTTATTGAAAATAACAGGACAAAGTCTGAATATCTTAAATGTACAATTTGTCAATATTACTTTATTTTCGTAAAGCGATATATTGCATAATATGAAAAATCAATGATTTGTATATCAGCCGCTATGTAACTATATAAAAAATTTCTACCCTATTATGTAACTAATGCAATTCACCGTCAAAAGTGACGGGTATGCATGGCTTAAATATTAAAATAAAATTTATGCAAAAACAAACCTAAATTCTATTAAAACTATAAAAATAAACTTGAGTATCTTTATTTAATAATATTAAAATGTATTAATTAATTATTAATCGGCCCTTTTATTAATAATACGTTATCAATTAAGATTTTTAATACCACCAATTATTTATCCTAAATTTAATATCATAGTGTGGTTGAGAGATATGGCAAAGTTTACCGTACCTCGATATTTTTCCAAAAAAGGTGGTGAACGATTGATGGTCATTGTGACTCAACTAATGAATTCTCTGCCATATGAGTTAAGAGTATTAAGTGGGATGGCTGAGGTAAAAAATACAATAAAAGAATGGTTAATTAAAACATAGTTGATGTTTGAAAATTGTAAAATGCCTATGCATGTATTCTAAATTTGTTATGTAACTTTACTGGGATTTAAATGCTATTATCTAAAAAATATCTTTCTTACACAAACTTTTTTAATTTATAACAATATTGATGCAGAATATGACAGTGTAGTGATGATATACCCTTTTGGCACCTGCTGACAAGCCTTTTGGCTTAGCGGAACCATAATGTATTTTATTTTAATATTTCAATTATTTTTCATTAGGAGAGTGCAATGTTTTTCCTTTTCAATAAAAGTGCAATTTATATTCTTATTATTATTATTCTGTGGCCATGTTGAAATTTTATTGTAATCTCTTCTATGTACACCTATTCTTAAATAAAGTATATTTATATTATTAAAACAAAATATACAATCACATCCTTAACTTGATTATTCTGTTCTTTTCACTAATTACATTACTGTTAATTCATAACACTTTCAGAATAGCATTCCACATTTTTAATTTAGGTTGTAACCTTTCGCTGTAATAGTTACAACTAATTAGACAAAAAGAATTCTTATGTGTGAAGTAGTTATAAATTTTAATTCCATTAAACAATATTTCTGTTGTTGATGATGGAAACTTGGCACTGGAATAAATAAATACTAGAGCTTGTTACATGCATTGCCTGTACAGGAGTTTTCATCTAGTCACTTATGACAAAAAATATCATTGTTATCTGATTTGAAATTTTACAATAGAAAAGGCAGGAAAATTTGAAAAAATCTATTTTACAATAAATATATATTATACAACTAGGGGGCAAGCCCCCTGCCTGCTCCTGCTTGCCAAACTCACTTTGCTCGCTTTGTTCACAGTCACTTCATTCTTAGCATGTATTGGATTTAGATAAGTACATATAGCAGAAATATATTTTGAAAATTAATTAAATAAATGTATTTGCTACAGAATGTATGTTTAAATTTTAATGACAAAGTAATAAAAAATAAATTTAAAAGAAAATTAAATTAACACTTCATTATAAACTATATTATTAATTATGTTATTTTCTGGTTTAGTAATACTTCCAGGTATTTGTATTTTCACTCCCTGATGTAACTTTGCTCTGGGTAAAGTTGTCCATGCCCAAAAATTGGTCTTTGTTGATTTATATGTGTAATAAAAACCATGAAGAAAGACACTGAGCATGTGTGTTCTTTAATTTTTCCAGACGTAACACATTATGGTAGTTTTCAGTCTACTACAGCAAATCCTTTCAGGCAGAAATCTATTAAGCGATTGGCAATGAACAAATCCAAAGAATAGAATAAAATGGATAGCAACAATGTAAACGAATTTTGTCATTACTATTAAATGAATTTTCATTATTGATCTTTAAAAATATCGCTTTACTCACCCACCCCCATTTTGTGCTCAAACTTCCAATTTAATTTTCAATTTGTTCTTAAATAATTGTACCTGATCTTGCTTTGCTCTTTGTCTCAGAATTTATGATTAATAAAATTCTTTATATCAAATCAAATTTATTTGTCCTAAGATCGTACCATAGGCAGATATAAGACATGTCAAATATAAATAATATGAAATACACTTACTCGATTTCCTAGTAATACTATATGTATTAAATTGATTAAATTCATAAAATTCCTAAATTATTGTACATGATTTTGCTTTATTCTTTCTCTCAGAAATTTGTGTATAAAAAAATTCTTTATATGTATTAAATTGATTAAATATAACAATGCAAAAAAACACCTTGAAACGTAATTTTTGGAGAGTTTATAATGAGATTTGAATTTATACAATGACAAAAATTAATCTCCGCATTTTTCTTCACATAATTGTGCAAATTTCGTGTCACTATCTCATGTATGCCAGCCCTGGTGGTGGAAGGGCTAGTGTATTGGCCTACCATCACTAAGGTCATGGGTTCGAATCCCGCCAAGGACATGGATGTTTGTGTCGTTTTCATAATTTCATATTTCATCAATCATGTGTGTGTGTCTAATGTGGAAGGCAACGGGAAACCACCACATCATATGTGTTTATTCCCTAGTCATTTAAAACCAACCTTAGGGTTGAAAACTATGGATGGATTGATCTCATGTATAGGGCATTTTAAAATGTTAAAGAAAAAAGGCCTGTGCAGTGGAATACCTCATCCAATTTTATTTAATTGGAGTGAGGATGTGCTCCTGGAATTGAACCCATCAGTTACTTGTTGACAGTGAACAACCTGTATTTTAACAGTGATATGGATGAGTATTACCGTATTAGCCAGAGGGAGGGAGGGAGAGATATGGAATGTTACTCTTGAACTGAATACAAAAATATCTATAATGGATCATTTGATTTTGACTATTCTTTCAGGTTTTCGTAATAGTGACAAATTGGGGCAATTTTGGAGAGTTAACGGGTAGAGAAACATCCAGGGTTCGATTCCAGAGGACAATTTATATTCCCCATAACATAAGACAAAATAAGATTTCGTTCTTTTGCAAATTTAAATTGGAAATAATTGATTTTGAATCTTTGAATCTGGACTATTATAATGGAAAATGAATTAACTTTCTTATTGTTATCGTCGATTTTCGAATATGGATCGAATCAGTCTACAATTTGGTTTTTGATGCAAAAATTTAACGTTTGTTGAGCTGAAATCCTTTCGTCGTCAATGGCTACCATTATGTTTAGGGTTGTCAACCTCCGGCTTTTGGGCCGGAGATCTCTGGGTCATCGCCATAATCTATGGTCTCCGGGTGAGTAGCTCAAATCTCCAGTTCAATTTTGATTGCAGTGAAAACCCCTTTTTATGACTTCTTTGTTTTTTATAAATGATTCGAATTAAGATATTTTGCGCTTTAATTTCCATTGTATTTTGTTTTATACAAAACACTTAAATTGATGATGCTCTTACAATTTCGTTAATTAGCGATATTTAAAAAAATAAACAATGATTTTAATCATGTCCTAAAATAACGAGTGCCTTTCAGAATATTGCCGGCCCCGGTGGTGGAAGGGTTAGCGTATTGGCCTACCATCACTAAGGTCGCGGGTTCGAATCCCACCAAGGGCATGGATGTTTGTGTCATTTTCATAATTTCATATTTCATCAATCATGTGCGTGTGTCTGATGTGGAAGGCAATGGGAAACCACCACATCATATGTGTTTCTTCCCTAGTCATTTCAAACCAACCTTATGGTTGAAAACTATGAATGAAATGAATTCAGGATATTGAATATATTTGTCATTACATTTAATTCCTCTCGGGTTTCTTCTAAAGCATGCAGGTTTTCAACAGGTGTGTAACCTGAGGGCGAAGGCCCACGAAGTGTGTGGGAGCTCCAAGATTTTTGGAGCCCCACAAAAATACTTAGAATTTTTCCCGTCATACTTATTGTTCTTTTAAATAAAGACTGTTGAAAATGTTTATAAATTATTCACGAGCGTAATTGCTGATACATATTTCTGAGAATGCTGATGTTGAGAGCAATCATATTCATTGCTCTGTATGGAGAAAGTCATTTGCTGGACACAAATTTTTTCTATAGCTCTAATTTTCAATAAGACGAATTGAAACAAAAAAATCGATAAAAATCAAAACGATATAATTTTTATAAAAATGGGGGTCTTAAAGACTTGACTTGCATGGGGGTCCCAATATTGAGTTACACCCCTAGTTTTCAAGCAAACTCTGGCTCATGAATATCCTAAAGTAGGCAACCCACAACAACATCTCCGGTTTATGAAGACCTAAAAGTTGGCAACCCTAATTATGTTGCTGTTAAGCGAAATTGCGTACATTGCATTGGATTAGTATGGTATCCAGACGTTTCTCCCAAAGCACTTCACCCACGAGACGTTTCACCCAAAGAACTTTCACCCACAGGACATTTCACCCACAGACATTTCATCCATGCCCTTTCACCCATAGTTTTTTTGCCCACAAGTCTCTTCATCCACATAAAGTTTCATCCAAAGAACTTTCACCCACAGGTGCTTCACCTATGATTCAAAAAACACATGAAATCTATTAATAATTTAAATAAATATAATATGGGAGAAATAAGTAATAAATAATAACTTTTATCTCTTATTTTATACATGAATACAACTATAATTTAATCCAAATAATATTTAACCTTATTTAATTTTTAAATTAAAATTACAAGTCATGCGGTTTAATACGTTTTTATTTAAAGGTTTTAAGATATGTAATTTAAATTAAAACATTTCAATATGCATTTAAATATTGAAATTGAGTCCACAAACACGGAGATAATCAGTTATGTGATTACACTGCTTGTAATCTTCATACTCTAGTGCAGTGATGGCGAACCTATGGCACGCAAGACGATTTTGATTGGCACACCAACGAAAGTCGAAAACCAATCAAAGCATTTATCTTACTGATTTAGCGCCGCAAAAACATTTGCGTTATTTAGTCAACTATTGTAGATGATAGTTTTATGGTTACAATCATATGCCTTGATCACAAATTTAATTTAGTTGGCAAAATAAATCAAGGATTTTTGTGACACACAAGGCAGAAAAGATTCAACAATTTTAGTAATATTGCCACACAAAATATATAAGGTTTGCCATCACTGCTCTAGTGTAATTGACTGTAACTTCTCCATAACTTTTTTATGCTTCATCCTACTTGATTCTCTTACCATTTTTCTAAATTCCACTTCAACCATCATTTTTTCATTATCTGCTTGCACTTTTATAATTTCCCTCAGCAAATGGAAAAAAGAGGGATGGAATGCATAAAATAAAAAATAAAAGTTATTATTTAATACTTATTTCTCCCATATTATATTTATTTAAATTTTAATACGTTTTATGCATTTTCTGAATCATGGGTGAGACTCCTGTGGGTGAAACTTCTTTGGATGAAACTTTATGTCGGTGAAGTGACTTGTGGTAAAAAAACTATGGATGAAAGGGTATGGATGAAACGTCTGAAAAATCTTGTGGGTGATCTGCGGGTGAAACGTCTCATGGGCAAAGTGTCTTTGGGTGAAACGTCTCGTGGGTGAAGTGCTTTGGGGGAAACGTCTCGTGGGTGAAGTGCTTTGGGGGAAACGTCATGGAACCGATTAGTATATGGAAATGTTCACATCAAATTTTATAATACCGGAATTTAGATTCATTTCTTACTGCCTATGATTTCATTGAAAGATTAACCTTTAAACGGGCAAGTGGGGTCATATTTGACCCCACACTTGCGTTTTGTTTGATTTTGAGCCCAAGTCTTTATGTATCACTTTCACGTTTTTTGTATTTTCCTATTTTTGTCTCAGTTTATTGTGTGTGGCAAAAAGATTTTTCATTTTAATTTTAAAGTAATTAAAAAATATATATTTCTCGATGGGGTCATTTTTGACCCCACTTGTCTGGCAACGACACCTTTTGCCAACAAAAGTTTTTCATGGACCTGATATAATAATTCGTAATTATTGACACCTTTGTTTACATTAATCACTCAATTACATGTGATTCAGTAAGAAAAATACCTAAAACATATTTCCATAGCATTTGTAGTGATTTGAAGAGTAAGAATATGGTTATAAATCTTCGTGAGCATGCGCCCATGGTCACATCATGTTTTTTTCCTGGTTCTACTTACTGGAAACTGTGTCTGTGTCATTCTCAAATTACATCCTTCACTACATATGCAGAGGTTTATAGTTGTAAATTTATATCAAGGTTAGCATAAGCATTACAGGATGACTTTGAAGTCTTGAAAATAAAACATTGGTTTTCAAATTGAGACATGGTTTGAAATTTTGGGTTTGTTGTGATGTAAAAACAGCATATTGCTGCAACCTCCAGGTTTATGAGGGTAAAATGGGTAACTGTCCTGAAAAAAATCAAGGGAAAAGAGTTGTATTAGACCTAATCAAGCCAATTGAAGGATCTGACAGGGGCATCACTACCAATAACTTTTTTACCAGTGTAGGTTTAGCAGAGGAACTAATTAGGAAGAATCTAACATTAGTTGGGACCATCCAAAAAAATAATCAAAATGTTCCCAGAGAGATGCTTTTATCTTTGATGAAAGCTGAATCCCAGTAAACAAAGTTTTTATTTTCGAATTTATTTACAATTGTCGGGTACACACCCAAAAAATGCAGAGTTGTACTTTTGCTATCTAGTCAGCACCATGAGGTAGAAATGGATTCATCAAATGGAAAAAAAACCATGCATAATTTTTCATTATAATGCGATCAAAGGGGGTGTAGACACCCTTGATAATTTGATTTCCGAGTACTCATGGCCTTTGCGATTGTTTATGAATTGGCTTGACGTGGCTGCATACAATATCTTAGTAGTCTTCCAGCATAACAATGAAAAAAATGATGCAGTCTTACAATCAGGGGTGGATTGGGCCGCCGGGACACCGGGCAAAGTCCCGGTGAGCCGATGCTGCTCCTGGGCCGGGGATGTTTGAGTGGTTGATGCCTCGGCCAGGAGCTGCTGTTTTTCCATATTCTAAAGTAGTGTTTCTCAAACTATGGGCCTTCTAGGGGGCCGCAACATTATTTTAGTTGTTAGGTCGGCCGATATCAGAGTATTTGCCCGGGCCGAATTTTGCTCCCAATCCACCCCTGCTTACAATGGATAGGGAAATGTAGAAAGTTCTTGCAGGTGCTAGGAAAAGAGCTAGTAATCCCTTACATGAAGCAAAGGGCAGGGACCATACCGAACCTCCACCTCTCAATACGAAGAGCCATGGAAATGTGTGGAGTTCAGAAGAGAAAAATTGAGATTGGTAATGGAGATAACAATAGACAAACCAAGAGAGGAAGATGTAAGATGTGTGACAGAAAGCATGACAAAAAAGTGCAAAACAGAAGTACAAAGTGCAGTCATTTCATATGTGATCAGCATAGCAAGACACATCAAATGTGCCATAAATGTAAACATGAAGAGGATTCTGATTCTATGTAAAATTCTATGTACATATGTTAGTATGATTGAATATAGCTGAACTAGTAATAAAAGATAATATTTTTTTTGCAAAATATTGAACTTCATTTAAATAGGCCTAAAATATCCTATATAAATACCATAAAATTTCACAAACAAAGGTTGTGTAACGTAATGTTCAATAACAAAAGATATCAATATTAGTATTACTAATATGGAGCTAAAACTATGTTTAATAAACCTAAAGCAATGAAAAATATGAGAAAATAAAGTAATTGTCTACTCAGTGACCTTCCACGAACAAAAAAAATTTGGGGTCAAATCTGACCCCACTCGACTGGATACGTAACAAATTAGGCTTGCCCATTTAAAGGTTAAAGTGGAGGAAGAAACTGTGGGAGAGAAAGGTAGGGGGAGAGAGGAAAATAGTGTCAGTAATGGGTGGTGAACGGTCATTTTCCAAATTAAAAATTATTTTAGATTAACAATGGGTCAAGAAAGACTAAGTAATAAATTTATTTATGAAGTTCTATTATATCATTAATGTTCTATTGTTATCGCTGCAAATGATATATTGTCACAGTTTATTTTTCAGAATGCAAAACTAGTTTAAGTGTTGTGTCATTTGAGTTTGTAAGTAACTCTATAAAGTTGTTATACATATTTTATTGCTATTGGTGTGATTATAAAAAAAATAAATATAATCCTATTCTTTATGTACTGTATTTGCCGGACCATAAGATGCACTTTCTTTCCTGGAAAATACAGTATAGGTTTCCCCTGCATCTTATGGTCTGAAGGTGCGTCAAGTATTTACCGGACCATAAGACGTACTTTTTTTCCTGTAAAATACAGTACTACCAGTTTAGATTTGATATACAAGGACCAAGTGTATATAGCCGTGTAGGAAGGTTATCCTTACGTCCATGGAGGTATGAAGGTAGTGTACCGTCATACCTCCATGCTCAACATTTACTTTATTGACAAACGATTTTTATCCTTTCAACTTCATCCTTTTCGAGTTGGTCCGATTCCGAGATTGCTTCATCTGAACGCAACCATTATCTCGATAACAAAAACAATTGAAGCGCGAAACTATCTAGATGCTGCTGATTATTCTGTTAGGGCAGCAGAAAGACATTTTGGTGCCATTTAGTTGAGTATCTTGTAACTTAGTGCTTCAAAAGTGAATAAAATATTTTTTCCCAAAATTTTTATTTTAAAATGTTGGTGCATCTTATGGTCTTATGATCTGGCAAATACGGTAATTGCTTTCAGCAAATATTATATATGAATGATTTGATTTATATCTCAATTGAAAATCTACTGGCAAATATAACAAAACATTATACAGATATACTTTGCTAATCACAGGAGGTTTCTATTCTATTGGTTTGGGTCATGTGGTTAGTATGACAAAAGACCAATTGAAGAAATGGACTAGGCAGAACTTCCAAACTATGGTCATATTTTCTGTCATGATCTAGTCTGATATATATTTTCTATTCCCTAACAAGATAAAGCTAAACTTAATTATTGTGTCTTGTTTTATATTTTCAGTGGATGATCCTGTTAGAATATGACAAGAACTTTTTTTGTGATGTCCAAAATGATATAATTTAAATCTTTGGGGGTTACTAAAAGTGAATTTGGTTTTAGTGGTTGCCAATCATATGATTTTTATTTTGGGGGGTCACACAAAAATAAATTTGGGACAAACAGAAGCATTCAAAGCCTCCAATAAGCATAAATATGAACAATAAAGGTGTATGCAGTTCATAAAATTGTTTTTACCTACCTTTAATGGTGTTGGGTTGTTATAATACAAATGCAATTGACAGTAAAAAATAACAACGATAAACTATTCTGCAGCATTTAGAGGTCAGGGGTGGTGGTCTGATGTGTTGCCATGGAAACCCATGGCTGCCAGAAACTTTAAAACTTAGGAGGCAATATGGTATACTAAATATTCAGCATGACCACTCAGAACAGCAGTTGAAAATTCGCTGGTGGTAAAGGAGACATGTACAGAGATAGGTGTACGTGTGGAGCGGGGGGAGAGGGAGGGAGTGGGAGGTGGCTAACTTATTTTTGCACATGGGCAGTCAATAGGCATGCTCCAGCCATGTCAATGAAATATGAAAAATATTCAACTAACACCATATTCTATGCCCAACAACAAGTTCACTCAAAGCTGCTTTAAATAAAAGATAAGGTAAAAGATTATATTTGATAAGACCATTAGAAGATGTAAATAAACATTTTCTGTGTAACAGCATTATATTTCTCATTTTAATAACAGTAACATTAAAAATAAAGAAACATTTTGCTACAGTAACAAATTGTATTCCAAATACAAAATAAGCTCTTAAACCTCCCTTTTCTTATGAAAATAGAAATCTCCCTTTGAAACAAGGGTTATATGAGCTTTTTACAACTAACCCAATATCTCCCAAATTACAGATAACACATTTTACAGTTTACAATATCACATCATTGGAAATAATTACAAAATTAAGTATTTTAATTCAGCATTTTGCTCTCACTTAAGTTTAAAAGCACATTCATTTATATTTTACAGTCATACTAATAACTCTGTAGCTTTTTGACATGGTTCCCAATATTTTCCATTGCCAATTTTTATATATAGTATATGGCTTTATATTTCAGTAAGTTTGCCATGAAAAAGGTCTCCAAATATATGAAGGGCAAGTTAAACTGAGCAACATTTGAAAAACTTCCACTTTTAATTTAAATATAAGAAAGATACAAAGAACACAGAACCAAACACAATGCTTTTGATTTTGCTTTAGAAGGATACTAATTTTTAGCACAAATTTGATAGAGTATTATCAGGTGTTAGCTAATTTTTAATCTTTAAAAATATGTCATTGGATCTGAACATTCTTATTTTACTTCATTCATTTTATAAATATCATGTGATAATGTAGAAGTGAGACAACTTATTTCTCTCATGATGTTGATGAAAATTTCAACCTTACAACCATAATGATTTAAATCTTTTGTCTCTTTATTATATTCCATATATATATATATTTTATAGGAATTTGACTGCATAAATGATGAAATGCACTAAAAATGTTTGGTAGATTCAAAAAAATATTATGGAACATAAAATGACCATGCCTTCATTGAAGGTAAATAAGCTTGCACATCACTTCAAGATTTTTAAAATGAAGTATTTTTGTGACCAATTCACCACAAGCAAAAAACATTCTTTTTGATCCTATGTACAAAATATTGTTTAATTAATTGGCAAGAATATAGGCTAATTTTAGAAAATTGCTTCATTAGTTTCTTTTTGAAAGTCAGAAAGGAATTTATTTGAAGTTAATAGAATAGCCATGGCTATGACTCTATTAAATGTAATGGGACTTGAGCACATGAATCCTCTTCAAATGAGCACCTATGATTTTTACTTTCTCCATATACGTAGTATAGAGAAAGTACTGTTTTCATGAAAGAATTCGAATTCGAGATTTCAACGGAAATACACATTTTGAGGTCCCCTGCACATGTTTTGACCATTTTCTCGATGATGTCTGTGTGTATGTCCGTATGTGTGTGACAAATTTTGTGGGCATTCCAACTCAAAAACTATTCATCAGATCAGTATGAAATTCTATATTTGTGATTTTAAATATATTCTTAAGATTTGAAAAGATTTTGATAACAATCGGTCAACCGGAAGTATTAGTTTACCCCTGTCAAATTTTCATTTTTCTTAAATATTTAGCTTAAAACTGAATTTTTGTTAACATACATATGTATAAAAGTTTTCCACAACTTTTGTTTGAAATAAATTTTCATATGAGGAATATTTCAAGAGATATTCAATTTTCTTTGAAATTAACAGTTAGTGAGCAGCTCACGCACGTGGTAGTGAAAACAATTGAATCGCTAGCACTGAAGTGTGTAAGTTGAATTGTTCCTATCACCATATTTATTTGATTTTTGTTGACAACTTACGTATGGAGAAAGTCATGTGTTGGACACATAAATTTATTAAACTAATAGTTATAGCTCTCTTAAATACATAAAATTATGACTGGATTGTTATCGTTTGGATAAAAATATTACAGTTTGTAAAATTTAGACTATAATAAACAGTTAAAATTACTTTAAGACAGAAAATGTTGATCCCAAATAAAATTTTAAGGTTTGATCTATCAAACACTAAATCTTGCAAGTACACATATAAAAATATAATTCACAAAAGTTTTACCCTCTCATAGTCAGCATGTAAAACAGGCTTAACAAGTGACAAAGGAATAAAAGGAAGCATAATTCTTGAAATTTCTTCAATTTTCAATTGGCTAAAAGAAATTTACCAACTACACTTTACCAGATTTCCTTTTTTTGAACCTGCATGTTTCCCTCAAAAAATAGACATTCTGTTTCATAGACATTATCATCACTTTTGTACACTGTCCATCAGCCATTATATATGACTTTCTACTGGTCTTCCCTGAAAAAACATCTTCCATCATAGTTTGGCAGGAATTTGCAATAAAATTTGCAACTTTTCCTAAACTTAAGCTACTATAAAATGAGAGGACATTCATGATATCCCTCCCAAAAAACAGTAGCATTATCAGAATCAGTAAAAAATGCAAAAACTTGCTATTAAAAAAATGTCTCATACAGGCACACCACCGCCATTTCCCACCCTGTTGATATCTTGTGCTTTTCTCCTTTCCCACTTATTAATATAATTGATTGGATAACACATTATTCCTGATACAAGAATGAGAGAGCCAGATAGGTAAAAGGATGCGTCATAGCTCCCTGTCAATTCCATAAAAGACCCTAAGTACAAGAAGAATAAAAGAAATGTTTAAGAGATTAAAAATAAACTTGCAATTCTTAATAAGTTAAGCAATAATCCAATTAATACATTGAGCTAATATCCAAATAACGTTCTTTAAAATATAAAATTTAGCAAAAGAAATACATGACATTTTTATTCTGATTTTTTCCATTTTAAAAAAGTATTATACTGAGGAAAAATTTTGACAGAATTACAACTGATAAGGCATAATTCAATAAAATGATAATACTTGCCTGCAATTGGAGAACCAACAGTAGCTGCCAATCCTTGAAACAGAAGAAGAAGTCCAAATGCATTGGTAAGTTTATCTAAACCAAGAAGATCCACAACAAGTATGGAACGGAGGGAAGCGAAGCAGGCTATGAAGGAAAATATGACATCAGAAGATAATTAGAATTTTTAGATTATAAAATTAAAGTTATTCCATGATACAAAAAACTACAAAGAGAATAATATTTCTATTTTTTACAGTAAATTCTGCTTTGTTATACACTTAGACTTATTTCAATCCATCATTATCTAAAAAATATACAGTGCAGCCCCACTATAACGCATTTCGCTATAATGCGAATTCAGATATAACGCGATCGTGACATGGCTCCCAAAATGATTTCAAAATAATTTCAGAAGAATCTCATAGAAAAAGAAAATGAAATGATGCCAAAATTGGCAGTTTCTAACACAGCACTACCAATGTGCGTGGAAGAAGAAGGATAAGGAAGGTATTTTAGAATCCCAAGTACTCGAATATAGTGCGAGGGCGACTTTTAAAACAATGCACTATATTCGGGTCAATACGGTACACTGGGATAATGAAATATACGTAATAACATATCCACCATTGTTTTTTACAAGACTTCACTGATCGGCTTGACACGGTAAATTTTTGTAACCTCACTATACCACGACCCCACATTTATCGCGATAGAATTTTTTGGACCCCAATTATCGCGTTATAGCGGAGCTCAACTGTGTCTACTATTACATATGTACTATAGTGGAAATTCCCATAAAAATGATGGGTAGGCATGACTAAATAATTAAATTAAATCTCTTCCCACTCTTTCTCACTCTTCTCCCCCTCTATCCTCTTCTTTTCCCTCTTTCTCCATGATAACAAAAGACTATGCCCCTGTATCTTATACCGCCGGTGGTGCATATACCTTGACAGGCCATGCAGCATTACACTTGACACATAACTAAGAAAATTATATCATAGGGCAGGGATGGCAAATACGTGGCAAGCGTGCCAGAAATTGCATGCATGCGATTTTACCTGGCACACGAAAGCTTTTATTACTTTCTCCATACATAGTAATGGGAAAGTATTGTGATCACGAAAAAAATCGACTTCGAGATTTCAACGGAAATACACGTTTTGAGGTCTCTATAACACGTTTAGACTATTTTCGGAATGATTTCTGTGTGTGTGTCTGTGTGGATGTATGTGATTGTGGGCGCTCTAACTCAAAAAGTACTTGTCATATTAACACCAAATTTCATATATAACACTTTAGCATGAGCACAAAGAACTGATTAGTTTTTGGACAATACCGGTTAACCATAAGTCGAGGTTTATTCTAAACCTGATTTGGTTTTTGCAATATTTCTCCGATAATACATCATTATTGTATACATTGACCATTACAAAAAATGCAGAAAATATAACTTCCTACATCTGCTATTTCAAACAATTTTCCATAGCAGTTATTGTTTAGGAATTATTTATAAATAATCAGTTTTTCGGTTTCCGTCAAATATCTCCTTAAAAACATCGTTATTGGTATCTTCGTGAGGACCAAAGTTGTAGAGAATAATATTTCTTCCAAGTTTTGTTTGAAACAAATTTTTGTAGAAGCATCCGTTTCGGAGATATTTTGCTTTTTCTAGTATACAGCGCCGCCACCATGTAGCGGTGAATTCTGTAAACATATTCAAAATATACGTAATTTACTGCAATAAGGACGACTGCATTCTTTTACGATACGAAATGATAATTTTGCCTCATAGTGCTATTCATAATAATTTAAATATCTATACCCCAAATATGGAGAAAGTCATGTGTTGGCCACATCAGATTTTTTCTATATAAAACATGAAGTTTCTTAGAGGAGTAAACTAGCGGCATGCGTCAAAAAATTCTTATGGTTTACACTACTTTTTTGGCACGCGACTCTAAAATCATTTGCCATCCCTGTTATAGGGTAATACAAAAATCCAAAAAATATTAGATGTTTCAAGTTTTGATAAGTCAGAAAAGTAAGAACATTTAAGAGGCATGTAAACATTTTTCTCTTGGCATTGGCTAATGATGAAGCATATCCAGGGCCTGCCTAAAGTACTGGAGAATCAGACGGCTGCCTGGGGCACCAAAATCTTGGGGGCACTATTCCGACCATCTATCTATGCAAGTGAATAAATATTGGATACTGATTTATATCACCGAATAGGCTGGATTCTTTATGCCATTCATTTTTCTTCTTTATCTATAATCTTTACAGAGTGATGGATAAATTAACATGTACTTAGTAATTATCTCAACAAACATAGCTAGAGTGCTATCTTGGCAAGGGCACCAAAATTCCTCGGGCTGCCCCTGAGCATATCTATACTTGAAAACGATAAGTTAAAGTGACTTTTGGTGATTCTCATTTAAAATGGTTTTATATGAGAATCAAAGAACTTTTTGTATAAATCATGTTTACCTATTGTAAGACCAAAAATACTGGAGTAGAAAAACTGGTATTCTACTGCAACTGAGAGGGGGGCTGCGAGTGTTGAAATCCCTGCAACTGTTAGAGCCATATTGTTGAGTAAAACTGCATTTGCCTTTGGAAACAATGATGACACCATTCCACAAAGGACACGACCAATCGTGTTTGTGATACCAATGGCAGACACCAACCACACAGCTAATGTATTATCCATACCCAAGGACATGGCACGTTCTGAAACATAGGAAAAGAAAATATTAGGATAATGATAAATACAATTTTACATTTATAAATAATTAAAATTGAATTGTAGTAATAAGCTACCTAATTTCTTAAGAAATAAAATAATCTTATGTAGTATTAAAAAGAACTTTTAGGATTCATTCTACAAGCTGTTTCAATATGATCCTAAAACCAATGTCAAATTTAATTCACAAATAATAAATAAAACCAGTGCTTTTTTCTGCTGGAACTCACTGAAATGCTGTTTTCGTGCAAAATATAAAAATCAAGAAACTTGTAAGAATAAAAATTTATAAATTTTGAAAACACTTCGAATTCAAAACATTTATTACTAGATTCACGCGCATTTCACATAGGAAATTCAAACCACCATTTATGAAATGACGTTTATAATGATCATCTCTTCGTCATCAAGAAACTGTGTTCTGGAAGCTTATTTTATTTAGAAAAAAATGCACTGAATAAAACTATCTTTTTGAAGAAAGGGGAACAGTCTACATGCAAGTTAAAGTAATACTAGAAACCTGGATCCTACAATCTAACATAATATTATTCATTTCTGATACCATATGACCCTGAAAATTTCTATGATGCGTAACAGTTATTTTAAATCAAAAATTGGTATCATATTGAAATATGATGTAAATTTACTAATATGGTATTAATATTTGTCATATTTTTTTTTTACCTGAAAGGAACATAAATGGCACAAAGAAGCCCATCATGGTGAGAAATCCACTAACTGCAAGCAATAGGAATGTTGGGGAATGTAGGAGAGACATATCCAGCATAGTAGACAGAGTGCGGAGTGCTGGTGCTGGGCATAAAAAGGAGCAGAAGTTTCTTTTTTTCTGCACCTCCTCATCTGTTAAGCAAAGAAATTTAATTCAGCTTATTTTTTTAAACAATGGTTTTATAATCATAAATCAATTGTTAGTGAAGGATGTCATAATTTGACATTTTAATAATATTGGTAATAGTGGATTAATTTTAGATTTTATATATAGAATGGATTTTATTTGTGTTTAAAAATGAGGAAATTCCTATAATACAATTCCATGCTCCAAAAAAGACTAACTAAGAACAATTTTCAAAATTTCAATTAATTTGAGCTTAATACTGTAGAGTAGCGGTTACCGACTGGGGTGCAACAGCACCGCGGAATGCCGCAGATGTAATTTAGGAGTGCTGCAAAAGTTTCAGCTCATAAATTGTCATACTATAGTAATTTTTTCTTTAACATTATAGAAGATAGGCCTAACCCTACCAGAGTTTAGAATGTTCAATAGACAAAGACAACCTAACCTTAACACTTTTTGCACACATTTTAGTAAAATTATTAATGGATCCACGTCCAAAAGCCTCTCAATGTTTCTGCACAGTATGTAACTAGGTGGTCAAATCAAAGAATTGGCACACTGCCTAAGCCAGCAGTTTAAAAATTTGGCGAATGCTATTTACTGTCTGTTTAACCAACCTAATGGTGAGACCTACAACACATAGCTGGCAAATTCTAGCGCCCATGTGGCTATGATGTATCATTTGCATTCATGTTTTTCTTAAGGTGGTTATTATATCTCAAATGCCAAATTACAAAATGTCCTTATGGATTCCATTTTCTTCCTTAATTGAACTCACAACTGTCATGTCTTCCTGGTGCAACTTTAATAATGGGCACACAGAGTGATAGGGGTGCTACAGAATATGATGCCCTCAGTGAAAACGGTTGAAAAACACTGCTGTAGTTTGAGGTGTAATTATATCTTGTTCTAATATTTATTGCAACAATAAATTTTTCTTTTGAATGCAAATTCCTTTTACTTATTAAAAACCATGGGAAAAATATTCCACCTGAAAACAAAATCTCCTAGCTTATACATACCACACTCATCATCTGGTACTGGTTTCCATTTTGCATTGATGCTGCCATTGCCCTGGCCATCATCCATGCCAGTCTCATCCTCTTTTGTTGGCAGTTTTGTTACAGAAGCATGATAACCAAGAGATGTCTGTTAAATAAAATTTAGTTATTACATCATGAGAAGTATGTGGTAATCATCTAATAAACATTATGTTAAATATTAACACTTTGAATCTTTTATTTGCTATTTTCTGTTTCCATTTAAACTATATTTTAAAAGTGAGAACTCATTTATATTATCCAATATGCAAAAATCATCACCCCAAATCTTACTATTGATATTTTACAGTTGATTCTAAACTATAACACTTTAATAACAGGCTTAGTCTGCAGAAACTCGGTCTTGTAAATTCTGTAAATCATGAAAATATTTCTCTAGAATTATATACCACTTCTTTAATATTAAATTATTATAATGAAAAATCATTTTGAAATCTGATAACTTGAACAAAAATACAATTCCAAGTCCACTATTTTCCCTCATTTTTCTTTTTTTATTATATAATGTCTTTGTTCCAAACCCATTTCTTTATCGAGAGAAAGTAATACATTCATATATGCAACAAGAATGGATGGTATAAATCTAATCACACAATTATTTTCTCAAAAATCAAATACGCAAAGGCTTTACAATGTTAAACAAAGGTCAAATCTTGGCATTATTTACTACTGAGCTCCTTAAAGATTAGGTACATCATGAATTTTAAAATCAACTTTATACCTGTGAAACATACTGCGGCAGCCTCATTAAACTGGCACTGAAAAATATGTCAGATCTATCAAAAGGTCTCGGTTCTGCTCCAGAAGCAGTTCCATTTGCCGCTCCTGCTGCTTTCTTTTCGCCCGTGAAACTCCATCCACTCTCAGACGTTGTGCGTAACCTACTTCCTCGTCTCCTACCTGCCGGCCTAGACAGCGCCATCGCAGATCCACCCTTTTTCTCCACTCTTGAGGAACCCGAGATCCTCTCTTCCAGGACTGCTTTTAAGTGGGGAGTCGAGCAAGATGCCAACACAGTGCACTTTCTCTGGTTGACGACAAGAGAAGAATCATCGCCCTTCTCTTCCTCGGTGAGATCTTCTAGGATGCCACCTCCATCATTCTCATGAAGCACTCTCCCTACATTCACAGAATGCGTCGAGAGTTTGCGCTCTTGGTGTTGAATTGGACCTGCCCCAGAATGTTTGTTGTTGTTTTCAAGAGCCATGTGATCGCGGGAAGTGTTGTTTATATGATGTCCAGAAGCCCCAGTCACATGGTTGTGAGTCCCATCTGAGACGCTGTAGGAAGATTCTGCGTTGCGCATTTCGTCACGCACAATCTTGATCCTTTGCAGAAGTGGAAGATTGGCTCCTTGGCCCTTATCTTTGGAACACTCGCTCACGATCCTTCGCCTTCTTGGTTGGCCTTCTTCAGTCTTTTCGTCTAATTTATCACCCTCGTCGATTTCAGTTCGGACAACTTTCACTGGAATTGGCTTCAGTGGACGGAAAAGTGCGCCAAAAATGGCACAGTTCAGGACAATACCTGCAAATGGAAAGAGGTGTAATTTTTACCTATAATACAATTTATTTAATGGCTCATATTTCACTGAAAATGGCAGCAAAGGTAATTTCCAGGTATGTACTTATAATCATACCCTCATAATAATTTTCAAATACAAGGGTAAGAATCAATTAATTAGTAAAATTATTTGTCTTGATATAATGAAAGTTTAACTAACATATCCACTATTTGAGTTCTTAATTTAAAAAGTTGTTTTTTTCCAAAACAATAACCTTCAATTAATCCTTTCCCTGGCAATGACATATTTTTTGATTGTCACCATTGCACCCTTTATACATAGCAACATTGACTTTTGAGATTTCACAAGAACCTTTCTTTCTTGCTATCTACTGAACATCTGTAGGAAAAATTTCAATACCATATCCCAAATAGTTTACTTAGAGTGAAATTATTAGTAAAACATTTCATTTATGTCACAAATAATTGAAATGCCTTGCTAGGAAAATGGTTAAAGACCTTACAGAAGAGTTTATGAAAGATCAACAAATAGAATTTCAGAATGTAAGGAAATTACAAATTCCCTACACTTGATAGCATCTGGGTTTTATTAATTCTGATATCTTGCATATTGATCAACCCCGATGCCCCCACCTATTGTCACCAGTGACAGCCACATAATTTCAGCCACTGGTGGATGCATCAGTCTCCCTCACCAGCTTGAATCATAAGAGCACCACGCCATCCTAGTGAATCGATGAGAAAAGTACATAGGGGAGCCATGAGGAAGGTTCCGATTCCTGAGCCACACACTGCAATGCCAGTCGCAAGGGCTCTCCACTTTTCAAAATAGAATCCAGTTGTAATGACTGCTGGAACATACACCAAGCCAAATCCTATACCTAAAATGACGAAATTTTGATAAGTTAAAGTGAAAAAAATATACTGCAAGACAAATTATGTCAAAAAAATAAGGAGCACTCCTAAAAACTGTGTAAGTACAAATAATGCTAATAATTTATTGCATAAGCTTATCTGCCATTACACTGTTTGATGATTATATATCGGCTACAACCATCCTTTCTTTCACATGTGATTTAAAAAATTAATTTACCTAATTCTTTTCAATAAAAACCACAGGATGTACCAATTTATTCCATAAAAATTGGCTGATAATGTGATTATTTATTTAATATATGTACCAATATTTTATGCATGAAATGTTTCCTTTAAATCATTTATGAAATTTGAAATTTTTATGATAGCTTAAATACATCTGAACAAAAATCTGCAGTTTACCACATATAAATTTGGTAGGAGACATTCATGTTTTTTTATTGGGATACTGAAAGACATGAGGTGCTGTTCATCTACATGAATTAGAATTAGAAACTATGTGAGCCATGTAGTAAATCATTGTCATTTGACTACAAAATTATACTAACCTCCAATAACTCCATACACGATACAAAGCATCTCTATACCATTTGCAAAAAGACTAGATGCTACAAAGGCCACACAGCCTATACATGCTCCTAAAATTGTCACCAACCGAAATCCAAAACGATTCGCCAGAGCACTGACAAATGGTCCTATAGTTTAAAAAAATACAAAAATTAATGAGATGTCTTATAAAATTCCATACAAAAATCAGTTACTGCAATAACATATATGTTTTTTCATTGAGCCTTAAATTAATTTTATTTTAAATCTTGTGCAAATACAAAAATGTAAAAAAATCAAATGATATATTTACAGTGCAAATGAAGATTAATATACTGCAGTCATAAGTAATATTGTTTTCCACAACAATATAAATGTTCATTAATCAATTTTGACCATATGAGAAAATCATTATTCACGTAATACTTGATGAACTTATATTGTGTCCTTTGATTGATTCTATGTTCATGGCTCTTTGTCCAATAGTGATAACAACATATTTTATGAATAAAATATGGTTACCATTACATGATCTTATAATGCAGAGGTTGCCAACTGTATGCCTGTGGGTACTGATATGTCTTCCTAAGGAGTTTCAAGTGACCCAGTGAAAAATACAGGTATCATCAAAAACGTATTTGTATGTACACTGCTCATCATTGAGGTTGCCCCACATATGAGTGGTTGGACCCATTCATCTATGTGCATGAATGTTGTTCAAGTATAAATGATATTAATTCTAACTTGCTTACATCAGTGATTAAAGAAAATGAGTTGTTTGAAATGTAATAATGCATTAAATATAGAAATTGAAGTGCAGTGTGATGTCTGTAAGCAGTACATTCATGCAGATAAATGTGCTAGTCTATCAAAGCCAGAAATTAAATGTCTGAATGCACCGAAAAGGCTTATCTCCTTATAACCATTGTAAACTTAACCCTGAGGCTGTTTCTGATTTAAAAATAATAATACAAGATCTGAAATCGGAAGTTGAGGTATTAAAGAACAAAACAGTATCCAGCCAAAACCCTAAAACTCCATTTAATGGCGACTTGGAAGATATCTTCGTGGAATTTAGTGAACGTAAACAAAGGGCTGGTAACCTTATTGTGTTCAACGTCCCTGAAACCTGCGAAGATAGTGAAAATAATAGTAGTGAAGGTGATGTAGAAAAAATTAAGGAAATTTTGGGTTCTGTTCCGCATGTTTCCATTTCCAATATACGAGTGCACAGAATTGGAATCAAAAAAGATTCTGGAGTCAGACCAATAAAAGTGATTATGGACAACCCATGGGAAGCACAACAAGTCCTACGAAATAGGAGACATGTTGACAGAAGTGTACGGATTAAAGCAGATTTAACATTTACGCAGAGGAAGTATATTAAGAAGTTACACGAAGAATTAGAAGACAAAAAGCGAAGAGGAGAACTGGACTGGGTAATCAGGTATGAGAAAAATGTGCCCAAATTGGTGAAAGGAACCTCGGGATCAAAAAACGGCACTCAACAGACAAGCTCTTGGTGTACTACCAGAACGTGCGTGGTCTGAGAACTAAACTTAGTAAGTTAAAGTTGGCTGTGCCTCTGTCACATTATGATGTTATAGCGTTAACTGAAACATGGTTAACTGAGAATTTTTTAACAAGTGAATTGAACTGGGCTGGATATGATATTTATAGAAAGGATCACTCCATGCTATCCTCGACAAAAAACAGAGGGGGAGGTGTTTTAATCGCAGTTAAACAATACTTAAATTCATGTGTTGTTAAGACTTCTGTTGAAAATATTGAGAATATTTGTCTGCATCAATAGTAAATCTGCCAGGGTTTTGATAGGTTCTGTTTACATCCCTCCTCAGTCTCCTTTGGAAATGTATGAGGCCCATTGCTCAGCTGTAGAAAACATTATCACTTCCTTTTCTTTTAACCACATTCTTATACTGGGAGACTACAATTTACCTTCTGTAGAATGGAGTGAATTTTTCCATTATGATGATCATTTGCCCTATGTTGATTTGCCTTCACTACAGTCCAAAACAGTGATTGATTGCTTTACTTTCCTGGGTATTCACCAAGTTACTGTCATAAATAATTTGGGAACTCAGTTAAATTTAGCCTTTCCTAACTCCCCTAACATCACTTCTTGTGTTGATCGTGATCCCTTACTAGATTGTGACGTATATTACCCAGAAATTACTTACAATTTGAAACTTAACAGTGACATAGAATACGTTAGTTACTGTATTTCAATGTATGATTATAAAAATTGTGATTATCTTTCCTTGACCAATTATCTTGAAACATTTAAATGGCCAAGTATACTTTGTGATCTTGACTGTGATTTGGCTTTTGAGAAATTCTATTCAATATTGTATGAGGCCATACACTTTTATACTCCTGTTATCCAAATTAAAAATAGTATTTACCCTAAATGGTTTTCCCAAGAACTAAAACTGTGTCTAAGACTTAAAAAATTGTATCATGTTACTTACAAAATTACAGGTGATAAGAATGATTATTTGAAATTTTCAGAAACCCGTAAGAGATGTAAATGTCTTTCTAAATCTTGTTACTCTGATTATTTAGCTGCTGTTCAAAACAATGTCATTTGTAACACAGAACATTTTTGGTCTTATGTGAATAATTCTAGGAAAACTGGTAAAATACCTGATGATATGCACTTAAATGATCTAAAATGTAGTAACAATAGGGACATTTGCAATCTCTTTGCTACTTACTTTTCCAAAGTTTATACTGGAGATGAACCTGGTGTTATCCCTCAGTTTGATTTTACTCATGCAATTAACTTTAGTGGTATAAAAATATCAACAAATGAGATTATGTCAAAGTTAAAAGCCTTAGATATAAACAAAAGTACTGGACCTGATAATATCTCTCTTTTATTTATTTGGAAGTGTCATGATGTGTTACTATTCCCATTATACATATTCTTTAACAAATCAGTTGAGTGTGGATTCTTTCCAGAGACTTTTAAAACTGCTTACGTCATTCCTATTTTTAAGGATGGAGATAAACATGATGTATGTAATTATCGTCCTATTGTGATTCAGTCTGTCTTGGCTAAAATATTAGATAATATTGTTTTGGATAAACTGTCCTCAGTTGTGAGTAGTATATTAATCAATGAGCAGCATGGATTCCTGAAGGGTAGGTCAACTGTATCTAATCTTTTGATATTTTATAATAACATAAATCAGGCTTTGGTACACCATAATCAAATGGATACTGTCTACACTGATTTTTCTAAAGCTTTTGACAAGGTGAAACATAAAATATTGCTAGCTAAGCTTGAGGCATGCGGTATATTTGGAAAAATGTTGAACTGGTTCGAAAGTTATTTAATAAATAGGAAGCTGATGGTTAAAATCTATGATGCTAAATCATGTTCTTTTGTTGCTACTTCAGGAGTGCCCCAAGGATCTCATTTAGGGCCTTCATTATTTCTGTTGTTTATTAATGACATTGGTCAATATTTGAATCCTATTAGTTACCTATTATATGCTGATGATTTAAAAATTTATCACCCTATTGACACTAGTAATAATACTAGGGAATTACAAGACTGCCTGGACAGACTAATTCAATGGTGCAATATAAACTGTATGGAATTAAACATTAAGAAATGTAGTATATTGACTTATCATAGAAATAGGTTACCTTTAATTCATGATTATTATTTGTCTAATTGTGTTCTGACAAGAGTTAATTATATATCTGATCTTGGTGTTTTATTTGATGTTAAACTGAATGTTGGTATGCATGTTGATCTTGTAACTACTAAGGCTTATAAGATGTTAGGTTTTATATATCGTGTTACTAAGGATTTTAATAATATTAATTGCATTAGATTAATTTATGTCTCACTAGTAAGGTCAATTTTGGAATATGGTTCTATATTGTGGAATCCATAATACATCAAGTATGAATTAGCATTGGAGCAAGTTCAAAGGAAGTTTCTGCGAATGATGGCATACAAATTTAATCTGGAGAGACAAAATGGAGTATAGGATAATCTACTGTTCATTTTAAATTTACCATTGCTTTCTTCGAGGAGGAAGCAAATAGGTATAATCTTTTTATATAATGTTTTAAATAATATTGTTAAATGTCCTGATTTACTCTCCTTGATTAACTTGAAAGTTCCTGCAGTTAGTACTAGAAAATGTGACTTATTCAGTCTCCCTTACTTACAAAGGAACTATTATTACCATTTACCTCTATATCATATAATGAGAGACTGCAATATATATTGTAATGATATTGATTTTTTTAGTTCTTCTTTTTTTCATTTTTAAAAAATTTGTGCAATCTAGTGTTTGGGCTGTGTAATTTTGTTTCGCTAATTTATAGTATTGGTATATTTGTATTTTAATTTTATAGTATGTTTTTTTTTTGTATTTACATTTTGCATTTTTGTATCTTTGTAATTGAAAAAGGACTATTTGCCCATAAAAATAAATAAATATATATATTATTATTATTATTACTAGCATAAGTGCCCGTTGAATTTCAACGGGTTTAATGAATCTAAATTTTCATCAATGCAACATGTAAAAATATCAAGAATAAAATTGTGCACTGTTTTAACCACTGAATATTTCTATATTATGTCTGTTTTAATTAATTAACTGAAATCTCACAGAAATTCCTTGTGAATAAAATAGTACCTTTCTTTCTACTAAAATGCTATTGTTATTAGTTTTAAATTGATTATAGCATTAGGATTTCAATTTCATTAAATAAGCATAATTCTGGTTCCAAAAAATTGGTTCAATCTTCAATTGCCTCTGATAATACTTTAAATAGATTATGGAATATAATGTACCTCAATATTGATTATCGTCTGCTCAGCACTCTTGCCTTCTCATTTTCCCAAATAACCACTTTCACCCATTTTAATTGGATTTCAAACATAGAACAGAACTTGATTCAATTCAGTTAAAATAACCACATAACAAACTTCTTATTCCAAAGAAAATCCTTTTATAATATGCAATGTTAACCTAGAATTCATTCATTCTGAAAAGTGAATAAAAGTACCATGTACATATATTTCTTTCAACTAAAATAGCCACTCTTAACAGATTTTAATGGATTAATGCATTAGCATTTCAATTTCATGAAATAAGCAGAATTCCGGTAACAAAAAAATTTGTTCAATCTTCAATTGCCTCTGATAATACTTTAAATAGATTTTGGAATATAATGTACCTTAATATCGTTTATGTAGCGTCCGCTCACCACTCTGGACTTCTCAGTTTCCGAAACAACAACTTTCAATAGTTTTAAATTGATTTTTGCTTTGAAATGGTACTTTCCTGTTAACGGGAATACCTCAAAAAATAAACACGTATTGTTGTGATATGTTGTGATATTTTGTTTGTTAACAATGCGTAACAAATCTCGTTAAGATATTTTCGTTGATCCCTTAATGATGAATTTGTGGAGCTTGCCGAGGAGTGAAGAAGAAGCTGTATCTTTGCTTCAAGACCATGATATTTTATCTAAAGGGCGAATGCGCAAGAAGGGCCATATTATGAAACTTTACTTCTGAGACAGAATATTTTGGAAATGCAACGAGAAAGCCTGTCAGCAGAAGCATTCATGTGGCGACAACATAACAAAGAAATCGACATATTTCCAGCTATTTTAAATGCCATAAAGACATATTGGCCCCCTAGTAACATAAATTTAGATTGTATTAGTAATTATGCTGCTTTTATTAATAAATAAGTTTTAAAAAAGTGATTTTTAAGTAATTCCCCATTGTTACGCATTGTTAACAAACAAATATGTCGTAACATATCACAACAATACGTGTTTATTTTTTGAGGTATTCTCGTTAACAGGAAAGTACCCAAAATATTTGAGTCAATTCAGTACAACTTCCACTTTACAGACTGTAAATTCCAAAGTATCTCCTTTTATAATAGACAATGCTAGCCTAAAATTAATTCATTCTGTAAAGTGAATAAATAAAGTCCTTTCTTTAAACTATAATAGCCACTGTTATTAGATTTAAATGGATTATAAGCCTTAGAACTTACTCTGTATTAAATAAGCACCAAAATTCCTTTTATAAAAAAAATTCAATTCATTAAAAGATCCACTGTTCTTTCTTCTAAAATTGCCTGTTAACAGTTTTAAATGTCCTTTTAATTTTAATTGAATTTTAATTTATATTCATTTCCAAACTTCGGCCATTGTTATGAAATTAATTCGAGGAATAACAATATAAATTCGTAAGCACATATGGTTTACAAAGAATTTAATTTAAGAATGCTTTTTATTTCCAATTTTTCTAAAATGCACTGTTGATACTTAAAATTTTTTATATTTACGTTAATATACTTATTTTCCACAAAACACGCCAATCTCTCCCCTTCCTTCCTCTCTCTCTCTCTCGTATTGAAGCAAACAATGATAATGGTCGACATAGCAACATCACGTTAAAATGGCGAGATTTCCACAAAATATTCAAATTAAACGTTTAACATGGAATATTTTGAACTGTGGGCGAAAAAAGACGAACGGAATAAGAAAATTTATAACTTTTTCTTCAAAATGGTTCAAATCCGAAGGTCGTCTGTTAATTTCTTCTAATTTTAATTTCCAAATGAATAAAAGCCTGCACGTCGAAAAATTGCGTTTTACATATAAAGTAATGGGAAATGGAAATGCCTCTATTGTAGATGAACCAAGGAATTTTTTCACGATTTAAATTTGTCATTCTCTGAAGAAGTGTTAATCAAGCATCCCTACCAAATTTCGAGTTTCTATCATTATTATTTCTCGAGTTATTAGCGTTTGCATAGCGTGACCAACCAACCAACCAAGGGATGATGGCTATTATTATATAAAATTATTATTATTAAATTATTCCTTTATCAATATAATCAGCACAAAAACACTGGATACGTATGACAAATTTTCTCGTTTGTGTTACATGTGATAAAGCTTGTTAGAGACATTTGAGCTGTGGTGTGTGCAATAATAGGCAGAAATTGTGTCTTCCTAAGGGATTTCAATGCCTTCGGCACATGTTCGGAGACATCACATGTACACCTGAGCAGGAATAGATTATTGGTTTGTCTGAAGTTGGGTAGTCAACACAGCAGATATCTGCTCATGGGGGCAGACTGTATTGCTTTTACATTCTTCCATAAGATATACGAAACACCTACTGCAATCTCACAATTATTTGTAAATAGATATGAAAATGAAAGAGAAGCTTCATCTGATGCATTAACTACTAACCAGCCATTAAATAGAATCCAGAGAGAAGTGATCCAATTAATGCAACCTTTGATTTAGGCTGTCCAAATGCTTCAGATATGTGGCCTAGGAACATTCCAAAGGTGAAGATGATGCCGTCTACGATGAAGTTGCAGGCAAAGGAGGCAGTCACGATGACCCAACCCCAGCCACCATCTGGTGGTTTAACCACCCACTCAATCTCTCCATCCTGGCTTACATCGTCTTCAACCTTAAAAAGAAGTTTTCAGGTTACTAACAATACAAAGGCAATACTTTAAAATATTAATAATGAATTTTTAATTGATTATCAGATAAAATTATTCATTAAAAATGCAACGAAAACAATCATTTGTGCTACAATTATAAATTACTTAAAAATCATGAGCTTTGAAAAATTTTACTTCATTACAGAATAATTGACAATCAGATGCCTAACTTCCACCTGAATGACTATAAATTACACAAATTTTTTTCAAATAATTACTCAAAGTTCATCTTTATATTATAGTCTCACTATGAAATCTTTTAATGAATTTAAATCTTTTTATTACAGTTGCATCATGAGATAGCAGAACCAGCTTGATGGTGATGCAAACAGTATAACTGCCCCACACAATACAAAATATTTGTCATACTTATAAAGTACATGCATTTTGTTTTAAATCTGAAAAATATCTAATTGTAAGTGTCATAGTAAGAGAGACTGCTTTAGTTATCAAAAGATACTCATAAAAAGTTTTGACGCATCCACACTTTGCACCAGCCCCCGTGATTTTCCTCTGTGAGACAGCATGGATTGTTAAAATAAAAATGAACTTGTCTGTAATATTAAGCACAACTGTTATTATGAAGAGAAATTACAATTGATTTTTTTAACAAAAAACTATTATTTTCAAATGCTGTCCTTAATGGTTTAGCTAATACAATATATTTATGAAGTCTAATTTAACAACCATCTGGAATGACCTGCATTTTTTTCACTTCTATCATTTTTTTACAAAACACAAAACAAAATGAACTTACTCTTTGAGAGATTGAGAAGCACTGGTTTACTCCTCTGATATTATGTTAGGTTAATCTCTTAAGACAAACGTGAACTGTAACATAGACTGAGATCGACAATTTATTTTTGTAGACATACATGTGAACCATATACACTGCTCCCTGGTTATTACATAAACTTTCTGGGGAGGAATGATGACCCGCATTGTAAGATAACTGCAGTAAATCCAAGGACATGATCTTACTGTCCACGACAGCATATACGTACATACTTCTTATTTTTAAATTTATTTAATTGCTACGAACTGCAAAAGAATAATACAAAGTCAGCACAAGAAATTTTTCAATCAATTAATAATAATAATAATCATTTATTTAACACAAACAGGTTTCCCAATTACATGTGTTGTAATACATTTTCTATGACAATCACAAACGACCATGCCTTCGGCGGGATTCGAACCCGCAACCCTTGCAGTGGGAATTAGACATGCTAACCACCCTTCTACCAAGGCCGGCATTAAAATTCAATAATTTTTTGTTGTTTTTGTTTTAGAACAGAGGTCTCAAACTCAAGGGCTGCATGTGGCTCGCTTGTTCATTTTATGCGGCCCTCTCACTGATCTTATTCTAATTATATAATTTGCCCCAGCTCAGTGTTGAAGAATTTTTTTAATTTAAAGATTTAAAAATGTTTTTAGTCCTTTTGAATTGTAATTCTTTTGTTTTTGGCCCACGTACAATTTGAGTTTGAGACCCCTGTTTTAGAACTTTAAGAAAACAACAGGACTTTCTTTCCAAGAGAGTCACAGTATATCTGAATCCATGGTTTAACTTATGACATTATAACCGAGGAGCGATGTATATGATATGTTTACAAAAATACTAGCGATGCCAGATTGCATTTTTACAAATATAAAGCAATCGTCAATTGTGCATATGTTAAACAGGATGGCCTACCAGAGCCCGAATATGAGCCAGGAATGTTGGTAAGGAGACATTGTAATATGTAATGATACATGATATGAATACATAAGCAATTTCAGTTTCTTCCTCTGCCTTTGTACTGGCATATGAGAAAAATACATTTTGTCTGATGACTATGACTTGACCACTATAATTCAATATAGTTTCAAAGTATCCCTTTTTTGACACACTTGCATTTCAGTTTCAAATTTATATGCTGCTAACGATTGAAGATAGGCACTCTATACTTGTTCGAAAATTCAAGATCACTCACACTGATGTCCAAAGAACTGCCAATTGGCTGCCAAATGTGCACATATATAATAATAAATAAATGTATAGAGAAAGTGCAGATGATGTAGAATATTGCTGGTAAAGTGGAATAGTGAGGTATAAGACACATTCTTATTGAAATGTTACAATAAACCAAAGAATTACTTCCTACCATCTCAAAAACAAGCAGTGAGTCAGTCGCCAATAAATTATAATGCTGCCACTTAGATCTGTGTTGATTTTTATCATAATTTGAAAAACTAAAATTTCTCAATGTATGTACAATTGTTTTGAGTATTTCTAACCTATGGTATATATAATTTTATAGTTTACTAAAATTACCCAAATCCCCATGAATGAATGTTCACGAAGCATGTTCAGTAAAATTATTTCTGGTGACAAGTTAACAGTAGAGGGGGGTTGAATTTAAATGACAAAGTGCAGTAATATGGAATATCAGATGACACAAAAGTACAATATTAATCCACATTATTATCACTTTTACAGAAAAATAATAATTATGTAATTGATCATGGACTATATTTTGTTGTTTGTCATGCGCAGATACCTTGATTCCTAAAGAAAGCTACAGATATGAAGAAATGGAATGAAGCAGATTTGACTGAGATTATCAAGATGGTTCACGAAAACAAAAGGCTATTTAGCTGCATCTAAGAGGTATAATGTTCCTAAAGAATCTCTAATCATATACCTGAATAATAAAAAGTCCAGAACAAGCAGCCAGTAGCACTTTAGTGGGATTACTAAACCATTCCATATTACCCCAGTTTTTTATGACTCAATTTTTTTAGCTAAAACAAAAATTATTTATCAAAACATGTATTAGATTCTCACCTGACTAATCTCAAAAAGGGGAACTCATGCGCATAATATAATTTAAAGCAAATCTTTCATCTAACGCAGTGTTTTCCAAACTGGGTGCGTCAGCACACTGGGGTGTTGCAAAAAATCTTTGTCGAGTAAATTAATAAATGATTTGGAAATGTTGGTGGGTCACTAGGGAAATAACTATTAATCCTATAAACTGATTATGGTGCAATGTTAACAAATGGAATGCATTGAAAGGTTGCGAGTATAAATATAAAATCTTGTTTCAATGTGAGGATACTGCAAAATTCTGTATATGTTTGGAGGGTTGCCACACCTAAAAGAAGTTTGGAAACCACTGATTTAAGGATTAAATTTTGGCGCAGTGTTTATCGCTGTTTTTCCAGAGCAAATCTTATTCGCTACTGGCAATACAGATATTACCAGGAGAATGGGACAGGGCAAGTAAATGCCACTATGTGTAGGACCAATCAGAAGATGGGAGGGGGGGAGAGGAGGGCCATTTGGCCCAGGCTTCGAGCTCAAGGTTGGCCAAATTCAGAGATTTTTTGGCAGGTATGACACATCGCTAAACAGAACAATGTTTGGATGAGTATTAATTTTAATTTCAGAATAAAAATAAATTCATAAATGTGGCTTATTTTAAATTTTTATAGCAGCCACGAGCTTCGAAATATTGAAGTGGCCCGAGTCTCTCTGAAAATCTTAATAGGACCTAGGTAAAGCGTTTGGTAACTTCCGACATATCTAAACAACACACACCTCGTTTACGTCGTCTTCTTCTCCTTCCAAACCTTCGTCCACCTCCTTGTCCGAGGGCAACTGCAAATCCGGCGCTTGAAGCGGAGACGACGCCGGGGTCGCCGTGACAGAGGTTCCGGTGGATTCCCCTTCCGCCGTCCCTCCGCCTCCTCCTCTCCCGCTCTCCTCCTCCGGCATCTCTCCCAGGACGGAGGAGACGACGAGACGGTGTCTTTATTCCCGGAGGAAGTGCGTCTGCCAAAAGGAGAGCAAGGATTCAGGACAATAGGAGAAGGTTCGCTCAAATATTTATTTCGTTTCCGGGAGGGTTTTTGAATTTGATAAACCTCCCAACCTCTCCCTCCTCCTCCTCCCCTCCGCGCTCTACATAAAGAGGGAGATAGATTTCGCTTAGCTGGTGATAAAAAGGGGGAGTGATGCTAAGAAGAGGTGGGGAGGGGGCGGAGGATGGTATTCAGCCCGGGATGGTTTTTTCTCACTTTCGTCTCCTTTGCAACTCCTAATTAAATGTTAACCATTTCCTCTTTAATCTCGATCCATCCTTTTAATCACACCGAGTCGGAAACGGCATTCAATTATTTATTTATTAATAAAAACTCGTATGCATCATTTAGCAACACCAGTGATAAATGTTATAGATAGCAATGAAGCATAACAATTTAAGAATTAAGTAGGTACTAGTTTTAGGTATCTCCAATAGACAATAGCCTTGTTATACCTAAGACAAGTAGTTAATTTTGCAATTTTTTGACACTTATGAGCTTAATCCGGATGTTATTTTTACCCATAAGACGAGCCCTATAATTCTATATCGAACAATAATGATGATTATCATGTTAGGTTCGTGCCCATAGCAGGATTCGAAGCAGGTATCCAAGGATTTGGAGACAAACCAATCATCATCCTTCTACCAGAGAAATTGCACGAAACAATTGCGACGCATGGGTTCACCACAACTGGATATTTATATCCTACATACATTAAAAAGTGTCGTAAAGAGGTTTTAAAGACTTCGACACAATAAGTTTCTATCTCCAATAGCCATAAAAGGTTTATGAGCTACGCATCGCGTCTTCGATTTTAGCCGAAAGCCGATCTCGTTAATTTTCTATCGAATTGAAATGCTTAGCAGAAGTTATCATTATATTCAAATTTTTGCCGATCGTGACTCAGTGACCGTAGTTTTTCGGAAGACGAAACATACCAACGTTATTCCGCAATGGAAGCTGGCGATTCCGATATCAAAAGCTGTGACGCAACTCGGTCAAACAGTCCACTGGGTCAAGGAAATTGATTTAGGTCGAACAATACGTGATACAGTCGTAAAAATAATCGTGTAAGATAGCTATGGAATGTTTGTGATAGCGGTCCAATTTCAATCACTATTGTCGACAAATTAGGTAGTCCTAAAATAAATTATTTATTTTTTTGTTAGCTTATAAAAAATACAAAACGGTCTTTTTAGATGAGTAATGTGGACAGAAAAAATACGAGCACATTCGATAATATCTGCTAAGGCCGATTTTATTTGCAATTTAAGCAAAAAAATATTTTAATTAAATATCAGGAAGTGCATGAAGATGTTTGGAGACAATAAGGTTTATCCAAAAGTTTTAACGAATAATTCAGTTCATAAATAACAGTTATCGGGCTACCGTTGGTGTTAAGCGTTCATCGCCGTCGACCTCCATTCTAATTTTTGCCAAGTTTCCATTTTTTACAAACTGGAGTCCCACTCTGAACAGTTCGTAATCTAAATATAAATATCACATTTTTAATTCAGCAAATATTGAGCGCTATTGATAATACTGACTGTAACCGTACTGGCTGCTAATAATTTATCGACATTTATCTTGACGATTTCGAAAAACGAGAAAATCACTCCACGCCAATAGAAATACACGCAGTCGCGCCGGAAAAATCACAGATCCTTTCACTCAAGTTGTTTACGGAATAAATCCGACAGGAAGAAAAACCCGTTGAGGTGAGCGTTTAGCGATGGACGAGAGGGAAGGGGAGGGTGCGCCACTGGGGCTTGAAGCGAAAAGTAATGACTCATTGGATTCCCAGATCCTAGCGAAAGAGATGAGGCGAAGGAAATCCTGGAGCTGGTCCATTTTTTCTTCTTTTCTCCGACGGTTTGTATAAAAAACACGAGCCGAAGCGCTGATGTGCAGAAGAGTAACCTCATTTCTCTCTCTCTCTCCCTCGAGGAAAGCGACATTTACTCACCTGCTTTGCATTCGAGTCAAGAGAAGGTTCATCAATTATTTATCAAACGATTTCCTGTTTTGTTTCGCGGCGGAGGAATCGTTTCGTGTGTAACCAGATTGCATTATGGGCTAGCATCTCGCTCGCGTATGCTCACTGGTATTACTTCTAAAATTGGCCGCGTTTGATGAATTTTATGGGTAACTAACTGGTGGCAGCCAAAAGAAAAATCAGGTTGAACTGCAAAGCAGCCGTCGTCAGCGGTAATTCTCCGGTAAACGAGTCTAATAAATACGTACGAGTATAATTTTTATACGGATTTACTCCGAAACCTCTCATCAAAAAAGGACACACCAGTCTTATTAGAATCAACCACCAGAAAATCGAGTATCGGCAAATCCCTCTGACGTCGAAAGCTTCGTAGAAGAAATGAGCACGTGGGTTAAACAACTGTTTTTTTAAAAAACTATGCTCATCCAATAGCCATTAAAAAGGTTGGGAAAACCAGATGCGCATTTCGGGTACGAATCAGCCGTCATTAGCGACGATTCGCATAGAGAAGATTTTAAAACTGTTTTTTTTAAAAGAATCACCACTGTAGTCGTTTTCCCAACATTTTTAACGGTTATAGAAGGAAAATATTTAGCGATTCGATCTCAGTCATAAAGTGAGCTCGGCAACTATTACTGTTTTGTGTCAACACGAGTTAAGAACAACTTTTTTCCTATAGAAATCATCACGAGTGCCATGTTTTTTCTTTTGTATATCGCCAAAAGATAATTGTATTGCATAACCCTTAAGTCGAGGCGGCCAAATAAAATCATATCCGACTCTCGAAATGAAAAGGAAGCGAACGAGACAGGGAATTCCTTCTTCCTTTCATTACCCGTAACTAGATTCGATTTCTCACGCGTTACATTAAAGAAGGCGATAAGACAAAAAAAAAACGCGAAGATCCTAAATTCGCATCAGAAGATCGATGAGACCATTTCCGTAAACAAGGCTTTGGACGACTAGAAATTAAACTGTAACGATAAACTGAGTGGGATTTGAAAGCGTCGAGCGTATGCGACGCCTTTTTTCTTTCTTATTGATGCGATACTCCAGCCAGTGCCGCCGCTTTCATTCCTCCCGTTGCGAGAAAACGCCCATTTCGCTCTCTCCCACTTGCAATCGCGATTTGAAATGTTGCGTTGCGCCTGGATATATATATATATTCAAAACACGGACAAGTGATGAAAGTTAGTTAGGTTTCACATCTTTCAGAGAGCGCATGACATTGTGTATGCATGACCCTATGAACGCAAACTTGGTTATCTTAGTAGCAGACCGGCACTTTTTTTTCTCACATCTTTCGCAATTCAGCTTATGCCGCCATTGGCCCGTTTTCTGCCTCAGTTTTTCCTTCGTATCAGAGATTAAGGATTGGAATGACACGAACCTTAGCTTTTTTTTGGGGTGTGCGACCCGAGGTATTTTGGCGACTGTCCATTTCATTTGTATCGTATTTTATGAGGGCATTTTAAATTTATACGTTAATTTCTTTATTGCTCCTCAAAAAATTAAAGCACAGACTACGAAAACATGAAAGGATTCCATTTAGATTACGACTTTTCAGCGCTATTTATTTATAATGTACAATGCCAGGCAACAGTTATATATTATATGCTCGCGCGTAATGGTCAGATAGTTTGTAGAGAAAGGGATCCATAAATGGTTGCGTCCCGGGCATCCTCTCGTATCGTATCTTGAGTAGGCTCTGACATTTAAATGCGTATTTGCGCTGGTTTTCAGAATTGTTATTTTGTTTTGAAATTTAAATGCGTGGTGATATGCAATTGCCGTGTTACCTTGAAAATTTTTATCAGCCGAATAAGCTTTTGTGACTTGCCAAAAAATTTTCCTAGCTTATAAAAATCATAGGTAAAATAAGGAGTGGTGTTTGACGGATTTAAACAAAATAATATATATCATTTACATCTGAATACAATATAATTTAAAAGCGCTTTGAGAACGGTGGGATCGGACTCTTCATTCAGGTAAGCCTCAGTTCGCCTTTTATCCGTTTCATTTAGACCAGTGGTTCCCAAACTGGGTGTGAGAGAGTTCCAGGGGAGGGGTGCGAGGCCATGAGAAAAAAATCAATTTTTAATTTCAAATTCTGCTGAAATATTTTGAACTTATTTTTCAATCTTCAAAATACGTACCATATACATGGGTAAAATAATTACGAGTTAGTTGATCATGAATAATGATGTAAATACGAGTGCAAAGAGTTACATTTATTTCAAATGAAAAAACAAAAGAGAGCGTCTTGTCAAAAAGTTTGGAAACCACTGACGTATACGGTGAGAGGAATTAAGGCGTTAACAGACAAACCGTCAAAAATCCTCTTATCTTCGTTAGATTAGAGCAGTGATTCTCAACCTTTTTTGTCTGCGTCACCCTATGTTCAGTTCATTCACTTATGTGTCACCCTTTTTACAGTTTCATTATCTTCAAGTCACATTTAAAGATAAATTGGGCTTTCCCTGCCGCTTAAAGATAAAATTCTTGCATTTAAATAATCATAATTGTTTATTATCCTGGTTTTATTTATGTTTATAATCCAGAATATTATACACTGTGATTTTAGCAAATATTCGCGTAACCCCTCAATAACCGTCGCGTCATCCTGAGGGCGTCATGTCACCCCGGTTGAGAACCACCGGATTAGAGTAGTAATTACGTTTAAATACTCCGGACAGGACTGCACATTGTAATATAGAACCCCAAGGGATATTTTTCCACAGACAATATTTTTCGAAATACTTCCTTCCTTCGAACGTATCATTGACTTAACTCGAGAGAAATAAACCAGTTCTATCGCACAATCGAAACGCTTCTGTCGCATCCGGAATCGCATTTAAACATATTTTAACGGGGTTCACCAAACCTTTTACTGAGAATTATTTTGACTGTGATAGATATATTAAAAGTAGGTATACTGAACCCACGTACTCAAAAATGTCCTTTATACTTCATGAATGTTATCTAATTACCCGAGCGCCTGTTCACGTCCTCCTACAAAGGAATGAGGTAAAAAATCCACGCATTTCACGTAAAAAAACGTTACCCTTCCTGCAGAAATTTCCCTTATCAAACATTCGAAAAGTCGCCACACGTCCCAAGGCTCCTCCAGAAATGCCTATCTCTATTTTTCTTTTCCCTCGCGCGCTAATTTTATTCTTGACTCGCGCACCCTTTAAAAAATTTCCTAGTCGCGTATTTTCTTTCCCCGATCGCTTGGATACCAACGAAAACAAACAAACGATTACGTCTATTTTTCCTCTCTCTTTCTGTCTTCCGCTTGGAATTCTAGCAGCATTCCGTCCCTTGATACCACTTGACAGACAGAACAGAAACGATAGAGATAGGAGGGAGAGGGGGGTGGGGGGGAGGGTGGCAGATAAGCGCACTCTCTCTCTCCACTCTCTCCTATTTGCCCCAGTTTATATATTTACCACTTCGATTAAAAATCCCGTCAGCAGCGCCGCAAACACTGGCACGGATAAACGAAACCGGTCGCGTTTGCACTCTTCCCCGACATATTTCCGCGCTCCCTTCCTCGCCCCACCCCCTAGAAATGACAAGGGTCCAAAGACTAATCGCATCCTGCGTGAATGAACAGAAAGAGGGAGCGTAGTAATCTAGAAGTGTTTAATTTACGGAATTCTCGTAGTTAAAAAATTTTGAAGGAGCGATCACATCTTCGTTTCGATTCATGTAAATTATATATATATTTACTCGTCGTATCGCTCTTTTGTCGTTCAATTCCACCGTTATTATAATCGATGCTGTGCGTTCCTTTCGATATACGTTTTCGATTGTTTCTTACGACATCGACATGGAAATTAATTCGTAGAGTTCCGGAAGAAATGGAATGGTGAGGCCCGTGCTCCGAACTTGATCGTCTTTAAATATTCTTTTTTTTTCCTTCAAATATTACTCGTTCATTTAAAAATCATCGAGCTCGTATTATAGCAGAAAATAAATTGAAGATTAAGCACTTGAATATGAAAAATTGAAAACAAATTAAGTACCTGTCTTTGGAATGGCCATAATAAGGTTATGTAAAATCAAAATTGGAGGTAAGCAGTTAATTTTTGAATTATTTTTTATTGATGCTCGTGTGTTATCCATCTGATTAAAACATTTCGTGATAATTAGCAATTAATAACCAATGACGAAATAATTTTCAGTTTTTGGAACCTTTACCACCAGAATTATACGTACTAACTTATATTGGTAATATGCACGTGTAATTGACGATCAATAACCAGCTGCAATGTAACCGTATTTATTGGTGACACACCTCGTTTAATCAAATTTGTGATTATAGGAGTTGACTTGATTGAATTCGAGTTATCTGGTGTCTCCCCTACGATTTTGGGCCACTTAAATTTTGCGTTGGCTTCTTTGCACCCTTGGGACGGCCCCGAATAAAGTAATAAAGCACCGATGGAAATTTCCAGCGTCATATTACTATATTTAATTTTAGAGCTACACGGCCACGGAGGTGGTCTCGGAACGGCAATATGAGATCCGCGAATAATACAAATGAGAAATTTGACGAATTTCGACGCGTTTCCGGTCAATCAAACCCACGGTTCCCCAGTATTTCCTCCACGAACGCCCTTTATCTGTCCCTGATGGCGATGCGAACCCTCAAATATATACATCGGTTACGTAATTTGGTCCATGTATTCCTGCTCGCGAATCGATAAAGGACTCGAAACCCGCCCTAAAAAATCTCGGCGTGCGAGCGCGTGCACTAGATTCATTGCTCGTTCGTCCTCTTCGTCACTTGTCATGGCAATGCGTCTAACTCGTCGGATTCAGACTATGATTCTTTCGACACAAGAAGAAGATTGCGAGACGCAAAAGTCACGCAAGGTTCGAGTGCGAAAAGAAGAAAAATCTGGAAAAAAACGGATGCGCTGTTGTCTTTTTTTTTTTAACGGTCACCTTATCTTGTGTCAAAAGGGTTATCTCGTATTCTAAATTCCCTCGCTCTTGAGGCTTGGAGACTCTTGGTTGAAAAATGAAGGGACTTGATTGGCGTTGGCAGTAAATCTCATTAAGAATTTATTTTTTAATAAATTTAAAAAAAAGCATTTAGGTAACAACTTTTTTCATCTATATAGGAGCGTTCGGTCAGCGCTTTACACTTTACGCACATTCCGATCGTTTCCTTTGACTTTCTTAATGCAATGTACTCCTGATTCATAGGGTGCCTCTGGACAGAAGTTATTTCGGTTAATCCGATGTTCCGGTTGGTTGATATGCCTATTCACACGCACCATAGTACGCGCAAGTGAAAGAAACAAGTTATTACGAACAAATAAAACACTTAAAGAAGTCTGATTCAATGCGAATGTATAAATTAAGTTTACAGATCAAACACTACTGCACTACGTAATAAAATCCTTATACAGTAGTTGCAGGGCAAGAAAACACCGTACACGTGCGCGTAAGTAATGCAGTATAGAAATCTTTCAAATTATTAGATCATAAAATAAATATTCCTAGCCGGCCATTCGGGATTTTACTGTATCTCATGGCTTTTACCTAATAAACTTTTATGCATGTAAAATTGAAATCTTCGAAAAAACTTTTTCACGAAATTGCAAATAAATACAATTTTGAGCGGTGGCAAAGGCTTGTAAAATCTTTTTTGGGCAGAAAAAACCACTGAATATTTTCGAAAATTATTTTCGTGCCCCAAATGTTTCGCAAAATGGATAATTTACAGTCACAGAAACTAAACATCGCCTGTAGATTCAAATAGAGAAATTCAAATGGTTGTTTTTATGGAATGAAACATAGCTATCATAAACAAGCTCAACTTCGGAGGTGGGAAGCAGACATACATGCGTAGTAGATAGGCCCTCTCCTCGAGGCTGATAAAACAAACCAGGATCAAAACAAAATATCACCACTGAGTTTGTTTATTGCAGGCATCGATAAGAATAGCAAAATTCATAAGTTGACGCTATAAGGCTAAGGCTACACAGCCAGTAAAGTGACGTCTGTTTTACTTCAAAAAGCACAATAAAACCTTTTATTATCACACGTGTGTTTAGGGTAAGATATTCGTTATTTAAAAAAATGAAATTTTATAAAGTTGGAGTGTTTTTATCAGCGAAAAATTCTCAAACAATTAATAGGTGGCATTAGCTCACGGGATCGTTTTGTTGCATATTAAGACTATTTTGTTTCCTTAACATGCAATCACAAAAATTAAAATAATGGCCATTGGCGACCTTTTACGATGTCCATTGCGGCACGCACTTCCGTCATGTACCGCCAAGATCAAGCCCTTAGTTCCACAGCTACCCATGAGAGACGCAAGTGTCGCGACCAATGAGCTAACAATAAGTCGTTTCCGGCGGATTTTCCGTCTAAAAGAAAAGCATTGCGACAACAAAAAAAAAATATATAACGGCACAAATTGTATTTCAGATAACAATTACGGACTAATTTTCAATCTCCTGACGAAATTTATCACGTGAACGTTGACATTCGTATGATTATCTTTTACGTAAAGATTTTTATCGTTGGATATTCCCATTATTAAGTCGACGTATAGGCTTCATATGTTTGACGAATATTTAAATTTTATTTATATATAAATACATCCACAAAATGACCTTTGGAGAAAGAAAGTCATTGCTAATATATTTCGAAAGGAATATTTATTTGCAAAATCATTTTCCCAATTTAGACCAAATGCGGCGTCTTGTTTTTACAGTGTTCGGAATGGGCCGGAACGCCGCTCCAGCTCGTCAGACCGTTCTGTTTCGTCAGACATTATAGAAATACCGTCCCTTATAACAAGCGTTCCGTTTCGTAAAAATTCCCGTTCCACTGCCAATTCAAGCGTTCCGTTTCGTAACAGAAATACATTCGAGAGCTTTTTTTCCCGGGCGACTTTTAGACTCCTCGTGTGGAGATTCATTGTCCAGATGATTCTACATATCTGCGTTTGACCTCAAAGTGTCATCGTCCATCTCAATTCGAAGTATCTCAAATCGCACCACGCGAGATAATGCTGCGGCTTAAAAAAAAACATCGAACGAAAAACTCGTGCGCGGAAGTAATTTGTTGGTTTATTTACAAACGGTTGCCATGGAAACCACTAATACTTCAGCCATAATAAATGCGTGATTTATCATCATGATTTATCTCATGATAATACCGTAAATGAATTATCAAAAGAGGTCGCGGTTTTATGATTTCTAAAATGGCCATGCACCGGAGACATGCATACAAAGTCGACATTTTATACGAACATCTTTTTCTAAAAAGCAATAATATTACTTGGAACAAGGTTTTGATGATGTTGACGAGATTTACTTCGAAAAATAAAATGCTTTGGGTGATTAAAGTGACATATCGCGTGGAAGATTGTCATTGCGAATGAGTTGATTGATGACTCCGTTCAAAACACCGCAAGTTTAATTGGTAGTCTCAAAGGCGAAAGATAACACTGAAAGGAGATCAATATAAGTTTACATAATCGTTTTATTACTCAAGTTTCTTCCGAGAAGCTTCCGGATCCACCGCTTTGAGATGAATTTTATCAATGGATTTTTAAAACAAAGAAATTATCTACGGAAATATGCATTTAAGTTTATATGGTTCAGATACCAATCTCACATCACTATAACACACAAGATACAAGCGCAATGCGGAAATAAATTATCAATCAGGAAGTTATTTGAGTACTTTTGGAGGAGAAAACGAGAACAACGATCCAGTGACTTGGAAAATTCATTTGTAGATGAATGTCATTTTTTTTCGCCACCAACATAACATCCGCTAAAATATATGCATACACTTTCATCGTTTCACGCTGAAAAAATGCTAAATTTTGTGATTATGCATCAGAGCTGTTGATGCCTGCCATTAAATGCATTATTCTATTGTTTGAGCCATTAGGATAATATTTTTTGAGTTTAGATAAGTGTCTAAAACCGCCAATATTTTTTCAAATCCGACAGCTGAGATTTAAATTTGGTAAATAGTCAGTGAATTGCTCAAAAGTCAATTATTCAAATAATAGAATAAAATTAAATATGCTCAACTGGAATAACGACACTTCTTCAAAATTTTAACGAACGGTTGGAATTCAAATCCAATCATTGCAACTAGTGTGATATGGTTTGTTGTCATGAAAATATGCATAAACGTGTCATGTCAAAATTTAAAAACGCATTAATTTTATCTTGTAAACGGAATATGTTTTTAAAGTGACTAGTGTCAAATGATTTAAGCCTGCTGCAGTACATAAACTCTTTTACAATCATACGTAATAACTCATATATTTATAGATTTTTTTATCATCGAATTTGTCCTTCCTTTGATCTCTCGTTTTGTTTAGAAAAAAGACTGGATTTGCCTTTCCTTTTGATTTTTAAAAAATTTGTAACTTTATAAAAGTATTTCATTAAGTTATGATGGTAGGAATAGGTAAGGTTTTAGGAGCAAGTCATTGCCTACGCGAAAATTAATATCGTCCGGAAGCTTTATCGTACCCTGGACCATTCTCTGCAGAGGGTTGTCGTTAAAGATCAACTCGACCTTTGGAGTGACCGACATAAGAACTATGCTTCAAAGCGTTGTTTAAAAGTGCGCCTCGCACAGATTCATACAGAGAGACTTTCCGGTCAAAGTGCGACAGACGGGAGCAATCTTGACGAGAGAATAACGGAATTGCAACGGAGCGGATATTCGGTGTCGAGCGAAAAAAGAAAAACGGTCCCTCCTCGATCCCTCCAAATCCAGGGTTTTATCATTTCCTCGCCCGGAGTGCCGTTAGGCAGACTATATAAACTCGAGATATGTCCAGAAATTTCCATTCTCTATTCGATCGGATCGATCGAAACTGAGAAAGGGAAAATATCGAGCGAAGTTTATCTGCACTTTTACTTTCTCCTGTCCTTCCTTCTTTAAAATAAAATCTGTAGAATCGTCCACGGTTTAGATAGGAACTAGGATCACGTCCGATATTTATGATCCATCCTTTGTGTGAATACCGCCCACAAAATGGGTGCAATGAGGATAGATAGCAAACCTCGTTAACCGACAACAATTCGTGGCCTATTTCCTTGATTAGACTATAAGGATGTCGTATAGCTAATAACCCGTCATTAAGTACAGTGTGGCTACGTTTCCATATTCCTCTGATTGAATTGTTGTTTGCCGTGCGCTCTGATTCGCCATGGTTACAGTGATGCCGCACAAGAGGAATAATAACGCGCGGCGTTGGTTGTAATCGCGGAGGCGCGCACGCTCCATAGGTTACGCCTTTCATTCGAGACTTTTTGCCAAGTATTCTAGTATAGCTCGCCGTGAATAACAACGTCGAGCATTTTAGATGGGTTTTATTTATCCTTCGACCTTCGCAACCTATACGAACGACCGATCGCTCGCGTAAACAGCGGGCAAAACTTTCCATTCGAAAAAAAATAAAACAAATAAATATAATGATCTGAGATTTGTCGTGCATAATATGGGAATATTACCAATAAATCGATTTGAATATGCAAGCACGTGACGAAGATCAATATAATTGCATAATAAAATTGTATAATACGCAGTTTGTTTTGTTTATAACGTTCGATTACCGCACTGTAATTAAATTGCTTATTTTTAGAGGGCTAAGAAAGTTACATCACGAAATAAAACAGTCGCGTAGAGCGAGTATGCCTCTTGTCATTATCAATTGTTTTCCTTAAAATTTGAAGTTCATCCTTCCCTCTGTCAATATTTAATTCACATAATAAACTAACCGAAAGTTTTCGACAGATATTAATTAAACTTCATTCTGACGCGAGAAAGATACCATATCTATTAGAATCCAACCGAATTAACATTTCAGTAACGTATCGTTAAAAATTTCATAATGTACAGTGGAACTTCTATAATTCGAACCTCGAGGGAAACAAACAAAATATTCGACTTGCCGTAAATTCGAGTTATAGAAGAAAAATAACACAAAAAGGATTTTGCCTCGTAAAATGAATCCACTTCGAGTTATGAAAAATACGAGTTATAGACGTTCGACTTATAAAAGTCCTCGACTATAATTTAACGCGATTTACAAACACACTTAGAGAAATCACCGCATCAACTCAACGCAAGCCAATAAACCACAAAGAAAACTAGAGAATATCCGGCGGGAAGAATTGCTTCCTTTGAAAAAAAAATCCGTAGTTTTATCGGATTGAAAAATGTGCTATTTTTTCTTCTTAATATTCTCTCTCTTCGACCTCTCACTTTTTATCTCTTTTTCCTAAGTTTACCTGAAGAGAAAGATAGAGAGAGAGAAAAAGATCATTCACATGCGCTCCTTTAAAGTTGGGTCATTTCGTATCGTCCCGACATTGTGTCTCCTTGAAGCGCTATCTTTATTGGGGTTCATCAACCTCCTGGGTCCAACGGCGAAGCGGAGGAGATACTTGTTTTTTCCGATCGACTACCACCACGGAGCGGCGTAAAAAAAATAAAACCGTAGCAATCTGCAGTGCTTGATGAAACCAAGCAAGTTGGGTAAATAAGGGGGGTCGGCCTGCACTATTTTCCCCTCTCCCTCTCTCTCCCTACCTTACCACGGCCGATTTCAGGCGCAGAAGAGGAAAGAAGCAGGCAAATAAAAACCCGCGGAGGTGTTACCCATAGAAGCAGATAGTGCGCACGCGCGATACCATATGCCGCCAAAATATTGCGTTCCCACGAGATGTTATCGAGCAATCGAATTCGGTCTGATGAAAAGCCTTGTGCTTACACACATATCCGGTGGCGGTAATAAAATAGGGACCAATCAGTTTGCCTAAACAATGGACGAGTTCGGCGTGTTCTGAACTGCATTGCAAACATGCGTAAACTTATCGATATAATCGTTGGAGCGCGGTGTTTTTTTTTAGCACCTTCAAGGTTAGTCGGAAACCTCTCAAACCTCTTCGTATAAATCAATCCCTCCAGACCACGTGACACAATGTTTACTCACTTTGTGGAAACTCGGGCGGCTTGATTGATGAACTCGCGACTGTAAATCAAGCCTCACGAGGAGTCGTTATAATTTCGTCGATAAAACGACGAATATTTCGCGCTCGCGATGCGCGTATCGCGGGAAACGTGAATTCTTTGACTTATAAACGTTCCGTCGGCATACTTCTCTAGTATAAATTCAAAATTATGAAAAATAATTAAATAAATAAATACCAACTATATTAAGGACTTACTGTGCATATTTTTCAACATTATATTAATAATAATCTGCTTCATAACATTTATAGCAAGAAATTATAATAGAGTAATGCATTAATCCCTTCAAACCTTACACGTCATCACAGTTTCAAGCTGCAAGATTAAATTATGTCATTCACGCGAGCAAGTAAAATAACAGCCGGATGGTTATTCTAAGATGACGTCAGTCTTCAGTTATGCAACACGGCTCGCCATTAAATGACGTAAATTTCCGAGGAACAGGTTGGAGTGGTCAAAAGAGACTCAGAATATCAGAAAGGCGAATGAAATGTGAGGCGTCAGAAAAAATTCAATTTCCGATATAGACGCAAAATTATCAGTCGACCCCGTTTATTTTCGCGGAGAGAAATTTCCGCAGACAACCGTTTATTTTATTTTTTTTAAAAACTGGCGAAAGAAACGAGGAAATTTTCACCTCCTCGCGGGAAACGTTAAATTAAACCTCTCCTGCGGCACCTCGCGACAGTAGCACAGGCGGGAATTGACTTTAGGTGGTTGCAAATAAAACGTAAAAGGCAGTTTTCATAGGGATTTTACCCCATTTTTCTTGATAATATCCAGTAATATCTCATAAACATCGCTATAAAATTTAAAAGTCATAACATACATTTAATAAATGTATTTATTTTGAAGTTAAAGATGAAATTAATGCGTAATCAGTCCTAGCTCGAATTATTTTTTATATTGGAGGGGGAGAAGAGCAAATACCCCTCACCTTTGTCTGCCTCGAGAGAATCCTTCCACGTTCCGAAACTCGTGTCGACCATGCTTAATTGAACATCAACCCTTATTCCCAAGTAATTTCGAGACGAGTCTATTTCCGTCGGTAAACTAAAGCACGACGCCTCGAAGGGCAGATTTCGTATATAAAGATCACCTTGAAGACGTTGTTAGGTAATACCTTGTTGCTAAGAATGTCTTTGGGTTATTGACTTGTGTAGCTTTAACATGTTTTTAACAACATTCTCGCGTAAGGCAAATTCCAGAGATTTTTTTACGTCTAGAACACTTTTATAGTGTCACTCCTCATAAATGGTGCTGCCATTGCTGGAATTACGTAACTGTGATCGGGTTTCTTCGATACGACACTTAGCCTAGAAATTGGATAAATCTGCGTCTTGGGAATGCGAAAGATTTCTATAATTTTTGTATTTTCTTAGGTCAAAATTCACTAAACATTTAGACGCCGAGCTATTTAATGTAGAAAATTTAGTTTGCGATTTTCCTTCCATAAAAAGATAAACTAAAAAAATCGCTTCCATTTATGGTTTTTACTGAGGAGGGAAAATACTATACAAAAGGTGCGACTTTTATCGCTTTCCAAAATGTCATACGCATATACTAAATTCTTAATGAAATGAAATAATAAAAGAGGCACCAACCCAACCCACACACTCAAACGCTCGTTTTACGGGTATTTCTGCCACGCCAGGGACTGCCGTACTCACACGACAGGTTTTCGAAATTTTACTCGCGCCATTTACCTGCATGAGCATACATCCCCAAAGTTTGCAACCACTTGATGCTACGAACGTACGCACCCAAGAAAGTCGCTAATTCTTTTCGTGCTCATAATACTTAGGTAAGTACTTACACATCAAGGATGTCACCCTCAGTACAGTTTTCTGTGTGAATTTATTTCATTAATGGTGACTTCACTAAGAATTCCTCTTGCGCCATCAGCAGCTCGAACAACTTTATTTCCATAAATTGTGACAAACAGTATTGTCCCACATCGTCAAAAACAAATTGTGTGGGAGATGGGAAAGTAGAGAAAGAACGACAGAGAAAGTTTCATGATAAATCCTAATCTTTTCCAAAATTATCAAGTTATTTCAGTAACTGGGCAGGACATAGACACGTTAATAATACAAGCCATGACAATAATACGAATAATGTCTTTAATTTGCGAGCGATGTCCTACAATATTTTTCAAAATTTTTTCAATAATAAACAGTTTCACTCTTATCACTGAATTTTGGAAACTGCGATAAGTTATTTATTTTGCTTTCTTAAAACTCTAAATCTTTAAAGACGCAAAATTTTCTTCGCATTTTCCACGAAAAGATCGATTACATTCCTTAAATGTACTATTTTTATCCTTATTCTATAGCATCGGTTCCCAATATTTTTTTATGAGCGGCACCCTTTCAAATATGTAGTAGTATTTCGCGGCATCTCAACTTGAAAACAAGATTGTATATTTATACATTCAGGTATCACAACGTTTGGACGCATTCATTTGTTGATACTGCGACATTATCAATTCAACTAGCAAATAATCCGTGAAAGATCACGGAAACAAATTCGAGTAAAATATGTAAACGAAATTACGACGTACGAATTCCGTTTTTTATTTAATTGAAGATTTAAAACGAATTACTCAAGAATTGTGCTTTTACCTTCTTTCCAATACTTAAATTTAACTTTCATTGTAAACTGTTAAACGAAGCGAATATTAAAATGTATTAATTAACAACCAACTACATTGTTGTTAGTTACCACAACAAACTGGAGGGTACCTATCGGTACCTATTTACGACTTTTAGTATCCGATGAAGTCTTATTGGTTCCTCGGAAGCCAATCAGATGGGTCATTTTGCGTGACCAAACTTTCTTATTATATATGTCAGATAGAGCAAAAATTATTGCCCGAAAGACTTGTCAACATTTCGAAATCGTTGTTTATTTAAAATTTTACCAAGCATCTTCAAAGAGTCATCTGAGGCACCCAGCTTGGTAATTACTTTCTACGGGGATGACTGGACGTGCCGCTTCGGATCAAGGTAGATAAAAGGAGGATAAAGCTTGGAAAACCTTCGAATTCTTTTTAGACACGGCGCCAGTGTCAACCCACGAATCTGAGAGGCTATAAAAATAAATAAAAAAATTCCCACGTCTTCCACCTCCAGGATTCCGAAAACGTCGATCCCATTTTCCACGGGTGGCATCGTTTATTGTTTTGCGCCCAGCGGAAACGGTTTTAAGAGGTGAGGATGAAGGAAGGAGGTGGGGGAGAAAGGGGAAGGGAGCGTAAGGGAGTTGGGGGCAAAAAAAGGCGGGAAGTTGTAAAGAGAGAGAGAGAGGGAGACCCTTCCGGGAAAAAACTTTTCTCTTTTGTTTGGCGCGCGCGGGATATCTTAAAAGGAATGTCTCCCTCGTCACTTCCCATATGTTTCCGTCCGAGATCTTTCGGCCCTAGAGAAAGGACATTCCGGGGGGGAGGGGAAGGGGGGGGGGGAGCGGTTTGAGGCCGACTGTCCGAGCGTGGCGCCCCGCTGGGATCCTCCTGCGAAGCCCTCATTACGAAGCATAAATCCTCTTTTCCGGGTATTGAAGTAGGATGGGGAAGGAAGGAAAGAAGGCCCTTCTTTTAAAAGGATACGCTCGTCAGAGCCATGGGAACTTGGCAGTCCAGGGATTCTTGAACGCTCCCTCGGAAGGTAAAACTTACATTGGTTCGGAATGGTATAATTCCAGCATGTTAAATTCGAAGAAACATCGGATGCTATACAAAGGCCGCATTAAGATTACAGTTATTTAATGTGGACCAGACTTGAAAAAATAGCATGAATGTGATGATTTGACGTCTGTATTGCAAAAAAAAAACAATAATTTAGAAAGCGGGTTCCATTACACTTCAATAACTAACGAAAATTCTTGTATATTTTTCACAAAAATGAAGTATGTATTTATAAAAAATCTCGAAAGTTAGCTGGGACAAATTCGAATTAGGGCCGCACAAAGGAACAGAAAGGACCGCATGCAGCTGGCGGACCGCCAGTTTGACAGGGTTTGAAATATTAAGAAAAAAAGCGACATCTGTATGCTTGAGTGGATGGAATTAAGGAAAGCAAGTGAGTTTAAGATCGCACATCCCGCTAGCTTCCCACGGGAGGAGGAGGACAAAGGGGGGAAGAGAGACAGAAAAGTCAAGGAAGAGCTTAACGTTCCTTTTATTGCGGGTAAATTAAAAGGTTTGATAGCTTTACGAGTTGCTTACCTACCCTTTCCTGAGATACGACGACAAGGCAATCTTTCCACAAAAAAATGATTATTAGAACGTTTGAGACATGGACGGTTGTTAGCTGGTTCTTCTTCACAACGTTTCACCTTTTTTGTGAGACAATTAATTGCTTTTTTTTTTGAGCGATAGCAAGTTGAAATAATTTAAGATCATTTTTGTAAAAGGTGCCATGTGACAGGAGATAAAGCTTGTGTACTGTGTATAATATGTAAATTATGTTTATTTTATTGTATTATTGAAATTTATCGCATTTCAGTAACACGAAATCATGATGTGCACGATTATTTTGTGTTGCATTTTCCAAAACTGCGGATTTGCTTATTCGATTTTTCGTTAGTTAGCACTTAATGGCCTTTTGCCAATACTTTGTAACAGCAACAGGGATACGAACATATGCTGGTATTCACGTCAGAATCCGAAACTTAGTATTGGGGTTTAAATACGCCGCTTTATTTTCTATTGCCACGCTGAATTTATCTAACTAAACTAAACTAATCCGTAGCTATTACAGCAGCTTCATATTGTTTCAGAACGTCCGAGTAATTATTATGAGACGAAGTACGTGGAAATTTAGCAAGTTTCAAACATATTAGTATGGTCCAATAAGGGTGTTAAATTTGACAAATTATGAAATTCAATCAAAATTAATTGTTCAGTCGTTGGCTACTAATAGAGCCAATTTGTATATTTGAGAAAAGATAACTTTCTATAAAGCGAATTCTAAAAACTATCATGATAAGTATCTTCATGACTTCCGTTGCAAACGGGAATCAAAACAATGGGAATTTGCAAGATTTTCATAAAACCATATAAAAACAACGAAACGACAAATTCTGAGCGTAAACGCAATAAAAACGTTAAAATGCTCAAATGGATTCGGTCACGAGTTATTTTCACTGTTTATAGTTTCAGAAATGTATTTTTTAACATCCTCAGATTTTCCAGATTGTGTCAGCCTAAAAAAAAACGAGAACGGGGAGCTAAATATTCCTAACAGGTTAAAAGCAAACAGTTGGTCGCCTTGAAGTTCGGGACGAGTTTCTCGAGACGAGAAGGAACTAAGCGGCGAATGTTTTTTTTTTTTACGATCGCAGAAGAAAAGCGCATAAACGCACGACAACTCCGATCGCTGACAATTCTTCCAATTCCAAAAATATAATCAGGTCAACGAAAATATTTGGTCTAATAGAGTGCTTCCAAACACTGGGTGCCTCAACACATTAGGGTGCCACAGCTTGTTCTTATGGGCGCGAAATTATTTTAGCAAATAAATCAACGATTTGCCGGCGTTGATAAGTAATAAGGCCAATAATTTTTCCTCTAATAAAACTGATTAGGGTCTAGTACCAATAAATGGATTCGTCCAAAGGTTGTAACACTTGTAAAATATAAAAGCATTGTCTCAAGGCTTGAGTGCTGCGAGATCCTGTCCATATTTGAAAGGTTTGGAAACCACTGGTATAATAAATAAAAAATGTTCATAAAAATTTCTTTCCTATGCGGCATTCAGCCGAATTTCAAAGTTTTATCTAAGGTACATCAAACTTCAATTTATCAGTGGCGGTTTTGATGATGCCACCCGTTGGAGATTAAGTTTCAGACAACCAATGCTCATGCGATACATTCATCCCCTTCTTTGCAAGGTACATGCGTTCCCGGCAAAGACCGTACAAAGTGGAATGGATTTCCCCATAGATATACACCATATTACGTTTGATCACCGTCTGGAGTTCAAAATTCAACAGTTTAGTCATTTGTTTTTAGACACGCTTCCTCTATACATTATTATGAACTCTTTTGAGCCCAACTGAAACATTTTGTGTTTTTTTTTAAATGCTTGGAGACCGTTCCTATTCCGCGCTAAATTGAAATCGATGGCCGTGCAATTCGAGGTATCTCTCCAAAACGAAAATTGTGCTCGACCGATAGCAAGAGAAGCGAAACCGTGCAATTCGAAGGACAAGTGGTTCTGATTATAAATTTTTTCGAAGTATTAATCGTTAAGGCAGATTAATCTAAAAACTCTTAATTCGCCATGCGAAAGCGCAGAATTATTGATTTTCATCGCGAAATAAAAATCTCACGCCATCCATAAATTGAGCTCAAGAACCCCATTCACTCTATAGGCGATCTCGTAAATTAGAACGGCGTTCCGGTTCCCATGACGATTGCGGCACAATGCACGGCGTTTACGACCGTTAAGGGATAAGTCCCTTCACTCCATATAGCACCAATGACAGATATCGACGAGTTCTACAGTGTCCATTGTACGCGATATGTACGTACACCTTTACTTGTTGAAATAGAAACCTTCGTTTGCTCAACGCGGATGGAGAGGCATTACAATTTGTTTTATTCCGAAAGGAAGAGAAGACGAACGTGCCAATTCCTTGTCTATAGTTGCAATACGAATTTTGTACTTGAACCGTCAAATTTAAAACGAATCAATTGGTTATGGACAGCTGATTTTAGAGCATAAAATGAGAAGTCGTGGACAATATCGGCAAAGTTATTAGAAGGTGTTATTGGCGGTGTTAGTTTTTCTTACGGAGATTGATAGAACACAGGTCGAACGTATTATGATTTTTATCTATTACACCAAAAAAACTTGGAAATATTTCAACTCAGTCACCGTTACATTTCCTTTCTAAAGTGAACGTTAAACACCGAACGCCTGACAAACGAAAATCGGCACACGATGAGTTATAAACAGAAAGACAACGCCATTGCCAGTTTCGATACTGCAGTAAAATATAAACCTAGCGCGCACACAAACGGTGGAGTGTAGGCGAACGAAGTTTTGCACGCATAGATAAAAAATACCGAACATATATTTTAAAACATTCTCCTTCTCTACCTTTGAAATTCATGCTACTAGCACGTTCGAAATTTTCCAGTTATTTGAAAAACATTTAGTACACCAGTGTGCTATTTTTAATGTTTCTGCCAAACATGGTTGATATAAAATAGAAAATTGGTACACTTAAGTCCCTCATACAACATTTTAGTGTTTTAACAGAGAAGGAGAGAGAGAGACAGAGAGAGAGAAAACTTTATGCAACAGTGGCGCAAACTATGAAACCGCACGTTAAAATCCGAAAATGAAGCAAAAATCACGTCAGTCTACAGGAAAAGCGATATGAGTTTTTTCCAAATGATTTCGAAAACCGGAGAAGTTACCGATTGCATACCACTTTAATGGTTGACCGGTCGTTTCCTGAAGATAGGAGAGGTCAACGAACAAATGGATAAGGCAAGTGACAAGACGAAATCGCATTTGGAAAACGCTTAGGTGGGAAAATATAACCCTGTTTTACACTTTCGGAGATTGAGTAAATGATTCAAATGCTACGCCATTGCCTTCAGAGGTTACATTCACATTTTAATCGATTCGAAAATTATGCAAAAGCACCTCAAATTGAAATTGATCGAATTCTATATAAACGAGTTCGGAAAGTGTACAGCATATCACAAATGGGCGCGTTTCGTGCAATGGAGTATTAGAAATAAATGATATACCTGTACGTAAGGGATACAGCATTTTAAAGTTCTTTTCTTCATCATAAATAATCCATTTTCTTCCTATTTAAACATACTGTACGCACACATAAGGAAATTAAACGTTTGTTTGTGAGATTGTTTATGTTAGAAATAGTGAAGACGTAACCGTGTAAGAAATTTTCCAAGTACAACTCGAATTAAGACATTCTTGTTTGATTTTCTTGATGGCGGTTACTCCTACGATAAAAAAGTATAGGAAAAGAAATACTCTACTAGTTCTACAAGTTTTATTTGAAATATTTTGATATGACTAATACTTTACCAGATATGATATATGATAAGATATGCTCACAAATCTCATTCAACGGATTCAAATCAGTCAAGGGTTCACCCCGTTGAGTCTCACTCACTCCCTGATCGAAGGAGATCGAGAACGAAACTTTCGCGTTCTCGTCACATCAAAGGATACCGCCTCCCCTCGGACCCCGAGGATTCTGTTTTACGCTTCAACCCAATTGGAGAACCTTGGTTTACGGCGAAGATGGAGTGACCGCTTCACTATTCATCGAACCGCCGCTGACAGTGCGAAAGCCGTCACTTTTATCTCCTCGATCCAATCACCGCTCACTACCCGCGTTACGTTCGTACTTTCGGGAAAAAAAAGCCTATCGATTCCACGAAATCTCCGATATCGGGAGTCTTTCGTTTATTTTTTCTACCGATCCAATCTCTCGTCTCGGGGAGAATAACGGCACAAGCGTCTCTCGGACATTTCCTTTAGCGGACACGTACAGATGTTTAACGAACGGCCTAACGAAAGAAAAAATCGGAAGGGGTTCAAGGCCGCCTCTTTCGATAACCTAAAAAGAAAAAAAAATGATCGACTTACTTCGCCGAGGAAGTAACGCGGAGACGCAGTGTCACGGACTTATGATTTTTTTATTTTCATCTTCAATCGGATTGCTAAAAAAAAAAAGTACGCGCAGTCGGCCTTCTGGGAGGATCCATCGTTGAATTTTAATATTTTTTCTTGATAAATGGAGCAGAGATTGTCCGGAGGCGAAAGCCAGTCTAATTTCTTAATTTTAGATTGTGATCAAAGCCAACAACCAAAACGTGCACTATGGGTACACGCGGATGTTGATATGTAATATACCTCATTAATGCGAATACTTGACGAGGTTTTTGTGGATCGAAGGTTGAGGGGTGTCTTACATTCGCTAATAAATAAATAAACAAATAAGAAATAATTACAGTTTATATGACCAGTCTAGCATGATTTAAATAACATTTTTCTTTACACTACGCACTGGGAGGGCAATTTGTTAGAAGTTTAAATAAAAAATATCTGCAATAATTTTGTTTAACTTATTTGACTCATATTGCTTTATAAAACACTTTTCTTCCAAATCAAATTCCGCAAAAGGGAATCGTCTTATAGTCGGATGAATACGGAAAATGAATAATGCTACAGCATATGAGAAGATTCCCATGGAAGACACTATAATTGTTTACATGTGTCGCTAAACCTAGAGTATATGGATAAAGATGATTACATACCGTTAGTACGCCGGAGAAAATACGTATCAATAAAAACAGATGCTGATATTTGGCTTTTGATATTGACATTAATGAATTCGATTTCTCCAACCTTAGGAAAGACGCAAACGCAAGGGATGGAAAATACGAGTTAATGAAATTGAAACTCTACGTATACTTTAATCGGATTGGCAAAAATTCGAGTTATACGTAAATGAGTAGTTGTGTCTTAATTAAAACAGCGAATGACCTCATTTGACACTTACGCGAAATAGAAATGAAAATTTTTTGAAACCCGAGTGGAGTTGAAATTAGTTATAATTACCTTTTCTGAATCCAGGAGAATCCAGGGATAATTGAATGCTCTCCGCTGGCAGTTATCGCGTGAATGCATATTTGAACCTTCATAACGTAAATGCCATAATCCAAGGATTTGCTTTTGGGATGCCAAGAACAAACGTTCTTGAGAAAATATTTTGCAAACTTAGAGAAAACTTGAACGCCTGTTGATAGGTTAAGCATGATAATTTTAGCCTAAGTAACATTTTTATTTATGAGTTCTAATTGCGGTTGGGCTTAAATTTGTGAAATGTCTCATAACAATAAAACAGTTTCTGACCGGAAAATTTTCGTGTGATGTTTCCATAAGTGTAAATATTGGTAACTGTTTATCTTATTTCCATGGAGATTTTATAAACGTATATTTACATCAAAATCTCGGGGTCGAATTTTTTCGCGATAACAATACTTTCTCAATATACTTCGTATATGAGAAAGTAAAAAGTAGTGATTTTGAGAAGTACTTCTGCTATGGGGAGCCGGCCGGGACTGAGAAATGTTTTCGTCGTTGCAACACTCTTCGTTATAACGGAGGTTTTACCGTACATACTCAGCAGGTGCAAAACTGATCCGCCCACTCTCTGCGTCATCTCACGAAACCCCTGAAACGCCGCGGATGGAAAAAATTTTCCCCTCCGCTTACGTTCCAAGTCTGAAGGTTATTACACAAACAAGAATACATACGGATCACTCGAACGCGAGCGCCAGAAACACGTCCGCGCCCGATGGGACGAACCCTTGACCTCCTTGTCGAAGACCGACGGAAAATAAAAATTGAATGATCCTTCAGCGAATCAAACTTGAGGTGACGATTTTAAAAAAAAATTTAACGCGCTCCAGGATAACGTGGAAACCGCGCACGTCATCGTTTTTTTTTAATACGACCATTCGAATCGAAAATTTCGCCATTAAAAATATTTTTAATTCAATACTTGTTTTTTTTTTTTTTAAAATAAGGATCGCCTATTTTTATGCCGAGAAGCGAATCGAAATTTATTTTTTAAATTTACGATTACCAAATGAAAAATCTCGAGGATTAAAAAAAAATCGATTTAAAAATGAAGAATAATCTAGAAGATAAGAGATAGAATGGGAGCAGATGGACGCGCGGTCGTGGAAAATTTCTCGGAGTTGCGAAAACTCCGAGGAATGTTCATATATTTTTTCTTCTTCGTCGTCCGATAATTATCGTATGACGCGCGCGCGCTCGCTCTAGGGTGCAACAGATTATAGGAGCGACTCGAGATATTTGACCTTTCGACCGAAATGGAGCCCTTAACGCCGATCTCTTAAAGGCCGAGAGTCAAAGAGAGGTCGACCCTCTATATTTTTAATTATAGCGAAACCGTGTAAAGCGAAACCGTGTAAATCAAAACCGTACAAAGTGGGATAGGTTTCTCCATGACAAAAGTTATATTGCATTCAGAATTATTTCTATTATTTTCTATCATAATCTGTGTCGAATTGAAAAATTTATTTGAATTTTTAATGGAGCCACTTTCGAAACCGTGCTGAAGCGAAATTGACGGCCAAGAAGTTCCACACGGTTGTCTAAAATAAAAACCGTATTGAATTGAAGACGCGTAAAGCGAAGCCGTGCAATTTGAGCGATGATTGTAGATAACTTCAAAATATATAGTGGGCCGCATGGCAGAATAGCGAGCTAGTAGCGTACGCAGAATTTTCCTAAAGGGGGGAGAGGGCTCAAAGGAACAAAAATGGAACTCAATCCTAAAAATCTGAAATAATTAAATAATTTTTATATCATTATTCATAATTAGTAACTAAAAAACGAGGAATCATAAATTGTTATTAAAGAAGAGGCAGAACTAATAACGAACGGTTAATTAATTTATTGAAGTTTGTCTTACTACTTAAGGGAGGAGGGGGATCCAGACCCAGTGGATCCTCCTCCTCCCTCCTGCGTATGCCACTGTAGTGAGCCTAAAGTATTTTATTGAAATTTAAAAGGCACACGACTCAAAATGTTACGCAATCATCATGCAATTCATAAATGCTAAACATTTTTTAATTATTTAGTATTTCTTTGTTTGTCTGTCTACCTACTGTAAGACCAAATCGATGAGAGGACAGTATTCGATCAATTGGCAGGTCGCACGAACTTAAGACTGTCTATGCCCGTGTTTCCCAACAGGGGTGCCGCGAGGCGTTATGAAGGGTGCCGCAAAAAATATTCTGTTTTTCCATTTTTAGACTCATTTTGCATCGTCGGCTTTCAAAAATGCAAACCGGAGTTAAGTCGACCTTCATTTCGTCGCAAAGGCACTTCGAAACGAAAGGAGATATGGAGATTGGAGTCAGGGGTTCAACTTCACCGCGATTATTACTGATGGTGGATAGGGAGGGGTGCCGCCAAATTCTGAAAAGTCACTTAAGGGTGCCGCGACTCTAAAAAGGTTGGGAAACACTGGTCTATGCTGTGGAACGTTTCGTTGCCATTCTCCTTTGCATTTAAACTCGCGATTTTCTTCTTCATATGTAGATATAAGTTTGGCTAATGTCAATTTATTTAATGCACTAAGTTGAATATTATGTCGTTGCCACCTGGTCTTACGACCAAACTGTAACCTTGCATTATAATAATCTCTCTTCCACTTTTGTTTATCGTTATCTCCTAAGAGATCTATTTCGCTCGCTTACGGTCGCTATGTGGCGCAAACAAATTACGGTTGCGATTCCGATCTACGACCGATAACGATTTTCGATCACTTTCCCCACTTACGAAGTCCAAAGACTTTACAGATTTCAATGAAACTTACATAGTTGGCTGTAAGAAAGAATGTTTCGTAAGCGGTGAAAATAAAATAAGTGGAAATTAGTGAAGTAATACGAAACTGAACTTTGCCTTCTCTATCCGTATCTCCCTCAATTTCATGCGATATAATATTATGAAATTATTCAATAAAAGCTTAGGCAATAAAAATATCCCACTAATAAATAATCTGAAATGTGTCTCGCTGACACCGAACGGGATCGTCTTACGTAAAGCAGTTATCGAGCAATTTATATCGTAAAATCAAAGCCTTTACTGCGATGTGGATATATTAAACGTTGGTCGTTATCTTAACCTTTTCTTAAGAATAATTAATATCTCGAGTCAATAGACTTCGGTTTCACGCCTTTGGTAAAACTATAACCTTTGAATGACTTTTTTAAGAAGATTTTTCCCCAAAAACCTGGGAAAACGAAATATATCAATTAAGGTATTATATCATACTTAAAATGCCATATTAAAAATGATACGAATAAATAACAGCCTATTATTAAGACGCTAGAAGAAATTCTATAAATACTCTGCCGAAGTTGCTACCCGAGCAAAACAAAAGATTTGACGATCGCACCCCGCAAAACTTAAATGACTCGACACGACGATGAAGACATAACACGTCGAACGCGTTGAATAACCGCATACAACAACGGCAACAATCTAATTCACGCCTCGCTCCAAATGAAGATTATCGATATCCGACAGGTTTGCAGCAGTGTTGAGCAAGCGAGCAAACTCTTTCTCTCTCTTCAAAGTCAAGAATATTTCACGCGCGTAGTTTTGCCTATATTGTGTCCTAACCTTTAAAGATATAATGCAATTACGTGTTCGCGAAGTGGCCAGCAAACAGAGGCATCTGGATCGCTTTTTCGCACGCTTTCGTTTCCGCAATAAATGAGTTTTTTTTTGCACCCCATAATGATTTTAAAAATTAGCATTTGCAAAACCTATAAGCCGAATCATAGCCAACTCTCTCGGAATGATTACGCGCCCATTTACGATACGCTGTACACTTTCCTAACTTGTTTTTTTTTAAAAGAAGGATTGAATATCTTTGGAAGTTAATGGGGGAATTAAATTCTATCCCAGAGCGTTCCTTAATCCTAGTCGTTCGAAATTCGTTTCGCAACTCAAAATAGAAACGGGAAAATTGCTATAGACGTAGAGTCAATGGGTGGGAGCGACTTTGATCGTATAATTTTGTACGTAATTCTGATTATCGTCGGACGTTTGACGACATAATGGATCTATCAATTCCAATTTTCCTCCCTGAGCTTATGGAGAACGCATTAAGAACACAAAGGCTCGCATAAAATGCGAGAAAACAAGCGATCGATTATTTTCGTTACATTTTTTGTGGCGTTTTCTCTGATGTGTGTCCAACCTTTTGACAACAACGGTTCTTTAAAAGGTAATTGTCGGATATTTATCTCTGTTGTGAATAGAACACGATATGCGCGTTTCACTTTTCTGATCTACGAAACTACTCGTAAATTTCGCGGCCCGAGGCACTATCTGCAGATAGCCGGAAATAGTATCGCAGGTTTGCGTTCTAAACATTTTAAAAGGAGCTACTTTCACATGTGTCGGCCATGATGAAGGTATTAATTTTGGTACTGTATTGTATTTGGTATTACTGCGCTAAACATAATGATTTATTTGAACAAACAAACAACTGGTGCAAATTGCGAATTTGAACGAGCTCACCCATCTTAATTCAAAAAATAAATAGGTGCAGATAATAATCTCCCTCTTTTTAAACGTTAATAAATGCTTAAATGAGTGAGCGAAGATTAAAATTTCCACCTCATTTTCACCTCACCCCGGGGTAATCCACTTATTTAATTTTTTTTTGGAGGTTGGAACGAGAAAATCTCGGGTAATTCCAAGCGCATTGATTTGCTACTCTCAAACGCTTCGAGCTAATCAAGATTTTTTTTTTTTGCGCCTCGCCGGGCGACCTCATAACAAGTGCAACTCGCTCTACCTTTGGATCGCTTTTTGTTTAACGCGCTCGCGTGTTTGCACCTTCGCGGGTAACTAATAACCAACTCAATTACCGTTAGAGAGCTCGTTCGCAACAAGCCTGAAATTAAATGGAAGAAGGCTCAAGTGACCAAATCTTCATCGTCAACGGCAGAGTATTATTTTGTAGATATCTACTCATTCTCTCTGATAAGAGGTTTATTACCTGTCGAGGGAAATTCCGATCTGTATGTGGAGCTGCATATGAAGGATTTTCTTCGCGAGTTCTCTACCTGACGCAATGTGTAATTAACGTACACGACAGTACCCTCAAGATTCTAAAGACTTCCGTTCCTTTAATTATAGCAGAACGCGTTAGACCGCATCCCCAACAGTCCTTAAACATTTTAAGGCGGTTTTCTTAAAGATGGAAACGTGTTTATCTAATCACTTTTCGTCTGCTGACTCCGGCTGCGTTTCTCTCTTATCTTTCCTTACTCGCAAGAAGGAAGTTTATTCTTCCGAGATATTTTCTCAGGGTTCCTCTTGCCTGGAATATTTCTCGAAAACACTTTAATCGAAAAGTATTAGAATTTTTTTTATAGGTCGTAGTTTTTCCGCTAGTGGCTGTGTTATTGACGAAACTTGACAAGAAATTGCTGACGAAGATTTCGTTGTTTAAGACTCCCGATTTCCTGGTGCCGTTTAAGGATTTTCCTCCTCCAATCTACTGGGCGATTATTTTTTCTAATAAATAAGCATAAAAAATTACCAGTCCCTAAATATAATCTTGCGTATCGTCAATAGAAATGTCCTGTAGCCGCTTGCTTCGGCGAGTAAATGTTGACGATTTAACAATACGTCTTTATCCGCTTCAATCAAGTGCATCACAAATAACGTTTCATGTTCCGAGTTCTTTTTTTTGCACGACTTAGGTTAACATTTTTTATATCATAAACCTCACAAATTTATCGATTCACGTCATCGACATAAGGATGATTTAATGTCATTTACTTCACAGTAGCAACAAAGCCCTATATTTCACTACGTGAGGTGGGGTTTTATTAAAACATAACTTAGAAACTAACGACCATACGGAAATCTTAAACGCGTAATTGGTGTCGACGCGGAGGCACGAGTTACGTTCTTTCAAATCGTTCGCGAATCACAGCTGCGGATTTATCCAGAGGATCGATATCTCCGTTCGAGAAAGCATGAAGAGAAAATTGAATTAAGTCCGTCAGTCGCGTGTCGATACGCACGATCCGCGCAAACTCATCTCGATTCAACGAAATTTTCGCGTTTTTGGCGGTTTTATAGTTCATTCGAATTAATAATGAATATTTACCATTCGAAACTCGGCGCACGCTTTTTTTAGGAGGTTAAAAATATCAAATGCCATTTTTTTCGTCAAAATTTAACTCTTTGAACAGCTCAATCGCGTTTTTATCCGAGGAAATACAATATAAACGGCATCCATAACCGGTATTCGTTTGACTTCCTTAGGACAGTAAATTTTTTTTAACCCTTCGTGAAAACTTGACTCTTTCGAAAGCGAAAGTTTCAAGCAGAATTCGACGGAACGCAAACAACTTAAAAGATCGGGTAAAAGGATTTTCGAGAATACAAGCGATTTTGCGCTCAAACTCGCCGAAAGACGTGCGTCACTGCATAAAGACGACGCCTTTTCGTGTTGCGGCAGCCAGTCGCAATCTTGATGGTGTTATTATGCCTTTCGTCCGTAGATACTTGAGAGTCTTCTAGAATAAAACCAATTTCAAAAATTGGAAAGGGCGCGCCAAATGGGGCAAAGAATGGAGGCTACCGAAGTCCGTGGTAAATAATTATGTTTACCTAAATATTAAGAACTTGTGTTGATTTCACATAGCGTATCTTAAGATTATTTATTGATATGTGCTCCTTGAGCACGTATATGGTTTATAAAGTTATTGAAAATTTATGCGCAATAATTTTAAAAGCCAAAACATCTTCTATTTTCTGTCTTTGACATTGCGAGTGTACAGAGGTCCAACAACAATCGATTTTGGAATTTAAAATTTTATACATATAAAATATTATATTTGCATAAATATAACAATTAACGTTAACTCCTGTAGGATAGTTTAGATTTCCTTCCTGTTATCTTTTAAAACTATTTTTGAGTCAACATCGTCAAATATTACTACATCCTACAGAGCATGACAAGACAGCCATATTGCTACAAGATTATCCTCAAGAACTTCTGGATAATCTCACATTTCAAGTTAGATAGCATCCATATCCCCATTCTGTCTGCCTTAATAACTCTCCTTCTATTAGAAACTACTCGCATTAAAGTCTAGCTCAGTCTCCTCGATTAATCAGTTCCATTATCCCGCTGAGATGGAAGCATCCTATTTCGTGTCATTCGGCACAATTATAATCTTCACTTTCTCCGGTGGAAACCTCACGAGATTATAATCCGAAAATTTTCCTCGGAACAAGAAAGTAGGCCTTAAATTTAATTTCTTATTAAGCTTCCTATATATATATATATATTAGATCACTTGTTTTTTAAGAAGGTAAAATTAATTCATACGTAAATTGCTCGCATAAAGATGACGAAACCTTTTCCCTTTTCAATAGGATTATCGCTCGCATTTTTTATTGTCAAATTCAAATTAAAAATCGCTTAATTCTTGTATACGTTGCAATAGTAAATCCATACAATACATTCTTAAATGTTATTCGGGCTTGTTACCAATTGTCATTAGCGGATTTGCGATGAGGTTAAAATAGGCAATGACCTAGGGGCGGCAAGGTTTCAAGGAAGCAATAAAAATGACATCTGAGGGAAGGAACGAAAAAAATAATATTACGCATACTTTTGATAAATTAAGACTATTATGACCCGCAGATGGATGAACGGACAGGCAAATCGAATACACGAGCGATTTCTAGGGGAAAAAAAAGTGCCATAAAGGAGACGGAAAAACAATTTGGCCTAGGGGCTGGGAATTTCCAGTACCGCCACTGCCAATTTGCATTCTTGTTATAATTTCACATTCGTTCACTTTTTCGCACACGCACTCTTTATAGATCTGCGAGGATAAAAAAAATTCAATGTGTTAAAAATCCAAATTTCTTAAGCATTTTTTATTTCGGGATAATTGAAAGATTAAAAAAATACGAAAATTTTACACTACGCAACCACGGCTATGTAAATAACACCGAAATGGTTGGTTATCACTAAGCAGTCTAGTTTAAATGCGAGACAAATAATGTAAGCGATGGTAATAAGGTTATTTTGCTCTTTCTATAAGGCCGTGGGCGAAGGTGGGGACTGTCGTTAAGAAATTGGCACGTCGTCTCGGTTGAAGGGTCCTTTACGCCATGGAAAGGCAGAGAGGGTGTGCGAATGAGAGAGAAAGGCCGACCGCTTTCTCTCTCTCTCGACCGATCTCTGTACGAAGGCGGAAAGACTGGCACCAAGCTCTTTTGAAAGCAGACCCCGTAATTCACGCCATTCGTATATGTTTATGTACATCTGTCTGTGTGTGTGTATATATGAATGTATATATTTGTACGCATGTGTTTGTAACGTAATTATTCGATTATACCAGAAGATCCTCATCCCCTTGAGTATCTCTGCGCGATTTTTTATGACTAGAATATTACGGGATTCGAATTATTTTCGGTCTTTTAAGTTCGAGTGATTATGTTTCCACTAAATTTAATCAGACTCGCATCAACGAGATGGATGAGTTGCGAAAAATCCCAAATGCCGGCGAAGTTGCTCCACGTACGAACTTATAACATAGTCAAAGGAGGGAAAAGTTTCCTGTAGGACAAGGGCTTAAATCGCTGCGCCCTCGAAGCGTTCTTCCGAGATGCTCCAAAATCCTCAAGCTTAAGGAATTCAATTTGTTAAATTTTATTAGTTTCTGGCCGTGTTTAAAACTAGCAATGGCTTCGAAATTGGTTTGTTTTTATTTTGGATCATTCCTAATTTTTTATAAACTATAATGGTGCTCGCTTGATCTTCTATAAAAGTAATCTCGTGCCCTTCTCCAGATCACGGTTGGCGATTTTTTTTTGAGCGCATGTTTCTGTTAACGGTAAAGTGACCATAAGTAGCAAAATATCCCAGCGCTACCGAGTTAGTTTATTTTTACGTCTAGATATAGGATTCTCGTAGCTTAAAGCGATGTAAACAAGGAAATGAAACGACTATAGTGTTAGTTGAAGCGACGTGCTTAATTAATACGTTCGCCAAGCTCGCCTCTTTTGAATCGTGAGCCACATACTCCATGTTTTGGCTTCCGAATTGCTGTTTAAAGATTTATCAAATCTAATGGTGACTAATGAGACTTTTTTGGCAATAGTTAATGGCGAGGTAAAGTTTATTATCGATGTGAACGTCAATGAAAAAGTAACGCAAAATCGCTATAGGACATCAACTATTCTGTAGCTCCCTGAACATTCTCAACTATAGTGAAATCTTTAGCCAAGTCTCGGTTTCAGTTTGGGTTCGTTCCTGAACTATACGGGCAATTTATATGAACGGGATATCGTATCCAATAAATTATAAATATGAGATTCGAAAAAGCAATCGCAAACTCGAGTAATGGATTTTATTCACGAAGAATTGTGTTAAAAAAAGAGAATCATCGGACCCGCCTTTTGGCTGGAATTTAATTGATAAAAAAAGTACCAAGCAATAGCCATAAAAAGGATGGGAAGATGTATTATGCTAACATTTTCCGGATTTTTTTATCAGAAAAAAAATCGAATAGTTCGATTCAAACGAATATAGACAAAAATAATCATTCTGCGGAAAATAAATGCACGCTTTAACGTGAAATGTTGACTCATCCATTAAGCCCGTGGAACTAGTTTATGGTTAGGAGACCTTTGACCGAAGAGATATTTTCGTACGCTTCCAATTTATATATTAACATGCTGCATAAATAGACAACTGGGAAACCCCACTATAATTTCCGTTCGCGTTAGCGTTAGAAGGTCAAAACTTCGACGAATTTCCCAGAGAATCCCGAGAAGGTTACTATTTTTTGCCTCGCGCAAAAAAAAAGACGGCGGGGAAGGTTATATCGGCGTTATCCGTCCGAAATTTGGTCCTCTCCGACCGCCGTCGCACGGGGCGACACAAGCAAGAGCTGACAACCCGATTTATTTTTTATGAGACGCGCGTAGGGATAGAGAGAGTGAGAGAGAGAGGGAGATGAGAGGTGACAAGATGAAATGGATTGGGGTCTCTCTCTTCCTCCCTTGAAAGCCGTAATTTGCATTTTCGGCAAGAGAGGGCAAATGAGACAAGGACGCCAGAATTTTGGAGGAGCCAGAGACCAATGGGGTGAGAGAGAGAGGGAGAGTGCAGAAGGGATGAAGGGAGGAAGAGAGAGAGAGTGTGTTAACAAGTGGGTGCAATGGGGAGGGCGGGAGGAAAGTGCGTGCGAAGGAGAGGGAGTTTGGTAGGCGGAGGAAGGCCAAATCTTTGGGGGACAAGGGAGGTCGTCTGGAGCGGAGGAGACGACGGTGTATATGTATTTGCGGAGTATATTGAGAAGAGAAATGGTTGGCGGGAAGGGGCTGAGCAAAACAGAGGGTCAAGATCGAATGGAGCCTTCAAAATACACGCATCCGGTCATAAATGGACGAATTCTCCAGGGTAAGATTCTAGTCAACTCTTAATTACAAACAAGTGTTAATCATCGTGATGCTGTTCGTTATATTTATTTAATGTATAATATTGACGTACGAGAGCAAAAGATTTGCATGTTTTTTAACAAAAATAACAGAAAATTAAATAAAGTTGTTCACGGTCTAAAGGTTAATCAAATATCTAGTGGGGTCATGTGCCTACTTAAGACTTGACGCGGACTTTATTTGTATCGATCATATATCTCTATTTACTCAGAAACCTTGTATATGTGCTCGATCTCACATTAAGAGTTGTGTTACTTTCAAAGGTCGTTTCAGTCAGAATAATAAATACATTTCTAATTTTTGGGGCCTCTTAAAATTGACATAGCTTAGGACTTTACTGTCCTGCACTGCCTATAATATGGCACTAAATATAGTCATTGGAGTCAAGCTAAGTCACGGAAAGGGAAGTTGATTCAGTCCGGCTGGGAGCGCGGTCGCTTCCGTGGAAGCAGCCTTTAATGTTGGCTATGCCACACTACCTAAAGAGAGATACAGAAATTGTTCACGTAACAAAATTTTCACTCTGTACGTGTGCCGAAATTTTTTTATAAATAAGTCGACCCATTCCAAGTGGAACGGACGATTTAGAGGTACTAACCTCACCAAAACATCCCAAAGGAATAACGCTCCGTTGTTATGCATGCGGAAGTGTTTATTTTAAAACCACTTAAAAGCGTTCGAATTTAGACATGACTCAGACGTACGCTTAAGATGCGGAAGACTACCGCTGGCTAGCGAGACTCCCGTGTCAACAACGTGTCGTTGCTAGGCTATTACACCTTTATTATTTTTTTAACACTATCCGTAACGATGAATTTATCTTTCTTTTCCGATACGGTCCTTCTTCTCGTTTCCAAATCGTGCTAAATGGACTCGTGTCATGGCGCATCTCTCTCTCTCTTTTTCAAGGTGCGAAGAATTCACGCCTCCTCCTCCTCTCCTTTAAAGCTGGAAGACTCGGTTAAATCAATATATTCCAGTGTCGAACATCTTTAAAGCTATTATTTCAAGAGTTTTTTTTTCACGATCACTCGTGTTACACAACCCATCCTGTGTTCAACCTATTTCCGAAACCTTTCGCCGGTTTCTGCCAAATATGGAGTTTTTATAAGAAGTTTACATTGTTTCAACGACGCTGGATGAAAGTTTCAGTTTGTACCGTTAATTTAATTTTAACATTGCTTTTACTGTCCAAACTTCGTTCAAATATGACATTCGGTATGGATATAGAATGTAGTAATATCGCATAAGGGAGAGGTAGACATAATTTACTTTTTAAATCTTCGCGTTTCGTATGAAGTTGCGTTGAAAAAGTATACTTTAAAGCTTTAATTCCGTCCTTCCTTTTTACCTACAATTTATCTGTCGACCAAAGTCAGAAACTGTTCTCGAAAAACCTAGTCTCAAAAGTGATCTGGGCACATACAGAGAAAGGCAAAACTAGTAGATCTTAAACGTACTGTAGTTTGCAAAGATTATAATTTCCTGCTAGCATATTTCACCGCTTTAAACGAACCTTGCACGACTTATTTGCATAATCCTTTAGCTTAGCTCGATCTTTACCTAGTGAGGTAAAAATTATTATCACATTGTACCTGAAATTCTATCTCCCAGACCGCTATTATTTTTTGTCATTATTTATTTCCTAGCTACATCTAAAACTGGTTTTTCTTTGTTAATTATCTCTCACGAGGGTTAAAAGGCAATTACAATTAAAGAAAACTTGATAGTAACTTTATTTCTTTGTAAAAGGTAAACTAGCGTCGTAATTTGACCCTATTACTTAAGCGATGTCTCACATACCGCATCTCAGTAGGTAAAGGTTAAAAGGGTTATAAATTTCCGATGAGAATTATTTAAGGAGAATTTTGACCGTCTTTTTTTTATGCCTTTTCCATTTTTTTTAACTTCTCGCGACACGCGCTCTCGCGGCGATAATTAAAAACCGAAAAGGACCGATAAAAAAGGCCGCCGCAACTCCTAGATTCATCCGCGAAGGCTCCCATAAAAACGACAGTAAACAACCACAAAAACGGCGTCTTCCACGAAAGAACGAACAGACGGGAATCGCCTGACAAACAAAAAAAAATTCGATAACGAATGAGACGACGTTTTCCATTCATCCTTCCAGCTATATATGGGCCATGTTCCTGCCTTCTAAGGACCCAGTTGCATCTGATAGCAGCAGACTCATCTGAATTCCCGCTTGTAGGGCAGTATGACAACCTATGGAACAGATGACGGCAAAGGCGCGAATGAGAGGCATGGAGAGTCGATCTGACGGATCAGCTGGTATCGGAAGAAGTTGTTAAGGGAAAAACCACGCGTTGAGTAAGCTAAAAAAAACTACCAGTGTACGCAAAGGTGCGCAGTACCGGCACATTGTTTTTCTTCGAAATATAAAAACAAAATAATTTATTTAAAAAATAAAATAATCCGTTTCAGCATCCATGGAAATAAATTTCCTGAAAAATCTCAAAAAATTAGTTAATTCGAGGGGAGTTTAGAAATAATTATACCAATCCCATAAGGATCCATCGAATCTTCTATAAAAAAAACACCGATCTTTTTTACTACATACGCTGTACACAGGCGAATATGTATAAATCGGTAAATCACAACTCCGCCAGTGATGAGCACACATTTAATACATACCCCTAAAAATAACTTCTATTGCTATGCTATCGAATAAGGAGTTTGAAGTCCTCCGCTAAGAATGGCCGCAAAGTATTTATCAAGGGTTAGATAAAAACAGTCCTTAATAAAAAATAAATAAATAAATGAAATCCTAAAGCTTCGTTCGATACCAAATTGGTGGAAAAACATCCTCGGCGAAAAAGAGACTGCCAAAACGAGAGGAATAAACAAAGCAATAAAATGACAGCTTTGAGCGCCGCGTCGAGACTTCCGAGAACAAAACACTAACGCCGAATTGACGGAAGATCGATAAGCCGGACGCACAAAAAGCGTCGAAGAAAGGCGTTAGCCAGAGACCTCTTTGTGGGAGGAAAATCGATTCGATTCCAAGGGCGCTCTTCACTTGTTCATATACACATATTTATTTTTTTAACGAGATATTTTTCTCATCTCCAAAACCAATGAAGCAAAACTGGTTCCTCTTTTTCGAGCGGATTCGAACAAAAAAAGAAAAAAAACGAAATGGAGCTACGCGAAAAACTATTACTCATATAAAATAATATTGCCTGCTTCCACGAAGTCACGCGTGATTCGATTAAATTACTGCAAAGAGAAAACACTCGAAACACCCGCCATTTTCCAGGATCCAATCTCCTGCGGAGACGCGGATTTAAAATTGCCGACTCTTAAAAAAAAATACAATTAGTCCGACTGCTGAATGAAGATTAATTGCGGAATTTGAGACCTATTCTTTCGAATAGCGTCGCTTTTCTAGTTTTTTTTTTGACGACGGCGCTCTGAATTACAATTACAAAAGTCGCGAATTTTTTCCCTCGTACTTCTTTCCATAACCTTTCACGGGGAAACTTTACGAGCGTGAGCAATCTTTCGACTTTTAATTTCGTATTCTCTTAAAGTTCTTCTTGGTCTAATTAATTGCTCCATCCTTTTTTTATCGCTCCTACCCTCTAAAAAAAAAAAGGAATAAAGGGTTTGAGGAAAGGTTACTGCGGTCTCGAGGTCATGCATTTCCGGTTCGTATATCGATTGCCAATTGGCAAAAGTGGTTACTTTTTAAATCCTCTGCATTCAACTTTTTCTAGTCAGCAAGTTTTAGCGTAGCTTGTCTAACGGAAGATCTTGGAAGACTTTTGGCGTCATACGAGCGTCCAAACTTCCTCGATTTCCCAAACTGCATAAGCTTAAGATTGGAAAAGGGCTACAAATGAAAACAAAGGGATAGTTTTAAAAAATTAAGAGGAAAACAGTCTTATACCTCAATAATATTATTTCAGCTATTCAGTAGCTCTCTTATAACGACGTTCCTTGTAAATATTATTATTATTATTATCAAATATAAGTTAAAAATAGGCAATTTGCCAGGTGGTAACATAACTATCATACATAAAATACTAAAAAAAACAAACCCATGACAAAATAAGTATAGCATAAACAATTATCTTAACATTACCTTACATCTACTTTTAAAAACATTTACATTTCTTAGTTACCAATCATTAATATTTCCATTGTAATCGATGAGAAATCCGCTATTTGTAGACAACATGCGAACATCTTATTGCTAGCGCATCTTAAGAATTTTTTCTTCAATAATCTGTACTAAAGAGGAAAGCGCGCAATTCCGTTTACAGTTCACGGGATGGCCAAAATGAACGTTTAATTTTTAATAATTGGACAAATGGGGCGTAAAAATGTATAAAATGGTTATTTTTAGAGAGTAGATCTCAAAACACAAGATTTTCAGTCTTAAAGTCGAAAAAGAAACTTTTGGAATGCGCTCGCGCGAGCACTGCTATCGGGGGAATTTTTAAAGAAATGTTCAGTGCAAATTTAATTCTTACCTTTTAAGTACTTGGTAAGAAAATACAGCTAACAAAATCTTTGGTAACATGAGAGTTGACTTGGCGCATATGTACGTTTTCCCAAAAATAAAAAATGACGATACTCTCGGCAGCTCCTTAAAAATGCTTCCCTTAAATATTGAATTCTGCGCAAGTTTTAATGCTCCAGCATCGCTTCACACATGAAATAAGCACGATGGGTAAAGTAAAAGGAAAATCCGGTTTCCACAGATTACGAAAACAATGAAAAATTGTAGTCGTATGCGTGAGTCATGATTCATGATTACTTTCACAGTATGTTACACGAAAGAAGTCAATGTCTAGTTGGAGAGCTCACGATGACATCATTCCTAATTTGTGTCACATATAAAAGAAGATAGCTTAACATAGCCAGGGAGAAAAATACTGCAATGACCGGGAATCGAACCAAGGCCTTCAAAACAGCAAAAAAATCCACATCCTTTAAACAGAATTAGTCTGTCGCGATGCTTCACAGGTAAAATATCCACCCAACAAGTGGAAGACTGGTGTTCGATTACATCTACATGATACTCTGCAAATCACCAGATTGGCGGGTGGCAGGGGTTACAGAGCACCACATTCTACCTAATAACTTCTCTCACGGGTAACACTCGCCCGTTATGGTCTCGTATGGTCTTTGGGAAAAACGGGCTTTGATATCGCTCGGTCCTACAACCGTGCATGACAGAATTTTTTTGTCGATTTCAAGTTATCTCCCAGATTCCAACGTATGCATATCGCATAGGGATCTATATGACATTACTTCCATCACATATAATATCCATCGCTTCCACGTTTAAATTAACCACAGACATTATTCATACGAATTACTCATCTTTTTTCTTTAATGCAAAGAGTAACCCCAATAAAACGCTGACTCCAACTGCATCTCTCACGCACGCTTTTTAAACGGATGTGACGTATCAGCCGCTTCCATACGTCACTCGCGTTCTTCAAATGCTTCTCACTCTCCCTAAGCAGATGGAAAAAAAAACAAGAACGCGCTACACGACCTGTCCCGAGGGGAAAACAAGACTTGGTCGCCTGTTATGGAGAAGTTGCAGCGAAACATACGCGCGCCCGCACATATCATTCGCCGTACGCTATTCTGCAGATTTTCGCGCACGCACGACGAAATATCTGAAGGTCACAGCCTCAGTTTCGAGTGGGGAAGTTAGGGGGTGGGTAAGAGGGCAAAAGGAAAGGGTTTTGATGGGGGTCAGAAGAAGGGAGAGAGAGAGAGAGTGGTGTGTGGAAATTGTGTGACACAGTTAAAACCACCTGGTTAATCGAGTGGGACGGCTGACGTACGCATGTCCCCGTCCACTTTTTCCCGCGCACCTCCACCTCTTCCGACTCCTTCCCCTTCCATTTCCCTCTCACTCTCCTCTTCTCCGTCCGTTGCATCCTCTCGCGCGGAATTCCGAACGGTGATGATGCATCCCTCCTCTTCCTTCCGCGACCCCATTAAGAATTTTTTTTTTTTAGGTTCGCGTCGGTAAATCTAAACGCATTCATTCGCCGCAAAGTTAGAACCTATTATTCGTCCGTGCAGTTCCTGACGTCAAGATTGCGAAAATATTTTACTTCATTTGGTGTGGAACGCTGGTAGAATTTACCGCAAGGTCGTGCGGAAATGTATTTCATTTGAGCCAAAAAGAGTTTTAGACCGGAAAAATGCAATGGAGATTCCCCTTTCTGAAATAATAAGAAGAAACCACCCACTTCACAAATCGTGGCATTTAGGAAAGTTTTTTACGGCCTTCATCAGAAAAAAAATAATGCAGTAGGTCTTAGAGCTCATATGGTACTTAAAATTCCTGCCAAATGAATAGAACCAATCCTTTCAGTTGTTGTATTCAACCACTTGTTTACAATGGATCTCATCATTCAGAATCAGCTCTCCCTGGAGACCATTTTATTCAATATTATTGCGAATAAACAAAATAACTAGCATAGTCACATAAAATATCTTTATAGACCCATTAAGGAAATTGCATCCTTTACGCTAATCCGCCCTATTGTTAAATGCTGTTTCGAGGAGGGCCCAACTAGGGACCTCGAAATGGTCCAGCGTAGAGCGGCAAGATTTGTTAAGGAAGAGTATGAACACGATGCGAACGCATCAGACGTTTTGAGAGACATGACACGGCAGGCAATGAAGAATGTGACACAAGCGCAAACTATTCGAAAAGTTTAATAGCTCCGTATTCTTTGAGGGAGTGCGCGGCATGGTTTTACTCACCGGTACCAGTGAGCGTAGGGTTAGTTCAGAGCGTACCAGAAAGTACCTCGAAAAAGTCCATGGAACCAATAAATTATTATTCCCGGTCGCGATAAGACAGGCCAGTAAAAAGTTTTAAGTAGAGCGAATGTTTGATGCAGTGGCACCCCCTGCCAGACGCTATTGGCGACTTGCAGGTTAATAATATAAGTGTAAAATCCCTCTTTTTGCACAGCATATGCGTACCTGGAAAAGACCGTGTAAAGCGGAACCGTGCAAATTGAGATACACCTCCGAACATAGGAATGGATGAGGTTAGATATGAACGCCGTCTTGAGTCCAACGTGCGACGATTTAGTTGTACATAATCCATTCGGAATTGCCTCATTCATTCAATAGTGTATGCGTAAAGCGAGGGATGGGTTTAACTTTTTAATCCATTAATACATAGCTAAAAAGACATAGGGACAATCGCGCATGGAAAGGACCGTTTCGAGATAACGGTTTTCTCCATGGCGCTAAAACAAGAAATTCTAGTCTATTCTGTAGAACTTTGAGTCAAAGATTTCCGGCGCTGATTGTAAAACCACCGCATTCACTCGGGTATAAAGGTCCCCCCTCTTTTTTCATATATTGATTTACCATTCCATTATTATCAAGTAAAAAAAATGTCACACGATTTTCACTCTGGCTAAAAAAAAGCTAGTAATATTACCCGACGATTACGCGAGGAATTCCTCGTATCCGAGATTATGCGATTAAAAACTCAATTCGAATGAGGCTCTCGGATCGAAAGGCGTTAATCGTCTGATTCGATGATTTTATTTTCCTTTTCTCTACGTTGTTTACCGCACGCGCGGTGGATATGGAAACTCGCTTAAAACAGCGCACGACACAAGCAGCCCCTTTTCTGCAAAAAAAAAAAAACTAAACGTTCGTGCAATGAGAAATAATAATGATTTTGAACAAAGTCGATTATTGGTTCAGATTTAAAAAAGAAAAAGAAACTTTCAATGCTGTCACAAATCGTCGTCCTGCGCGAGCTTTCCCGGCGCGGATTTGATTATGTCGGTTAAATAAAATTAAACCCACCCTAAATTAATTCAATCACACGCGGTCTTGGATTGGGGTTGTGTAGCATTTTCCGTATGTGACTTAAACAATCTCGTAGCTCATACGACCGCCCCATTTTTTTCCACAAGTTTTTAACATTACACAACCTGGTTCTGCCCTTTTCCGTAAACATAACTCCGGCTCTACGCGAGGGACTTCTCTGTACACCCACCATCCCTCGCTTTACACGGTACACGCGAACGTGAAAAAGACCGTGTAATTGCGAAGCCGTGCAAAACGGGAGAGGTTTCTCCGTACGAATAAATGAGCTCGTCCTGAACTCATCACGCAAACTATTTAATAACGTTGGATTCGGCATAGATTTATTTATTTTTCCTGTAACCTCAAATTTTTTTTTACACTTCTCAATGTTTGGAGACCGTTCCGGAACCGCGCTGAAGAGAAACCGACTACCGCGCAATTCGAGGTAGTTATCTCGAAAGAAAAACGTGCTAAAACCAAAACGCCTTAAAGTGAATCCGCGCATTTCGAAGAAAGACTGCGCATCTCTTACAGGGGCCATAAAAAAAAGGAGGAGAAACCATAAGTAAATTCCGGCTACAAATCAGCCGTCATCAGCGAGCTCGATAATATTATATTCCGAACCTTCCGACCCTCTCAAAGATGCTGCTAACGCTGACGCGATTCGCTGTAAAACAAAAAAACGTCCAACACGCGTCGTTTATGCGTTACGTACATACCTTGACGTTGTTCTATCAACCACCGTCGCTGAACGATTCCGGAATCCGCTCGAATTTGAAGTGAAAAATTTTCCCTCCTTTAAACGGAGACGTTTTTCCCCGCTCTATCGCTGGCACTTTAGTGAACAAAATATTTGCGACTCGTTGTCATGGCGACAGTTGTCACTCTCCGTTTGTTTGTGCGAACGTGTGGAAGAAGATGATTTGAATTGCCACGGAGCTATAGGAGACTGAGGACTGAAAACGTGCGCACGCGCTCGCTGTAGATGTTTATCTCCTCTCTCTTCTCTGCGAAGTGTCTCTCTTTCTCTCTCTCTCTCCAACCTTTCGCGGCGCGCGTCGTCTGAAGGTCGACCACTACATATATACATATATCTCTTTTGGATGAATTCTTGGTTCTATTATATCTCACCTTGAATAGGATTTCGATCTGAACCGTTTATTTTTTTTTCACAAACGATGTTTTTTTTTTTTTGAGTTTCTCCAAATGTTCGACTTTACCGGTCGAAAAGAGGAATTAAAAAAAGTTAAAGTTAAAGTTTTTCCTCCGGTGACACACAACCTCCGCGAGTCGCGTGTATCCGCCGACAGTGAAGAGGACGGCATAGTCCTTCGCATAATGAGATTTATGAACGCGGCTTCTCTTTCTCTCTATATCTCGTGCGCTCTTCTTTTTTAAGCCTAAGCCGCGAACAAAACACTGCGGGAAGGAGTTTCCGTGTGATATAATAGTTTTATTTTTTTGATTTTTTAGCTCCGAATATTTTTAGTGCCATAATTTTTCAGCCGATTGATGTTTAAATTAAAATATTTTCGAAAGACGGATAAAGTTCAGCGTTTGTTATTTTTTTTAATCGATAGTAAAACAATATATCTTTGAAACGGAGAGAATTATCGCGGACGCATCCAACCCAACCGCGTGGGGTCAAGTTAATATTGAACTGTGCCCGAATGACCTTTGATACCGATATTATTGCAGTAAAATTCATTAGCGATAAGAGTTGGCCATGATGAAAATTAGCTGAAAAGAAACGTGCAAATCTTACATTTTATAAAAGATGAATGTTTGCCAAAGTATCGTCGGAAATACTACCAATCGAAAGCCTCTTTCTTTTATTTTTAATTAATAGTGAGGAAACATTTCGTTTAAAAAATCGATCTAAAGAAGGTAAACGCGAGTTTTTCACGTGCCTGGACGATATAGGCACTAATTTTCTACTTCCAATCGATCCTTGCAGTCTGATAAGCATACCAAAGTTTTCATGCACACCTTCTATCTTGTTAAGATGTTTTACATAAAAATAACATTCCAATTACTTTAAATGTAGCTTGACACCGACGCATTTCCAAAGTCTAATAAAATGCTTTCATAGAAAACTCGTTGGAGTATAATTATCGATTAAAGCACCGCCTTGACGGAGAAATAAAAATGTGTACGCATACATTTTAAATACTGGACACATTTGCATCGTCTCAACTAGTCTGTTTTGTATAAAATAAAACTATGGGCCGTGTTTTGCTTTGGTTTGTATTTTAAATTCATTTGCGATCTCGTCAGGTGGAGTAATTAAAGTTGAATCTACCGGCGAAGGATTTGATTGGACTCGCGAGCGTCGTGGGATACATTTCAAGGCAAAATTCGGGCTTACGTTGTGAAACCTTCAGTGACGGTTTAACTTACTTTTAAATACTGTCGCTGATGAAAATGCCAATGGGCCACGGTCGACGCCTATAGTTTATTTTTCGTGACGAAACGGATTTGCGACGAAAAATATTATTTTTTGATCATTTTACGTATAAATTTTACCTAGGGAAATCTTTCACATTGTCTTGCCACTTACACGAAGCAGCGATATATGATAAACATATCGCGCGGAATCCGCTACGGAGCATTTTTTTCATAACGTTTGCTTACTAATTGGGTCGAATAATTTTTCTGGGAAAAGAGAAATTACAACGGCAATAGATAATTAACGGACTGATAAATCATCGTTTATCAGAACCAAAGTGAACTTGGGCTATCGTGAAGAATAAAAAAGAAGACGGTGTCTTGACACTTACACGAAGCAACGATATATGATAAACATATTTCGCGCGTTTAATTTTGCATCCGTCAAAAGCGGAATCCGCTACGGAGCATTTTTTTTCATAAGGTTTGCTTACTAATTGGGTGGAATATTTTTTCTGAGAAAAGAGAAATTACAACGGCAATAGATAATTAACGGTCTGATAAATCATCGTTTATCGGAGACGAAGTGAACTCGGGCTATCGTGAAGAATAAAAAAAAAATACGGCGTCGTTTCGTTACGATATCGTGGCAAACGAGAAAGAATGCGTTTAAAGCTTCCTTTCTGCCGCCTTATCTCAAAGAGAACCCTAAAGATCAGGGGTCGCCCACTAGTTACCAGTTGGAAGGGGCACATTCCAGCTTCTAAAAATAGCTCCGGCCCTAAGTATTGGTCCTGAAGAGAGAGAGAGAGAGTGAGTGAGAGAGGGAGAGAAGATTGGTAAATAATTTATGACAGATTCGGTAGAATTCCTTTTACGAACTCTTTTCAATAATAGGAAGATGCTCTCAATCTCTTGGGATGTGAAGGATTTTAGTGTTGTTATATATATATATATATATTTAATTGGTGTTACATAGATTATCGTCTTACACCGGTTGTTTGTACCAAAGAATACCCTTGCGCAACAGGATCATGAGATGCGTACTTGAAAACAAGAACTACTTCAAAGCACGAGGGATTTAAAGTTAATTATTTACTGACGATTTTTCTAAAAGAAAGACGATTAAAATTAGAGTAAATAAATATTATTCGATAAGGTTCTTATCTAAAAGGACTGCCCTCTATAGCGTGTCTACGAATTCTTTTCAAATAATGACTTCTCCGACCACGTTTTCGTCAAATAAAGAACGTCCCCGCTCAGACAGATAATAGCGCGATAAATCGGTAAATATTTTCCGTCGACTGAGTTAAACAAATAACTCGTTCTTGTTGTCATCACGCGTTGTATTTTTGTTTAACGCCATTAAAAAAATTGACACACGATCTCACCAGAGAATCCGATTTCAGGTAAAAGTAACGTTTTCAACGCTACATTTAGTGACCAATTATATTTAGGCGCCAATCATTTTTGTCTCCTTAGAAAAATTAAAAAGAATATATAGAAAGCGTCTTTAAGAGGCCTTGATTCAAAAGACGCAAGCAGAAAGCATCCGGTGTGACGTATCGGACTTTTAGTGACGGCCTCTCCTGTTGATAGGGAGCAGACCGTTCTACGGTGTCCCGATCACGTAAACACGACCCGTCTTTCCCGCCTTTTTCCATCGCCTCTTTTCCCTCTTCACTGTTGAGCCGCTTTTTCCCACCAAAAAAAAAGATCATCCCATTCCTTCATCCTCCCCGTCCCTCTCTCTCTCTCTCTCTCTCCCTCTCTCATACCCCGGCCAATGACTCCTCCCATCTTTCTCTCTCTCTCTCTGTCTCTCCTTCCATCCCTCGTTCTCAAGGTCCAAGGGGTAGGGCTGTTTTCGGCGCGTTTATGGTCACCTCACTCGGCCACCGACATTGTTTATCCTTACACCCTTAGGCTGGGACCACACTTAGCGTTTTAGCGGGTCCGTTTTGAAGGGACCGGTTCGAAGGGAAGAGGGTAGAACATTGTTTCAAATCAGCGCGTCCACACACACCCGGTTCAACTGCAGCCGCCGGTAGCCACCGCATCGTGCTGCGGTCTGGCAGGACGACAGGACAACCGGAGGGCAACGGCAACATGTGCATTTAAGTGAGAGCGTCCACACCATGCGGTTGCGCGGCACCTATTTTTCCGTGAGCTGTTTCGTGTGGATATAAAATGTTCGACGTTGATAAATTTATTCAATGTGTGCATATGCGTCCTGCTATCTGGGAGATGGGATCGAATGAATACATGGACCGAAACTTGAAGGCGAAAAGCTGGCTTATCATTGGGGAAATGATGATGTCTTTCCTCTGCACTTACTGGGTTCCTCCAACGAGTATACTGTTTAGTTATATGAGGACGTATAATTTCTAGAAGTTCATCGAAGGAAGAAGTAGACATCCGATAATATTCAAAAAACTTCCTTTCATATTTTCGTATCTCCTTATAAAATGTCCTAAATCTCTCACTCTTTTCACGATTAATATGGAAAGGGTCGACCCAATATCTTCTTGTCACAGGCTCACTCAGTAATCCAGCTGCTTCAGCCAGACAAATAACTTTTAAACGTTTTTCATACATGACACAGCACTTAACAATACGACACTTCGAGAGAGACTGAGGACCACGTGCCCGATATGCGATTCAGCGGGATGACTGTGGACGACGAACGACATCCTTTCAAACGGGTTGCGTTTCAACCGGACCCGCTTAAACGCAATGTGTGGTCCCAGCCTTAAAGTGGAACTCACTTTATCTCCCAATTTCCCTCGCATGCTATGACTCTATTCTTGCCCATTCTCCCATCCCTCTCTGTCTTCGTTACCCCTCTATCCTCTTACTTATATCCTGTTCTCCGTTTATACTTTTGTCGACGGAATTACGCCCTCCACGTGTTTTTCTTTACGTATCCTTCCACGCAGTCTTTTCCTACGCACGACTTCGTCGTGCTTTCCTCTTTCTGCCCCTACGCATTCCCAGTTTTTCTCTCCCATTTTCCACTCGCTTTCGCCTCAGATTTTCCCTCTACTTTCCCTCTCGCCTACCGCCCCCCCCCCCCCCCCCCCGCCGAAAACTTGACTTTCTTCCGTACCCCACAATTTACCATTTACTCCCTGCTCCCTCTAACCTCCGGGGTTGTATGCCCGAGGAAGGCATCCTCTCAGTTCTCAAACTCTTTCCTATATATAAACTAAATAAATACCCTAATATCCTACCAAAGAAATTAGGGTTTCTTGTCATTTTCTCTCGGCACTACATAGAGCAATATTATTAAAATGTTTAATGGATAAATAAAATAAGATTCATAGTAAAATGCTACATGGCAACAAACTAGCAAATAATAGTAAGTAAATGTATACCATGCATGTTTTATGTAATGTATATTGAAAAATGGAAATAAAAAAATTTGAAACTGAACTGAACATATCACCCTACCATCAGGGGTGGGCAAACTACTGCCCGCGGGCCACATCTAGCCCGCGAGAGCCCCTTATGTGGCCCGCGATGCCTTTATAATAGAGAACCGTGAAATGTGAAACAGTAAAATTCACATTTGGAGGTTAAAATTATGGCCGGAAAACCTTATATAGCGAATCTATTGTGTTAAAAATGTATTAATAATTGATTTTCACTAATAGGACCCTTCGCATTCTCTCAAATAATTTCCTATGTGAGATCTAATGTGGTCCACCTAACCACCAACAACTACTAATGTGGCTCGCCTCGTAAAAAGTTTGCCCACCCATGCCGTACATCCTTCAAAAATATATATCTCCGACTAACTATTTTTCTCCATCAACTATGGCATCCTTCTTGCCACGTCCTACCTGTATCTCTGTTACTCTTTTTCTCTCTCTCCCTATCTGCCTCTCTCTCTCTCCGCCTCTTTACCCTTCCTTCGACCCCTTTTCGGAGGCGCCTTCTCATCCCCACCCGCTCATCCCTCATTCATACACCTCTCTCTATCTTACACTCACACAACAACACATAACGCCCTCTTGTGTGGAACGCCTTCTCCTCAAATGCCATCCCTCATCCACAACCACTCCGGCGTTGCCCTTCAGGAATGGGAGAGGAAAAAAAGGGTGGGGATAGACCGCTCCCTTGTGGAATTCCTTCGCAGGGGGAAAGAGAGGATTTTTACGAAGGCGCCCCTTCAAAAAGGGAGTGAGTGAGTGAGAGAAGAAATTCACACGGTGTCACCAGAGCCTGCCAAGCACTGAAGGGGGCCCGGATGCGTATATGAATGCCCCCCCCCCCCCCCCCCCCCGCAATATTAATATTTAAAGTAATAATAACGAGCGATTTGTGGAGTCCCAGCTTAATATTATAACTTTTACGGAGTGTTTCCTTATTGGAAATCAGTTTTCAAGTGATTTTTAGTAAATGTTTGTGCAAAATTTACAGCCGATACTTGAATAATTGAGAACTTCTAGGAGCCCCCATTATTCGGGGGCCCGGATGCCTCGCATCCACCGCATCACCCACTTTGGCCGGTCCTGAGTGCCTCGCGGAGAGAGGTAGAGGTAATCTTTCGACAAAGGGAACTTTAGAAGCGGTCGCATACATTTCGTATAACAAATGGGTTCTTCTATATAATAGTCTAGCGTCTTTTTAGCTAGGAGTGTTTTCGCGATGCAAACGCGTGCTTAAAGGTATGCCGCGAAGGTCGAACGGATGGCACAACATTCCCCTTCCCCCTCCCACTCTCCCTCCCCGCCCTACGACCATTCATTCACTTGTTTTGGCTCGACTTCCTGTTTGTGTTCATTCCCAGCCAATCCGATACATTTGTTGATGAAATTTTTTTATTATACCCTCTAATTGAAAACAAAACTTTCCTGTGACTGGGCGGTCAAAGTGTAAATATAAATCGCTTCCAATCCTTTACATGTCTAAAACTCGAGATTACAATTTCTAGAAGACGTTTCTTCCATTTACATATAGTCTTATTACGCACCAAGTTTTAAGGTAGGACTGGTCCGAGCTTGGCGGTTACTTAGGAAGCGCATTCCTGGAAATCTGTAATTTTTTTACTAGTAGTCGAACGACTGGCAATCGATATCGCTGAATGCCTTGGCATCTTCATGGAATTTACTTTTTTTGTCGTTGTTTCCAATATTTATCACTAAGTAGTTGTACCTTAATCTTTAACTAGTAAGATTAAACACGATCAAATTGTAAATGACATGCAATCTCCCTGGCCGCTATTGTTTATTATTATTTACTCACTGGCCGTATCTTAAATATTATTTTCCGTGCTTAATAATCTTTCACGAAGATTTAAGTGGCGATTAAAAGAAAAACTTAACATTCACTTTAATTCTTTGCAGAATGCGAACTAGAGGAAAGTGAAATATTTGGGTAATTTGACGCTGTAAGTTATAGTCATAAAGTGATCCTCAATATTTAAGGTGAAAATTTTCTTAAGGAAAGTTTCCTTGGGCACAGAGGGTGCTACAATGGATCCATGCCCAGGGCGCCAAAATACCTCGGGCCTGTCATTACTTTTAAGTTCCTTAATTAGGATTTCCTACGCCTCGAATAATTTTTTTCTCACTTCAAAAGGTGAAGAACTACCAGAGGTTTGACGATATTCAGTGTTGAGCTAAATACCAATGAATATTTAATGAAGTCATTCTTGGTAGCTACTAAAATAATAAATACTTTCTGCATTCAAACGACTCAATCTCATCTCTCTCGCTCTCTGGATGTTATCCAAACGTCCCCATTAAATTCAAGAGTCATTCGCCTTTTTACTCTTCCAAAGATCGACTCGTCTTCACACAATCTTAAATCAGGCATGTCAAACTCGAAGGAGCGTCAGGGCCGCATTAAAGCAATGGATGCCACAGGAGGGTCGCATCAGGATTACACTTGTATTAATGAGGCTCCAGAAAAATTGATTGTATCTAGGACACAGATCTTCAACCTTGTTTGATTCACCGCCATATTTTTCTTTTTGAAATAAGTTTACCGCCCACTTTCCGTATCAATTTAACAATGAAAGCGCTCACTAAAAACTATAAAAACGCCCAATACTGTGCGCTATAGCCCACGTTGAAAACCACTGATCTAGAAGAATGGGTGTCTATTTTTTTTCGATTAAAAAAACAATGATTTAGAAAACGCATTGTATTGTACCTCAGCTACTCTAACCTACTTACAAAAACTAAGTATTTACACGAAATCTCAAGCGAATTTGTTAAGACACATATAAACATTCGGGCTCAGTAAGTAATGGAAACGGCCTCCAGCTTGGCATGCCTGCTGTAAATGTGCTCCTACTGCATGAAATGTTGCGGCAAATCATTAAAAGGACAATCCTCAATATAAAACACTTATTCTGTCACTCTGTGTGAAGCTTTCTAAAAACCAGGCGGAAGATTGAAAATTATGCAGGAATGCTTCAATCACTCATTGAAAGTCAACAATGAAAAATGTTTTTTAAAACATTTCGACTCCAGGATAACATAACACGTGAAAAGCGATTTTTCGAGGTGCAGACTTTCATCCTTTTGCAAATTAAAATTAGAAATAATTGACCATCGTATTTTGGTTTAAAACAGCGGTTCCCTCTATTAAGACAGCCGACGTCGCGACACCATTACATACTTCCATCTATCTGCCAATAGATATAAAATGCAACATTAATTTCAAAATATTACAAACATTATAAAATTGGTTACACTGTAATCCTAATCAATTCGTACAGCACATTTTGTAAAATTCTGAGAATGTCAGTAAAATACTAAATACCCTTAAGAAACTAAGAAAATAAAATATTTTAACTGTTCCTTATACACCACTCCGTTTTCGCGACCCTCTTACCAAGATTTCGCGACCCTCCAGGGGGTCGCGACCCACAGATTGTGAGCCGCTGGTTTAGAACATTTAAATTAGGACGTTTAAATTCGCGTCCCTTCATTTCCGACGGGCACTATACTCTAGTAACACCATAAAATACATTCAAAACGGTGACGTACGCTACAAGGGGGGATAGATTTTTTTAACCCCTTTATATATCCGAGGCATTTTATGACGAAACCCGTTTCGGGTGTTTGGAATTCATTCGATTTTTCTTTTTCACTTTTTTTATCGCAGTCGCTTAGGAAAGAATTCCGTTATCGGTCTCAGGGAATGGTCAAAGAGAAGGTAAAGGATGGTCCCTTTTTTTGAAGGCGGTAGGCACACGAGCCTCTTGAAATTCTCTGCCAGAAGCTTTTTTTTTTAAAAAAAATGCCCTTATCCATCGCTCCTTTTCATCAAATGGGTGCTGATTGCGGACGTCACGCCGAGAAAGGAAAATAAATAAACACTCCGCCGCAATTCATAGGAACAAATGAATCTTTAAACGCGTTCGGAATTAGTGGCGGATACCGGGCTTTCAATTCCGTTCCCCGAAATTGGGAAGGTCGGTTGGTTATCTCTTATCCGCGCCAAATATCGACAAGGAGGATTTGTTTTGCAAATTAACCTTTCCTCGTTGAAATTTCAATGGTTCGTGATTACAAAAAAAATATACATCGTCGTCGCCGGTAGAAAAAATATACTTATAAAACTTCTATTTTGTTAGAACATCGACGGTTTTTTTAAAAAAAAGGTTACGATGGTCACCCGCTCGAAATTCTCGTTCTCATCCTAATTCACGTTACTTAATAAGCCTGAAAATTTGAAATGGTTTAAACCAGACGATTAAAAGTTCGATTCACCTGTCGTGGTCATCTAACATCTTGTCGGTTTTTCGAGAAACAAACGAAGATCAAACCAACGCTCAGACGACGTCGAAAGGGGTTTTTTTTAATAAAAGAAAACAAACCGAGCGAGAATGAAAAACAAAGATTCGCTCGCCTAATAATACCTCAAAACACACAACTCTTGACGACTAAAGCGATGCGAAGCCTTATATATATAGTTACATATATATTTTTAAATAGGGAGACAACCACGTGAAAAACGTTGTAAACAAGACGAGAGAAGAAACGCCTCGTCCTCGTCAAAAGGCATTCGGTCGCCCGGAGTAACATAGCAAGGTGGTGGGAAGGGTGGGAAAGAAGAATCGGCGCGGGTGAATAGCAGAGGGAGGAAGAGAGGGAGAAGGGGAAAAAAGGGATAGGGAGTAAGAGAGAAAGAGAGAGGACCAACCACGTGTGTAGCACGAAACTTTCGACTTTCTTTTTTTCTGAATTCCCCCCGGGAAGAGAGAAAAAAAAATAAATAAATGGAACACTAACCTTTCTCAACGTTCCGCGTGTGGTCTTATACACACGGCACCTCCCGCGAGCACTCTTCCTTTCTCTTCGTTCGCCTCACCAAAAAATAAAAGGTCGCTATCTAATTAAAAAATAAAGACCGATCCGCTGAAGACGAGCCCCTTTTGGAATATAAATAAAAACTTTTCTTGGCGCCAAACAACACTTCTGATGCCGCAATGAGAGAGAGAGAGAGTTAAATAGGCCTCGCTCTCTCGATAAACCTCCACCCTTCACGCCCCTTTGGTTTGCCAAGCGTTTTTCCCTTCGTTTCCCTCGTAATATTTTTTGAATGGGAAGACGCCTTTCTCGTTTATTTCCCGACCCCGACCGGTGCAGGAGCTTCGTCGACCGCCCGTGTGTGTAGCTGAGGCCGAACTGCGGTGTAACCATGGAAGGAGAGAGAAGAGAGAGAGAGATAGTGACGGGGCGGGGAAAAGAGGAGGAGTTACCAGAGTAGGAAGGAAGGAAGGGAGGGGATGAGAGAGAGAGGCGCATACGAGCAAGTGACGTCATAGGGCCGCAAAGTTCAAATGCACGACGAAACGGAAAAAAAAGTGAGAGAGAGAGGGGAAGTCTTCTATCTGTATCCCGTACAGTCGACGGACATCCGCTCCCTGTCGCTACGTGGAGCTAGAATCCGCTTTGGTTTTTTTTTTTAGATTTCGTCGCGTTTGGAAAAAAAAATGCCGAAGGATTGGCCAAGGTCGCCATCCAGGAGGATTCAGGTTTGCGATGTCTTTAAACTCGTCTTCACGCTCATCTCTTCTTTTTTTTCGTTTCTTTTTTCAACTTCGACTTCCAGATTCGTGGTGTATTTGACGGGAACCTCTAGTGAAGGTGTGGGTAACCTTTTCTGGATGGTGGGTTTACATTGGTGGCGGTGAATCCGCATTGCCAATGCTTCCGCGAACAGGATTACATTTAAAGATTCTTAGGCACAGTATGAGTTTAAAATCAAGTAAAATTAGGTTTTTAGGGTCGGCATCGCAATACAAAAAAGCACGGTAGAATTCAATCTTACAAATATCTTCGAGAAAATGTCAAAAACAACATAATAAAGACATCGTTTGAATTTACTCAAGGGCCACAATTTAACGTTAGATATTTTGACAGAGTTTGCTGGATGAAATATAACATTTGGTAGGTAAGGCAAAAGAAAAATGAAAAAAGAAATTTGTAAACTATGAAACACTGGCGGTGGGTCGCATAAAATTGCTTACTGGACCGCATCCGGAACGCGGGTCATAGGTTGGCCACCACTGCACTAGTGTACCGCGAAGTATTTATGAGAGAAATTCTCCAGGGTAGAAAAGGTGCAATATACCTGAATATCCCCCATCAGAGTTCCTCTCGTCATTTTTCGAAGCATCTCAACCTCCAGTGACAAATCGAGAGATTTTGTAAATAATATGTTCGATAACGCATTCAAGGAAGTGGAAGGGGATCGCTCCACTCTGTATGCATTCACTTCTACACATCGATTTCTATAAATTCTCGCATCGCAATAGATTTTTGTATCCAATTTTGCTCGCTCAGCGCGACTATCTTTTTATAAATTCATTGTGGCTCCAAAGCTCATTCGTTTGCCCTCCACGAAATCGTAAAGATAAAATTCTTATGATATGCGGTATCCAAATATCTTTTCAAAACATAAAATGAAGGACATTCTAATTTTAAACTGTACAAGGACGTGAACCTTTCAGTCGAACAGGTAATGATTTTTACGTTTTTGTGCAATCTGTCGTCATCTCTAAGGATGTTCTCAAGGGGAGTCAGAAGTACCAAACCTTGAAAACCACATGAAAGATGTACGCTGTGAAATTAATTTTAACAAATGCCCATATTTCTGTGAAAAATAAAGTAATAAATCACAAGCCAATGGGTTATTCGGGAATTTTTCCCCTTTATTTCTTTAAGTTATCTGTTTATTAATTACTCTTTGTTGAAAGTGGTAGGAGAATCTGGTCCCGCTGGATCCTCCTGCGTGTGGATCTCTTGAATGTTCAAGATGAATACAGTGCATTAAATACAGTAGTTATTTTAAAAGATAAATACTTATCTTAAGTGTCTCCATTAACCATTCAAAGACTATAGAAATCATATGGACATTTCGGCTACAATACAGCTTACGGTATCGAAATAAATACAGAAAAATCCAACGTCATGCGAATATCAAGTAATGAAGAAGAAAATTTGAACATAATTATTGGAGGAAAGCCATTAGAACAAGTTTCACAGTATAAATACCTTTGAAGCATCATAACGAGAGAAACAAAATGTACCGATGAAATCAGGACTAGAATAACGAAAGAAAAAGTCGCTTTCAGAATAAAGAAACTCCTACTAACGGGGAATATAAAGGAGGATATCCGCAAGAAGTTAATCTACTTCCACTGAGGAGTCTAGTTTTATATGGGGCAGAAACATGGACGCTAAGGAAAAATTATATTAAATACTTGGAAAGCTTCAAAATGTGGACATGAAGAAGAATGTTGAAGATAAAATGGACAGATAGGGTGAAAAACGAGGGAGCACTACGAATAATAGGAGAGAAGCGAACGGTTATACAGACTATCAAAAAGAGGAATGCGAACTGGATTGGGCTTACCTGAGGAGAGAGAGCATAATTAAAGAAGTGTTAGAAGGAAAACTGGATGGAAAAAGAGAAAGAGGTAGAAAAAGGTTTCAGCTGGTAGACGACTTGAAAGGGAAAGAGAGCTATCGAGGCATGAAGAAAACTGCGCAAAATAGGAGTATATGGAGAACCAAGTTTAACCTAGAATAATCACGGACCTCTCTACGGACAGACTACCTATGATGATGATGACAGCCGTCCTCAGTGGAAGTAGATCCAAAAGCAATAGATTCTCTTTTTCAAATCTACTTACTGTCCATCATCACTGGAGCTTGTGACCGAAATGCCCAGCTGGTTCATTTTATAAGCTTGTCGTGGCTATTGGAGATACATAAGATAAGTATTTACTGTCGACGAGCTCGATAATTCTCTACTGAATCAGACTATTTATTTTTCGGGCGCGGCTGGTTTTACAGAAAGGCGAAGATATCGGAGCCGAAGATGCGATTTAGGACCAACGGCGTACGAAAGGCACGCGACAGAAGGAAAATGAAGTCCTCGCCACCCTACGATACCTTTTACACACGCCGCCTGACCGGGTTGACGTGACCGGAGTTACAAACTAACTCACCGCCGCGCATATACGATATATCTTCCCATGTTCCTCGTATCAGAACCAAAACATGACACTAGTAACAAACTAAAAAAGTGAATTTAAATATCTATTGCTTACACAGTATTGAGAATTTGTTTACGTGATTTAGGCACAGTAACGTTCAAATTTAAACGAAAGTCTTTCGTTTATTTGATACGACATAAGGCAAGGGTTTTCAACCTGGGGTAGGCGTACTCCAAGGGATGCATACAGACTTTTTAAAGGGTACGTGAAAGAGTTAAAGAGTATAATTTTTATTCTTACTTCGTCTTTCATGCATGACTTTGGAAACAAAAGTTACGACTAAGAATAACGTTATAAAACAGAAAAAAGCGTCAATACTGCGAAATATAGCGTAATAAACATTATATTTATCTATCTTAATGCAAATTTTATTCATTTCATTATCACCTCAAAATGTACATACTAAGGGTTACACTACTATTAAAAAAATTCTCTAGGGGGTACGTTACCAGAAAAGGTTTAATATTTTTATCCTGTTTCCTGAATGTTTATTCTTCACAAATAACTTACTCTTTTATTTAATGCTGTTTTTCTCCGAAACAAATTTGGAAATACTTATCTAATCTAACATATAATCAGGCATCGGACTGCAGGAGAGTTTGGCTCCAGAACAGAGTAATATATGAGTATGACAGACAGTTATTAAATGTAGTGTGAACAGTTATAATACTCCCATTAGTAAGGACTGAGATGAAAAGTGATTTATGTTTCCACGTCCATATCCGAGGAAAGAAGAATTTACAATCGTGACTTATCTAACGTTTACCCCGCAACGTTGGAAACTAGACGCTGACTAATTAAGAAAGATGCACGGCGATACTTCCCGAGCTTTTATTACGTCCAGCTCGGTGTCTCATCATTTGTCCCAGATCCTTCATCTATTGATCGACCTACACTTGGAATTAGGTTGCATGAATTCAGAATATCGTGGGATCGAAACCCATCAAGCGCGTTCTCTTTGCCAGAAATGATTTTGAATCGACTACAGTCGCTCTACGTCTTTTTGAGTACTATACGGGTCCGAATTTGTTGTCCTCTGTCGTTTTCTCGCACTTTCGCACGTATTATCGTTATAGATGTTACACCTTTTGGATACGTGATGAATTAAATTGTCAGGATAAATTAGTCTGTTAGAATTAACATTCCCTGCAAGATTGACACGAGTTGTGCATTTTGACAATTCCTCTTTTGATATTATGCTAGTAAACTATCCAAAAAACTTCTTCGAGCGGTCGCGGCAAGTTTGAATGTTAAGGCTTATTTTAGCACTGCAATATCCTGATTTATTATTAAGTTTATTTTCCTACAGTACAACCTAAAGCATAGGTAGGGGCAAAATACCAAATGCCTGCCATCTCGACTGACACTGATACGGGATGTATAATTTTAATCTACAAAATTCGAATTGAAATTAATGACGCAAATGCGGATTGGCGGATGATTTCCTTTATATTCTAACATCCACTGATGGTTATTCTGTACTCTATTGTTATTCCCTAAGTAACAAGAACGAAACAATTGAAAACATTTTTTTTTAATTTTAGTCTATTTTATTCGGTTGGTAAAAAATGACAACATTGTTAGATTTAATCTTATTCATGGACTTGGAACAATTACGGTTGATTTCTATCTTGAATGAGCCCTTAATAAGAATTGACTTATATAATATTTATAAATTGACAATAAAGTTCCACGATTCGACAGGCATGTAAAAAGTAACCAACCGTACTAACTTTGACAATAGAGTATCGATTAAATTTCTCTGTTGATTTTTGTAACGATTTGCGATTACAATAGTTTCTAAATTCATAAATTTTCTTGACTGGAACATTATACACATTATTCGGTATTCTGACACATCGAATTCTCTTCCTCTTACTTTGAATACTGTATTCGAGCTCATCAGAACAGCCCATTTACCGGTTGAACTTTAATCAAACAAAATCTAACACGAATACTTTTCTAATTTTTGCAGTTTTTTAGCAAATAATTTTAGTACTCATTTTTCTCCTTTATCCAAACTCTATTCTCCATTTCTTAGTTATTTATAACAAGAAAAAAATGCCAATTACACTTATTTGGGGATTTTAAAAACTGGTTAAGTTACGCCTGAGTATGAGGGGTCGGCAACTTAACGGCCTCCAGGCAAAAATCTGTCCCACCAAAAAAAAAAGCTACGATGGAAAATATATTCGTGAAATTTAACATGGGAAATTTGTATTTTAAACTAAACATGGCCGTGAGATCTTTCCTGCTGAAGTTCGGAGCTTAAAGTTTGCTCAGTCATGACTTTTCAGCGCGTAGGATGCCAAAGAAGTAATTAAGTAATTTCTAATTAACCAGCTCGCCGATGATCCCGCTAGTTCTAATGCAGCTCGCCGCGGAAAGTTGATCCACCGCTAGTATGCGGGATTTGTTAGGAAAACGGGATTCTACGACTCGCCACAATAAAGAGATCGAAATAATAATTTAAAATGTTATCGTGTTATAGGATTTGTTTTTTCGAACGATTTTAATACTAATTCATTAAAGTTTTTCATACAAAGTTGGAATTGGCTGATAAACCCCGTTATAGTATGCGTTTATATAATAAATTAACATTTTTTCATTTTATTTATCTTTTAAAAAGTTTTCATATCCTTTGGGATGCTGGGGTCCTAGGTAATTGCCGGTGGCCCCTCCTTCGACGAATCCACCTCTGGTCAAGGACCAAAAAAAAAACATTATATTTAAAATATTCCCTGCTTCTCTTCAAAGATGACGGAGTTTACTATTCATAAATGCTTTACAGGCCTCTCGGATTCAATTTTGGAGGTAGGAAAAATTTAATCCAGCGGTATTTGGGTCTTCCTGAATTTCATAGGAAATATTCCATTTTTTTTGGCTCGCCGTGAAATGGGTTTGGCTCGGTTTTGAACCACAGCCGTTCCGTATCTGGAACCCAGAATGCACTTGCTTCTTTTTTTAAGAACACACGTAAAACTTACGGCCTTCCTCTCGTAGAAATGTCACGGAAAGATCTTTGTGACTTGGCGTACTTATGCAGGGACGAGCTCATGCGGCAATGTATCTTTAACCGCATTACGGACGCGGGTGTTTCCAGTATGTACGAAGGAATATTTGCCTGTCTTTGAGGATACGAGCAAAGAGGAGGTCTTTATTAAAAGTGTGATTGGAACGGAATTTTAGGGCAAACAAATCTTTTCCCGAGGCAGGAAAAAAGCCGGAAGCATACAGAAAAAAAATCGACGAATTCGATAAATCATACAAGCAATTCCCAATCTCTGCCGATTCAGCGCGAACGTTTGAAGCGTCCTGAATAAAGGGAGAAGAAATTCCTTATCTGGGTCGCTTAATCATAGATAAAACGCAGTGATGTAGATAAAGAATCGTGTCGAGAGCTCTGAAATTCTCGAGAGAAACTTTAAAATTGTAAAGAGCCTGTTACAGAGAACTTTTCCCTTATGATGTTACATGACAGTACAAAGAATAAATTTTGCGTGGTAATCAAAGTTCTATCTACATTACGATTGTAGAGTCTTAAAGAGTTTTCGAAATGAGAAATATGGAAAAAGGTGAACTCTATGGTAATGAGAGTTGTTTTTCAAGGAAATGGTAATTCTATTTTTGTTTAGAATACATTCATAATCTATCAAAGATCACAATTTTTAAAATCTAAAATTCCAGATTTCTCGGAAAATATTCTTTTATGATAACTCGATTAATATTAGAAAACCATTCCCTCCCAGCGGACTCAGATAAAATAAAAAGAACGCGGGGAAAATAATAAACACAACAGAAACTAGAATGACCCACATACCGAGATTATAGAAAAAAAATGGATAGTTTTTGAATGGGTCGATACGTGGTGCAAGTCCCGCCGATTAGATCCATTCCGTGCACGTGCAAGCTAAGAGATAGGGGGTGAGAGGAGGGAGGGGAGGAGGGGGAGGAGGAGGGGGGGAAGTGGAATCGATTTCGCCGCAGCACTTCTCGGTAAGTCATCCTTAACGGAGATTAGTGTTGTGGCGTGGAACTTTGCAGTAAATACTCTTGTAGGAGATTGATGAAAATCGTACGGAATGTGCAACAAAAAATACATAAAAGGATAATATGAGAATTTTCGCTTGACGGCGGTAGTGTGTTTCAGCCTAGAGGCTTATTTGCATTTGGTGTGCCGGAAGTGGTAGCTCTAAGAAACTTGGCCGTAATTTAACTGGACCAGATTGGTTACCTTCGCATAATTATATTGAGTTGATGCACCTGAATAAGGGTGGGTGATTACTTAACAGCTTAACAGCGTTTCTTTTTTGTTAATGTATTTTTAAAGCAAAATTCCGCACTAGAGGAAAAAAGTCATACTAATAACATTCCAATGAATATTCTACTTAGCTCCACAGATTAACAATTAATGTTACTTACTCATAAGTCTATCATGAAATAGCTCTATTGTTTTTCCCGCATCAAGTTATGCTTCTTCAAGAACTTCGTATTTTGTGCAAAAGGAATGAATTCTTGTAGATAAACCTGCCCGTAGAATACTCTTCATTAAAAGAAGCATAATTTCTATATTATAATATGTAGCATTTTCAACCTCATCAAATTCCACCCATCCTTAAGTCTAACATAATATATGTATAATTTAATATTTTAATACTAATAAAAAACTCCCTCAAATTTTGGGCCGGGTACAAAGATATCCTGTAACCAGGGCCTTCCCTACATACGTGCGGGACCTGGGGCAAATCGGCTTTTGCGGGGCCCCGTTAACGTCAACCACTAAATCAAAACTTTGGGCTTTCCTTAGGTTGATGACGAAGCTTTAAGGTCCTTCGAAATTACGAGATCATTGGCGGTTTGCCCTACCGTAGTGACCCCATGCAGATAATTCCCAAGTTCAACCTACTTAATCAGTTTGCGGCTTCATTTTAACTGAGCTAAGCGTCTGTTCCAATGAAGAAAACTAAATATTAAACAAAGTTTTTTACGGATTCATTAACTAATCATCGTAAACAAGAACGAATATCGTTACGTTTATTCGACTTCTTGGGATAAGAATGCGCATAATGAAATTCGTCTGTTTTTCTCCAACCCTGACTCCGACCATTTATCTCATCAATTAAAAAACAAACAAACGAGGGAGAGCGCTTTGTGCTCGTCATGGATGAGCACAAAGCGTTGTGTTTTTTTTAATATGGCGCTGATGGAGATCTTCTCGTCGCCCGGATCACCACAATTCCGCATACCTGTTGGCTCCCTTGGCGCCAGAATCCTTCGTTGCCCGGAATCGATCCGGTCGTCGTGACGCCTCTAACCCTTTTCCCTCTCACACACCCCTATTCTCCCCCTCCCTTTTTCAAGGTCATTCCGCGTCCTTTTCGCTATTAGCGTCCCTGTATCGCAACGAGGTCACCGATCCGACCGTACTATGTAAGAGGGCAAGGTGGAGGTTTATATATACCTATAGCGGTTCTTAACGCACCGGACGCGTAAGACGATATCCAAACGGACGTGGGAAAAAAACGTCTCCCTCAAGGATCGGAGGGTCAGGAGGCGAAATTATTTTTCTTTATACATATTTTTCGCGGAGAAAAATATATCGGCGATGCCATGTGGATGTAAATCAAATCCCTCAGGCGGTGTCGTTTGCCTGTGAGAGACGTCGACGATTTTCCCGTATCTACGCGACTTCGCGGGATTACATTGTTGTCGGGAGATGGCATTTATCTCCCGATTTTTTTCCTCCTTCCAGGTTAAAATTTTTATCTCCTTTGCTGATTTTTTTGAAACGCGTTTCGCGACGTGATTCTTTTCCACGTGATGGAAGAGTTAGGGAGATAGATAAACAAGGACGGAGATATTTATCAACCGTGATCCTGGCGAGGTTTAATTTTTTTAAAGTAAAAAAAAATGATGCCGCCGCTCTGACGTGGTTCGATCAAGTTACCACAAAGAGCTCTTACAGAGTTCATTAAGAGAGTTTTCGCGCCTAATGAGACGCGGATGAATTTTATTTAAGTCCAGCACCGAGTATGATATAATAAGAGGAACAAAAGATGACGACTGAGTATAAAAATGGAGTCAGAAAAATAATCCTTGGTTTGGTAGCACCAATGAAGCTTTTAAGGTGACCTGCCCGTGCTTAAGGGAGTTGTCATAATTATTCTATATTAATATTTCGATGTATCATTTCCGGAAAACCCCTCTTTAGTCTTCAAGTCGTCCAATTGTTGATTCCTTTGGCTTGTGTCGACTAACTGGGACCACAGTTAATGCTGACCGCGAAGCTGACCCCTCGACCGTCATAAACTCGGGTTAGAGGCCCATACCTCGAGGACCATCCTCAAATCCGAGCTCAGGTGTCTTTACCCTCTCACCAGGGGGGAACGTCTTTTGCAATAAAATTTAAACTATTTTATGTTGTTAACTTAGTGCGATTGTGACTCTAGCAACATATTCGGGTGAATGCGCTGATCAAGAGCGTCTTTTTAACGGAATTCTACTATAAATAATAACATTCCCGATCCGGTTCGCCTTTCTTCTTATTCGCATCACTTGTTAGCGCTTCACTTATGTGCATATCCGGGTTGTCTCTACGTACGACTGTTCGAACAATATCTCTGAAATCCTTAAATTTGGAGAAACCAAATTTTCAGAACGGATTGGTTTTTTATGTGTGGTAGACGTGGTTTGATGTATCTAGGATTTCTTCAACACCTTCGTTTTATTTCTACCTCCCATAAGAAAAGCATGAAACCGGTGCACCGATATTATACATTTTCATTTTTAAATTAGTTAAAATCCAAAAAGGATATCTGGACATGAACATTTCTATAGCTTAAAGACTGTATTTTATACTTTAGAAAACAGGTTTAAAATCTGTGTCGAATGAGAGCTAGCGATTGCTTTTCATCCAAAAAATATATGTGAAATTTTTCGGTTTTTAACGATGGGAATTATTGACTCCCATGGCAACGAGTCCACCGCTTTTAAATGGGTAAAATATTAGTACATAGCATTGATACAATGCTTTTAAGGGGAATTTATAGACTATGAGACCGCCGATCCCAAACAAAGATAATCTTACGACGACGTCATAATCCTAAAAAAAGCTATTATATAATTTGCTCTACAATTTTTCTTACTCATTCGTCTTAATACTTATTTTTTTATGCGTTCTTTGCACGCAGCAAGTGCACGTAGTGAACGCATTTAAGGGAAATAACATGTCCGTCCTCCGAATCATTCGTAAACCACTACATTTTTACGAGGTCGTGTATGGGGGTGCTAAAGGTTTTCCAATGAATTTAATTTTTGTCCATAGTGACCAATTAGAACTTCAATTAAAGCTCTTTCACGCGTCACGCTAACGATGCACGTTACATCTTGCTAGCGGTTAAATTACGGAGATATCTTTCCACTCGTTTATGTCTTTCCTTAAAAAGCTAAAATTTACGAGTTTTTTTTACGGTGGCGACCAGAGAAATTATCGATGGATGATTAGATTTCATTCTTGTTATCGCATGCAAAATATTTAATCTTGCCCGTTCTTCGACTAACCGATCGAGAATGCGTTTGGAAAAAAGCGTGTAGACCGACGTGGAATAATAACAGCTTTGATGCGTTTCATTTCTTTGCCACTCACCCAGGGTTGCCAGATTTCGACGGGAATTTCCCGATATCTGAGGAAAATTCCCGCGTCCCGATATAATAACCAAAATTCCCGATTTCCGTTTAATCTAGAAAAATATTCTAAAAAACACTGTTTTTATTTCTTAAAATTATGGAGATGTATCATACAATAAATTATATGCAAGTTCAAGTACATCGCCACTGTAAACAAAGTTCTGGTAAGGAAGTATTTGTATATTTGCTCGTTTCGGCAACGCTAAATACGTATAATAAAGTGAGTGAAAACAACAATTGGACGAAAAATTCATCATAAATATCTTTTATATTATAAAGGAATAAACACCGATATATATATATATGTCAAACAATACAATATATACCGTCCGTCCCACCCTGTATCTCAAAAGCCGTTGGTCTTATTGTTAGAGATATGCGGTAAACTGCGTTTTGTTTCTACAAGCTAGGAAAGCCCCTAGAAACTATTCTCAATTTCATAAAGTCCCGGTTTCGAATCCAGGATTCCCGATATTGCAAGTCTGAAATCTGGCAACCCTGCACTCACCACGTCATAGTACGTTCCAAAAACCTTCCCAAGTGTGCATCATTACTTCCATTGCGGGCATATGTGTGTATGATATGACAACTCTTCGTTCTTACAGCGGATGTGACATTTAATTTGGGACGGAACAGATCCCGATGGCTGTTTATAACCTCTCGAATGGTTCGACGTACGCGTGTACGGACTTTGCAATCCTTTCTCGGCAGCGGTTTTTCGCACGCGCGTACGGAGGAATCCTGACTTCACTTAACTCGTACATAAGCATATGAGTAATCTATTTACCTTTTCCTTAACATTATCATACACACACACACACGCATGTACCTACCAAGTATGGCGATATAAATTAAAATTGTCGCTTTTAGGAGAGAATAGGATTTTTTTCATAAAAATTACCGACTTTCCGCAAAAGTTTACACATTTCGCGACGTGACGTCACAGGAAACAGACGGCGCGAAAAAAATGGCCGTCCAGCAGCAGCACCACAAGTATAATTTCCCTCGGCGAGGCAACCGAGTGAGGGTTGTACTGATAATAACAAGGCCAAATGAATCCGCTCTTGTTCTCCTGCTCTGACGAAACGAGACGCGGGGAATTTGAACCCGACACTTAACCTAGATAGCGGAAGAGATCATCTACACACATATTCGACGATAAAAACCCAGGACGAAAGAGGAAGAGTGAAAACACGTTACAAAGTTGCAGTTCTCTAAACTTTTGACTCTTCTGCATCTCTACGATCCAAACCAGTGGTTCCCAACCTTTTTCTATGTGGCGAGCACCAAGTACCGTAAAGCGAGCACCACTGTACTTTTGCAGAAAAATCGGAATGATGGCGAATATAAAATCAAACCGACGTCAAACTTATTCTTAACGTCCTTGGATAAGTTTCGAAAGAAAGCAACCGAACAAATGAAATTATCGGTCAAAAGAAACGGGATTTTAAGCACGGCAGAAGAGTACGGTCGAACTTTCGATGAGAACAGCGGTGCTCTGCGAGAACCAGGTTGGGAACCTCTGTAATACACGCAGCGATCGTCGTGATGTTAATTTATCGCACACGCCGCGAAATCGCCGAAAATGTGACGTGTTAAGCGAATCCGTGTAATGCGAACCTAGCTTCGAGTAATGAAAGGAGGTTTTGCTTTCCGTGCCCCTTCAAGACAACCTCCTCCAGTCCCAAAATTCTCAAACTTATCTCTGACACACACAAGCGTGCACAAACAGACTGTTGTTGTTGTTGTTGATTATCTAAGCTTGTAAACAAAGCGCGGCTCTACGGCACGTCTCTTCTTCCCTCTGCAAACTGGAATACCACGCCCCAAGTCTCATCAAACCGCGTTAATTCGAATCGTATATTATATGGCGTAAATTTTGTGGATCTAACATCTGCTGCTGGGGAGTAATACGGTAAAATCGATAAAACGTACATGCTGCTATAAATTTAAACGACCGACGATACATCGCACCTGCGATTCTTTACCCCGATGGAAATATAGCAGTTGGGAGAAAAAGAAGCACCCTACCTAACTTTCTCTGCAATTCTTCCCCCACTTATTACATTTGGGACGTTATTATGAAAGTAACGCTTTTAAAATTTAAAACTCCTAAAGCAAGGTAAATAACCATTTTTGACTAAATAAAACAAAAAATAGATCAGGGAGACATTATTGCAAAAAAAGGCTATCGTAGGACATCTATAAAGTGTGTATGAAACATTACTAATGTATAAGTAAAACGGAGATCAAACTGATTCGTAACAGAAAACTAAAAGGAAGATGTCCTGCCCATCGTTTTTAGAGAGCGAACAATAAATCGGAAAATTTGTATGGTTACAATGGTGATGAAAGGAAAGGATATTAATTTAGACTTTAATTACTGAAAAGTTCCTGCGAGTTTAAATGAGAACTTTTGTCGAGCGTTTCATCTTAAGTGCTGGAGGGTGGGTTAGAGGGGGTGAGGGTGGATTCCAAAGAAGGGAGAAGAGAGGTTTGAAAGTATTGGGATTAAGGGCAGCACGAAAAGACGAGGAAAATTATTTCCGAGATTAACCGAACGTATGTAGAATAACGATAAACACATACGAGGAATAAGATCGTAAGGACAAGGATATCCGAAGACAGGAGACTGAGATCGTAAATCAATAATATACCGACGATCCTCCACTGTAAAAAAAAGCTAGTTTTATATACCTATACACACACTTATGGAAGAGGAAAGGTAAATGAGGATATTTAGGGCAATTAGGTGTTGAAGGAAATCCAATGAGCACTTACCGGAAGAAGAGCCGCTGGGATGTCGGAGAGACACATTTGTAGACGTTGTTGGAGCTTTCGGGATGATCCCTTCGTCAGCACAAGAGGGCCACAACTTTTCATATGCCTCCTGTGAAAGATCAGATATCATTAAACGATACTTTAAACGATAAATAAATTTTGTTTCGACAGGAACGGGTGCGAAGCAAGCACGGATCGACAGCGCCGAAAATAAAAATGGGATAGCAATAAAGAATCACGGAAAGATTAATCGATTAATCTCGTCGCGTGACACAACCGAATCGATTAAACGCTGACGTTTGCTCAGTAACAACGGCATTTTATCCTCAGCGTATTGCTTTTAAATAGATTGGATGTTTACGAGAAATATCCGTCGGAGACACATAACAGATGTCGTTTCGATATCCCTAAAATGGAAACTATCTCATCCGTTATTTCGACACTCGAGTTTCGTAAGGCGTACCAATACTCGGCGTACCGTTGAGAGAGTCGTCTCCGACTCAGATATACGTCTCCTGAGAAAAGGTCCCGATTTAGAATGAAGGGGGCCGTTCACGTGGTCGACCTCCTTCATCAATAAAACACGACAAATCCCATCTTAATATATAGGACGAAAGACATCACTCAGTGAATAAAGCGGCGAGGATTCCAGATTCGTTCGGATAACGAAAGGAATATCACAGCTTTTATTTTATTTCCGTCCGTGAAGTCAAAGAAAAACATTTGCTGATCGATATTTAAACTTTCGCCCTCCGCGATATCGCCTCCACTGCTGTGCACTCTCGATTTGGGAACGGTCGATCGCTATGGGGGAGAAAAAAGAAGAAGAGCGAATCTTCGTGATATTTTTGTTTTTAATCAGGTTCCCTATGTAATCTCATGCTCATCCGTATCGGATGTTTTGCATTATTGACTCTTTAAAGCTGAGGTTTTGACCTATTTTGCCGAAGGGCGTTATATAATTTTTAATCTGCGAAGTTTTTAACTTTAATATCGAAGCAAGGCGAGGAAAAGAGCTTTTAAAAAAGATTAATCGCATCGTTTGCCACAGAAACGAATGATTATGAAAATATTTATTTTAGAAATATATTATGCTTTTTCTGTTGAATTTCGTTCATATTTTTAAATATTTTCATCTAACGTTTTTACATCCCTAAATGACAAATGAAAAGATTTTCCAAAGTCTATCATGTTCCCAATATTTTCCTTCGTAATATATATAAGTAAAAACTCAGGAGTTCATATATAATATTCCATGGCTGGCGGGCAGAATGGTTACAAAAGACAGCAATAAAATCAATTCATTTTGTAGAAAATATTTTTTCAATATTGAGTAAAAATTTGATTCGACTCAGTAAGGCATTGAATGTGAATTTTAATAGATTTTAAAATCAAGTTTTCTCATTTCTTTAGCTCCAGGACAAATCCCTTTTTACTCACCAGCCACGGAATTGACATATTATGTATATAAAATAGCCATGAATCGATCATTCAAATAATGCATTTGGTCTAGTGGCTAGGATATCTGGCTTTCACCCAGAATGCCAGGGTTCGATTCCCGGCATGAGAATAATTTGCCGGCCTTGATGGAAGAGTGGTTAGTGTGTCTAGCTCCCAATGTTAGGGTCGCGGGTGCGATTCCTGCCGGGGGCATGGTCGTATTTGTAAGTATTTGTTATTTTTATTACTCCCGTTGTAAAAGGCCATAAAGTGCTGTTTATGAGCTTGTGAAAAATAAATAAATAAAACCTGATTTGATTTTTAGCCATAAGCCAAACTTGGTAATTCTCTATTGGATTAAACAATCTAAAGTTAGATTAAAAAACATTGTTTCAGAATCATCGAAGTATGATTGTATAAATTTCCTGCTGCCAAACGAGCGAGAGAAATAGAGAACGAAATTTAACGAACGTCACTCAAAACAGGTTTACGTACGAAAAAATAATTCATAACCAAATCAAATTCGATGCATTTTTTTGCTCGCCTTCGAATTGACCGTTTCATTAAAATATTGCACCATTCGAAATTAAACTCGGACGAAGATATTTTCGTCAGAATCGCGGGGAACAATCCTCCTTCAGCGGCGGATTCAAATAGCGAGTGTTTCCGGGAAACAGCCTACAGATAAAGTAGTTAAATCGAGAAAGGGAAGATAAGGGCGTCCTCGGTACCATTGCGTGGTGCGAGAACTAGCATTGCGGGTCACACAACCAATTCCACGGTATGAGTAAGGGGACAAAGTTTCTCTCTTCCTTAAAGATATTTCGAGGAGCTATTTGTTTGCGGATAGATATCCTCCGAAGTCAAAGCATAACGCAATGGATCCGGAAGAATTGGTATCTGTTGACATTTGGCTCGATTATTGATTTTAACAAGACGGATCGATGTTGAGATCCCAACGAAAGGCTTTTTTCCCCTCTGCTACACTGTCTACGACCTATTTTTTTTAAAACTGATTCTTTTTACTACTAAAATTACTACTAATAAGATTGCCCATTTCGTTAACTTCTTGGCCATGGGCGATGGAGGACCAGGAGCGTAACTTGGGAGTGCATACCCACGCAGTGCGTGGAGCCTCCAAAAATTATGCTTAGAAAACCCTCACTAAATTAAATGAACAAGAAACCAAAGAATATTCAGAAAGGTATGTAAGAAATATAGTATTTACCAAGGCCCTTGTGATGAACTTCTCTCGCTATCAACAAACTGTTTTGAAAGATTAGATTGAGTAATTCATAGACACTAAGGAACTATTGGATATAATAATGATTAAACACAGAAAGGCATCGATCTATACTAACAAAAGGTACGTGCAGCTTAGATGATATATTTTAAATTGCCAGTAATCGAGTAGTTAAATGAAAGATATTTTTACAAAATTACAGTCAATAAAATGTTGCCTACGAACTTCTACGCCCAGAAGTAGATTAGAGTATTTTTCACTACTTTCTGTAGGGACTCAGAAGCATGCAAAATAAAAACTGATCGATAATATAGAAATTTTCATAATTGAAACTTCTTTTCGAATAATAATAATAATTTACAAATGATTTTAAAACGATTTTTTTCACATAGGTGGGGGTCCCAAATCGTAGTTACGCTCCTCTAGAAGAAGCATGTTTTTGAATTTATTTCGTGTTGCTGTTATTATTAAAATACGTGTCAATATATGACTTAATTTTCACTGGACTAATTTAACCATCGCCAATGAAATAGGCATCTCTCAGTTCACGAATTGAAAATTGACTATTTCACGAAATTGTCAACATGAATTCCGAGCTCACTTTAAAGGGCAATTTCACGAATATGGGTATGTATTGTCAAACTCATACGAAAACTGACTGTTTATAAAACGAATTTCAAACTTCGTGGGGCAATACATATATAAAGATTTTCAACGAATTGATGCCCAAGCCAACTTACCGCTCCAGTTTGAGTATGAATATTTTGAAATAATGCGAAATGGAGCAAATAGAGTATTAAATACATTAAACAGTACCGTTTTATAATAATAGAAACATATTTATAAATTTTTAAAAATACGTTCCGTGATAAATATTACTGCTGGTAAATAAATAGAATATAAAATTATTTATCTTGCAGCTCTTCACGAAAGTATAACTTGAAAAAAACGTGTTTATTATTTATATATAATTGATTTTGGGGTAAAATTATTCGACGAGTTTCGGGATAAACGAAACAACGCAAACAAACATATTTAACATTCTCTCGTTACTCAATTTTTGTGCGCCTTGTTCTCCCTCTCTCTTTCTCTCTCTCTCTCTCTAACGAACGCACCTGTGTCTTGACTCGTTACTGTCAATGTGGAACCGTTTCAAAAGCGTTTATCCCACAGTCCGAGATGTTGGCGTTCGGCTCGAACACAATTACATCAGCCGACACTGAACGTGACCAAGAAACGTTTACTCGATCGCGCTCAATGGGGTCTCTACGAGGTCGTCAATCGCCACTCGCGGGTCGATTTCCGTTGTACGTATTTGCACTGGACAAGGGAGGGAGGGAGAGGGAGAGAGAGAGGGGGGGAGATGAAAGAGGAGGAATGGCAATATAGTAGCCGTTTCCTCCTTCAAATGGACACTTGTGTCTGATCGCGCGATAAGTAGTGGTTCTTAATAGGGGAATCAGGGATTGGAACATGTTACCTGAAGAACTCTTCAAACCCTCACCAAAAAATGTTAAAATATTTTAAAATAAAGAGATAATGGAGATTCTAGTAAATTGTAACAGATGACGATGGAGTTGGAGGAAGTAAAGGAATGTTTGATGGAGACCTCGTGAGCCCCTTAGCCTCTACGATAACCGTGAAGGACCATCATGAACCTAGAAAGCTCTAAACTTCATAAAAATAGGTAATAATTGAATTGAATAAGCTATAAATTAGTTATTATTAAAATACATGTCAATATATGACTTAATTTTCACTGGGCTTCTTTCACCATCGCCATTGAAATAGGCATTTCTCAGTTCACGATTTTAAAATTGACTATTTTAGAATTTTAATTAATGTATATTAAAGATTTTTGAGGATTCAGTACGGTAGCACTCGTCGCCACCTGGCTTTAGTCTACTTGGGACATAGAAGACTAAATAAATAAATATAAATAAATAAATTTACTCCTTTGCCCATATAATAGAACAAATCTAGGGAATAAATCTTTAAAACTGGAAATAAAGCTTGCAAGCAATATTTCCGCTTTGCAACAATTAATAATAATGCTTTTGGATTTGGCAAAAGTCTTGGGAATGAAGGTGGCGGTCTTGGATCAAATCCAAAAGTGGCAAGCTTTTATAAAGAAACTAGCAGAATTTCCCGTTGAATTTCAACGGATTTAGTGAAGCTGCTACAGCACAACATACAAACTCTTTAAAATATATAGTAGATACTTTTTAAATTGCAATTAGCTTTTCGTAACAATTAATGATACTTGCATTCAAATATAACGATAATTGTATTTCCTATCATATATATCACTTTTGCCGAATCCAGCTTCATTTCTTGTGTAATTATGCCTCGATGAAATATTTACTTTTATGTCTTGTAAGCAAGAAACCCATGAAAAAGCAATGTACACTTGTCCATGATTGAACACTGACTGGTAAATATACGCCAGATACGTAAGCTTATTTACGTTAATAAGCATTATAATGTAGAATATAATGATTTTACTTACAAAAAAATGTAAGATTCCAGTATTCAATAGACGAAAGAAGGTTCAATTACTTTCATCAATAAACGCTTCCTGAATAATAATCAGTATCTATTTAGGTTGCTATCCATAAACATCGATCGTTTCGTTGCTTAAACAAAAGTGCCAATCGAATAACGCTAAACTTTCGTCTGTTTGTAAGCTTCATTGAAGCTAACTGAATTGGGGGTAACAATGATGGCCGCCTTGGCAACGCCCGGAAAGAGTACGAAAAATCCACAAAATTTCGAAACAAATATCGTATTTCTGAAAAATTCGATCGTGTAACATGTAAACTTCGCAGGAAAAAGATAGTATAGAGTTTTGTTGACGAATAAAGTAAAAACGAAAAAAATCGGTCCATATTTACATATTTTTATGCTTGAAGGAAGAATACCTTGCAAGTCAAGAAATGGATTCATACGTGTTATCTAATGGAAAAATGTTAATCCCCTATATTGGTAGCACTGATTAATCCTGGTTGACCAAACCTTGACTATTCACTAAGTTAGGATGCAAGGAAGAATCGTACCAAATTTGGTTATTGTAGCTTTTATCGTTTAGGAGGAGTTCCATGAACAAACACACAAACACACGCTTCAAAATATATTATAGATTACGGTTTTTAATGGTAAGTCTAAGGAAGGATGAAAACATTCATTCATTGCATATATATAGTAGGAAAGTTAATATAAAAGTTATTTAAAATAAAAACTCGCTATTTTCACACATACACAGCATATTTATACGAACATAATTTTGCAGCAATATTTCATTTAATCTAGAATGTGTCAAATTCGGTTATGATCTTTGGATTCAATAGACAAGCCAGTAACACCCAAGTATGTAAAATACCTTTGGCTTAGAATTTTAACCTCCTCTTCATAAATTATTTAAATCTTAAGAAAGCACAAATGCAATACAATGATGCAAATTGTTTTTTAAAAATAAGTGTTGCGGTTAAATTAAAATTCATTTTGGTTGCAATTAAAAACCTGCATCCGCAGCAAGAATTAATGAACAGAAAATAAAACAATAAAACCGATGCATTGAATGTTAACTTGAGGTTACAGAGGAACACGGAGAGTTAAAAATATCACGCAGACGTACGGGTTTTGATTGGTGGATGACATCACGCGTCCGATCGGATGGAACCAGCTGGAACTATCATCATATGGTGGGAGGCGGTGTGAAAGATAGCATTTTTATTATTTTCTTGGGAGGACCTTTTTGTGTCATTTCGCATTATCTGCAACTGATAATGCCAAGGCTCACTTTATCTGTTTATTAACGATGAGCGGACCTTGAGGCGTCGTGAGATATTGCAAAGGTAGAGAGAAAAATAATAAAGAGATCGGCATTAATAGTGTCTGGGAAGTACGTAAATTAGTTGGAAATGCGACCGAATGTTGTAGGGGTATAGCTATATTGGATAAAGAATTACTTATTATATAAGAAAATGATAAAATAAACTTATCTGTCTAGCTGTCTTTTATTTAGTTCCTTTTTTATTTGTGGTATGCTACGAAGGGACATTTTTAGCATAATGCTCCCGATTTTTTAATTTTTCTTCAAAATTAAAAAAAAATTCAGTTCAGGTGGCTCAAAATAAATAAATAATAAAAACTGCCAAATCCTGACCAGCTAAAGTGATTACCTCGCTCAGATAAGCTATTAAAATATATTTTATGAAATAGACTGAGGGCATAACATTTATTGTTAAGGATTTTTAACAGCAGGAATATAGCTAATAAAATCCTCAAATGGAACATTCTTTCCCTTATTGCGCCTATAAATGTATGTACTCTAAAAACTATGAATCGTCGACGTCTTCAGAGTCTCTCAATAAGATTCTCTTTCTGGAAATGACACGTCGGAAATAATAAAAATGAATACTATAACCAATTTGTTTTCGTTTTTTTCCTTTCAAACATAGAATATAAAATAAATTACAGAATTAGCTTTATCGATGTTTCTTTTGTGCCTAAATTCTCAAGGAATAAAACTGAAAAATGTTTTTTTTTCGTATGAGACCCACCGCACAAAAACACTCTGCACCTGTCCCCGCGATTTTCCAGGCAAGCTAAACCGTCTATCACACGCATCTAACCAATTTAACAGTTGCATTCAAAGCGGAGCAAGTAACTCAGAAAAAGAATACGAATGTAAGCGAAATAAATCACGAATAAAACGCTGGAAAGACCGTTTAAACATCGTCTTCTCGCGACGCGACCGGGGAAGCTTAAAAAAAAAAAAACGACACGGCATGGCGACATTTCCGTCGTTGTGTTTTACGATCTCGCATATAAAGAGAGGAGGAAGGATATAGGAGTATATTGGGAGGAAAAGAGGTAAAGGGGGTAGGGGAGAAAGTGCGGGTTCAAAAAACCTCTCTTTCTCCCTTATCTCCCGCACTAGCTGCACTGGATTATATTAGACCGGGACATAAAAAAGCGTTGACCTCCACGATTTTCCCCTTAAACATCAGATCGTAAAAAAAAATGGCGAAGACCTGTGAGAGATCATGGTCATCCTTCCTTTCGATCCTCGTAAAAACTGCGATCGGAAAAAATCGAACCTCTTATCGATTGCCAATGGAACATTTATCTAGATTGAGAGTTGGATTCTTTCGTCAGAGAGTACATCGAAAACGAGAAAGAAAAGGTTGATCCATAAGTGAAACAGAGGCGCTTTTAAAGGCGTTATTTACTGTAATACTGTAATCCAAATCCGACGACACGTACCTGTACCCTCAGGTACTCATTCGCAATTGACGACTAAAAATTGCACAGCGGCGGCTATATTTTCTGTTATGTGGAGTTACTAAGTGGGTAATATTTATTGAGTCGCATGCTTGGTGTATATGTAATGCATATAGATTTTCAGTAACTCTGATTCTAAGTCGTATCGCATTGGAATCTGCACAGGCACCTGTAATGTGGAAGTGGCTCCTAGATTTGGATCGGATGTGTCCCGGTCTGTTATAGAGGAACATTATACATCTGTGTATGTGCAATGAAAATATTATCCAAATTTTAAAATTGGTAAACCAATAAATGTTGTTATCTGCCAATAAAACGTTGTTTACTTAACAGTTGAATGCGTTTTGAATTTTTATCATCAACGACTAACACTTGATGGATTTTGACGACATATGAGATATGAGAGAGCCATGAATAAAAGTATATTTAAGACCTTATGTAAAGAGGAAGTTTTAATTGATTGATACGGTCCAAAGTTATATTTAGACCGTGTCTTTTGACAGGATCTCTCATGTTAAATTTGATCAAAATCCGTACGGCGGTTCAACAGATGAAAGGCGAGACAGGCAGACGAGATGTTCCACTACCATCGCTTCGATGTTAAAGTAAAAATGACTCCTTATCCGTAAAATTCAACATTTAGAGAATTTAACGGTTAAGGAATAATTGTTACTTTAACGCCATTTTCACCATAGTCTCCGCCATTGTTTATTCATCGTTTCGATGTTAAAAATTATTTGTCGTTTTTATGGCCACGGGTATTTTAGTACGTGTGTTGGCGTACGAAAGACCACATATTGGAACCCTTCGGTTCGCCTTGAAAGAGGGCGTTAACTCTTTTGCATTCCATCTCCAGGGTGACAATTAGAGGTGTCGTTCATGTCAAGTGTTTTTTTTTCGCGGTATTTTCGGCAGACGTTCGCGAAGGGGCAATAGTGAGAAGGGAGGAGGGGTATCTAAGAGATGAGGAGGAGGAGGGGAGGTAGCGAAATCTAGAGAGAGAAATATGGACGGGGGAAAGCAGAGGGATTAAATATTAGGAGATAGAGGGGGGGGGTTTAGGAGAGATTGTTTTCGCCTCCCCCTCTTTAGAGAGGCGACCAATTGGATCCAACTGTTGGCGGCGGGCATGACAACAATGAGGCCAAGTGGATTGACTTCCGTCAGCGATCTTCAGAAATTAAACTTCTCTCTCTCTCTCTCCTGCGGAGAGACGTAATAAGACACGAAAGGGCAATTGCGTTGGATGAAAAGCTGTGATGGAAAAAGGAGGAAATAGGTTCGTCTTGAAGCGGTAGATGATGAGCGTGGTTGAGCGCACAAAGAGTGAGATTGTAAGCGATTCGCCATAAAAGATATTTGAAGCGTCGTGAGGTCGAAACTTGAAAAAAAAATGGGAGATATTGTATTCGTTCGAGTAGATATAATGTAATCTTTAATGGAACTGGGAGATTCGATTGAAATTTTGTTTTTCAAAGCGTAAAATCTGGTGAACTCTCGAGCAAATATCCATTACGAAAGGAATCTGTACAGAAATCAACCTCTAACTTGAAGGTGCTTGTTACAGCGAATGTAAACATTCATGTTTCGACGCTTATAATTAAGTATATACGCATAAAATTATTTTTGTTTGTAATGGCCATAATAATACTGGAAGACACATTTGAAATACTTTATTTAAAAAACATTAATGAGCTCTCGAGTACGGTGTCATTACGAAAGGAACTTAAAAACATTTTGCCTCTAACTCATTGAGGATTTGCATTAGATTAACACATCAAATGTCATCATTTGCATTTAGATGCTTCACGTTGATATCATGTCTAGGGATTCTGATTCCCGACACTTTTTCGTTTCCAGGGACTCGAGACACTATTTCGAAGAACTCTCGGGAATTCCCGGGACTCGAGAATTTTATTGACTTTTCAAATGTAATCACTCAAGAGGCCTAGTCTGTAACATATCTATCGCTATCGCAAACTCAAAATCGCTATCGATCGATCGAGCGCATTGTCGTTAATCGCTATCTTCATTTCGATCGCTAACGTCTTATAGACTACGTCAACTGTCATTTTGGTAAAAAAAATAGCGATAGCGGTCAATCGACAATTGCTTAGAGACTCGGCCTCCTGACAGCATTTCTAATAATTTTATTACAATAAAACTACTGCATAGGTACATAAAATTATTTTTTGTTTTTGTATATTATTTTCTTTACCAACAACAACTGGTTGGCTGGGAGAACTTGCCTTTAGGTAATAAGCCCGCCAGCTGTACAAAAACCAACTTAGTAAAGAAAAGTGTTGGAAAAAACAACAATCTACCGGGATCGTCCCATTCTACTAGGTATTGCCTATGGCAGAGTGGCGACTAATTATAATATTTTGTTTAGTGAAAAACTAACTTGCTGTCGTCTAACAAAATACAGTAGAACCTCATAAACCCGGCAACCTCGGGGCCTAATATTTGCCGGGTTTTTGAAAATTTATAAAAAATCCTTAAGTAATGTACATTTTTGGTAACTGATTATATAATTCAAATGATGAATAAAAATTGAAAGGAAACCCATTATCAATAAAGACTATTGCTTATACATGCACTAAAACAAGGAATTATATAAGAACCATTAAAAAGTAAATAACGAACGTGAAATAAAGCGTACATCTAATACGCATTTACAACATTATTTTCTAAGAACTTTTTTTTAAACAGATCAGGCAAACTAGCTTGCTTCATGCATTTTGATTTTCCTTCATAAGTTTATCTTGTATTCGATACAAACATGTAATCTCTTGAAAACCAATGCAAGAGCGTTGTTCTAAAGCAGATATTGTATCTGTGACCAACTGTATACAGCGATCTATTGAAGGTTTGTCCTTAACTATCTCTTGATCATCGTCACTTTGATTTTCTTCATCTTTTTCATGCTTGGTTTCAAAACCATGTCCACTATTTCACATCAGCTGAAGTACGACAGGCGCATCATTGTCGGTATCAACTCAGTTTTCAATGTCATCTTCTACCACTCTTTTTGCTATTATGAAAAATTTTCACTTGCTGTATCAGCATTAGGCCTAAAATAGGTACACCTTCACTTCTTCGCTGACGAAACCACTCAAACAATATTTACCCGGGACGTGTAGTGTTTTACGGCTACACATAGCTTTAGGTGTATCAACTCTCTGCATAAAATTTCAATATTTCCGTTTTTCTTCTTCTTCAAGTCATACAGAGTGGAACTACTAATGCCATATTCTTCGCAAAGTACCTTTTTCAAGTTTTCTTAGTAATTCCACTTTTTTCAATCGTGAGAACTTTCTGTTTACATTTCGTAACACCGCTTATGGGTATCTTTTTTTTGAAGCCATGTTAAAATAAAATTTAACAAAAGTACTAATTACATTAACGAAAAACAATTGCTATCGCCACGAATCTAAACATGTAGTTCTAATGAGGTAAACGAAACAATGAAAATAGATAAGTGTACATCATTTAAAGTAATTTCTAGAGTATTAGGATTTTTTACATATAACTTTCAAAAAAGTGTCGAGTTTTTGAGAATGCCGGGTTTATTAGGTTCTACTGTAGAATCGATTTAATGTAGTTGGATAAAATAAAGAAAATAACAATAAGAATTTGATAAAATGAAATTGAAACAGATCTAAAGCATTCAATATATTATGTGTTCTTAATAAAATATTTCAATATTTGACATTTCTTTCACTGAAGATTTATTTTTCTCTTCCAAACACGCTTTTTAAAAACATCACAGCGTTGATCGAAGAATACGAAAGCCTGTTACTGATTTTTTATACAAAATTTCCAGCTGTAGAGAAAACACGTTCGCTCTCCGTTGATGTCGGTTTTTTAGTTATCAATGCTTTGTACAGTTGATCCAAATTTGGCGTCCGTTTTCCACTAGCTTCGAAAATTTGGGGTGTGAGGGCGGGCAAGTACGAAAATGTCACGCATAACAATCATAATGTAACGAGTTGTGATCTCGAGACGTTAAAATTAACAATATTAGATATAAATTAACCAATTTGAAAACATTCTCGAGTCTCGATGTCTCGAGTGAATATTTCCCGGGACTCGAGACAGGAAAAAAACAGCTTTTTCCCGGGAATTTATTCCCTGGAATTCTCGAACCAGAATCACTAATAATTATGTCTCATAAAAATCACCCAACTCCTATTTTTATTTCAGTGAAATTAAATCTTATAACAAATCATCTTATCCACTTGAAGCGGAATTAATTTTAAGTGACGGAAGGTAACAAACAACAAATATTACCCAACATGGTTAATAAATGGAATAATTCACCGAATGAAAAATGCTTCCAGTATAATCTATGAAGTTAAATCAAACATTTATTATTTGCCGCTCGTTTAATGACTTGGAAGTATTTTTTTTCGTAAATCGAGGAACGTGGAAGGCGTTTATTGGCTCCTCTTATTAAAAGGAAAAAAAGAACAATAAACTGGCCATAGCGACGAACAGATTTTTTAACCCATCGTTACTTATCGGGGGATGGCTCTCCAACCGCCGTTCGTTTGTCTTCACGACCTATTAGCAGGTCAAGACGGTTTCGCCGAAGAGAAAAATAAAGGAATTCTCGCTCAAAAGAGAATCTTTGACTGGCTTGGTTATTAAAGTCGATAAAACCTCGTTTAACGGGCGAGACGACCAATCCGCACGTGTCCTTGTAGAAGCAACATAAATTTCAAGGCAAAATAATTAGCAAGACATCAACTTTCCGAGCAATAACTAATATCTTTGAAAAAAAGTCCTTGGAATTTAATTTTTTTTTGATTAAGCAAGTGGATGCCAATACCATTTTTTTCGTTGGCTAAGATAAAAATCTTAGATTAGAATGAACGAATATGGTTTAAAAAATTACTAAATGCGTTGAAAATCCAATTGAAGAATAATAATTATATATTTTTATAAAACTTTATTCTGATTATTTTTAATTGTCGGAGTTTAGTTTTCAAAAATAACAATTTGCATTTCCCGGTTTAAATTTCAAGAATATGTTACAAATCTGGAATCAATTCGTTGGGGTATGAGAATTCACTCAATTGTTCAACAGATGTAAATGGCATTAATTAATCGAATAGCAAAGAAGCAAAAATGTAAGTTCGTTTTTATCTATATGAAAACAGAAAATGAAAATTATGTAATATCTTTATAATAAATTTACCTATTTAAGTCTGTAACATTTTCAGGAATAACTTTGTAACAAAATATACCCTATAAAATAAATTATTTGGGATTTCCTATGACAAAATGTCTTTTAGTGGATGTTAAAAATGTCAGATTCTTTAAAATTAATCAATGTCGATCAATTTCTCTTAGGTTCAAGCCATTTAAACTCTATAATCAACTTGTTAATCGATATAGTTTTAAAACATTATTGGTCGACAGTTCGCATGATAACAAAGTAATATGAGTAACATTTTAAAACGATCTATTTCGCAGAAATCCTCACAGTAAGCCTGCGTTACTATTTAGCTTTTTTGTTTCTATCAAACGAAAGAAATATTAAGGGGAGAAATAACCGGACGAATCGAAGAATCAATTGTACTTATTACCTTACACTAAAATAAATATTTAAAAATATTTTAAAATCATCTTTCGATGACGGAAACTGGGAGAAATCTATCCCGAAAATAATTTTAACCTCACAAATTCGTTAAATACGAAATATTTAAGGAAATTATTCGATTAGAAATCCAAAATACTATAAAATATTCCTAGCGCGCACAGCTTCAAAATGTAGCGCACCCCGCATCGCAATTATCGCGATAAATATTTCCGAAAAATAAGGAAAAATCTTTGCCCCCATACGGTCTTCTTTCTGGCTTCGTAAAAGGTTATCGGACTGGTATGGCGCGCACGTCGAAGGATCGAATGGGAAAAATTTTCCCCAGCATCTCCAGCAGTTTAATAGCCTCCGTGGCATGCAGTAACACTTCCGACATCGAGAGAGCGGGCAATTGCGACACGAGCTCCTCGCCCGCGGCCTCTTAAAGCGCACGCAAGCAACGGGGAAACATGTGGTTCCTTCGATCGGAATGACCCCGACAACAGGGAAGGCGGACGAGAGAACAGAAAGAGAGAGAGAATGTAATCCCGTCTTTCCTCTTTTCAACGACCTCATCTCCTATCATGTTCTCCTCTTCGTTCCGTCTCTAACCATATGTCTCGCAAACATACAGAGCCGGCGTGAGGCATGTGCAGTCGGTTCCCCCGAACAGGGCTCCGTGCTTTATTAGGGGCCTAGGGGTCCCCCCGCACAAGGCTCAATAAAATTCTCATGCATTGAGATTTAGACAATTTTTTAAAACATATTAATACATTCCGGACGGAGAGGCCGACTGGAGGGCTATCTTCAACAAAAATTTCACAACAAAAAGAGTCCATCGCCAGAGGGGAGGGAGGGAGGCACTACAAGCGTCATTTTTTGCGCCACCTGGTATGTATACATACATAAATAGGTCCCGCTCCCGCTCACTATCGAACTAGGGCCCGCAAATAATCACGCCGTCCCTGCAACCATATATATCCATCCATCTCGCAGCATCTCTTTATTAAAACAGCGGTGAAAAAGAGCGCAAAACCCTGCAGAAAAAACCCTCAAATTTTCTTAAGCACTGTACTATACAAGTGCATGTTATGCAGACATCACAAAATGAACGGTGTGGAGCTTAAGATGATCAAAGCGCCAGTGGAACACTTTCACTGCTAAGTATCCCTATGCAAAATATTTATATTACATATACATATGATGGTTAATGTCTTAGGAATGGATAGAATTTTCTTGTTCGGAGGTTGCGATTTAAAAAAATTATAGTTCCTCGACGGGCTGCAAGAGCATAATTACATTATGAGATATAGGAATTAAAAAGGGAGAAACTGAATTAAAAATTTCGATTTCTTGCGAGGAGAATGAAAGATTACCGAATTAACTGGAGCTCTAGTATAATCTGTAATATTAGACGGGACAAATCGATCGGAATCAAGTCACACAGGCAGCTCGCCAGGTCATGGAATGTCGCAGGTTTAATATCGGCTGCTCTGATTCATTTGAACTTTCAAACATGATGGGAACGTGCTCTCGTATAATATAACGAACGTGCTGGCAGATATTGTGCTATCAAATCGACTCTCTATGATTCACAGCATAAAATAATGAGATTCTACTGTTTCAAATTATATTCACAGCATCATCGTGATAACAAACCGAAGTTATGCGATAATTCAGTGATAGAAATTCGAATTCGCACTTATAAATAACGAATATAATAGAACTGGAGATGAATACTGTCCCCGTCTACCTGTAGAGCACTTTTTAGTGGCGTTATGAAATGGGAAAAAGACATTTCTACACCATAAAGAACATTACACGGGTTCATTATCGCTTCAGATTATTTGTTGAACAAATGACTCAATTGCACATACAGAATTATTTTAATTTTATAAGTGTTGAATATTTAAGTTGATATCTATTGTAAATTTTCGCTGAAAAGGTTTTTTGCATGTCCCCCTAGAGCACAATAAAATAATCGAGGAACGTTCATGCACACGTGTGGACGCCGTAATAATTTAAATATAAAAATTTGTACTGAAACATTTCAAATGTTCGTCAAAACGCGTTATCTTTATTATTTTATATCATACCTTCAGGAGAGAAAATTCGGAATGAAGAATGAAAAATGGGTTTGTTGAATCGATGATGATATTATAACGAAACTTGAGTTTGAAAAAATTAAAATTATCATATACGGTAAGCTTTGATACGTTTTAGCAATTTTTTAAGGTAACAACACTTTCTTCTTCCAAATTTGGAAATTATTCCTGAGATTATAATTTATGAAACGAATTACCAACACATGCTTCAGGCGTAGTATTTCACGCTGTCCCTCCTTGTTCGAAATGATTAAGCAACATTCCAATCAACTTCTGCATCAATATCTAATCAAGTTCCTATAGTGAATTACTTCTGTTTTATGTACGACATAAAGATTTTAAGGAATTTCGTGAGGTGGAATGTTTTTGTTTTAATTAAAAGCATTCTTTACAAAAATTAGAAACAATACACGACTTACAGTGTCCGCACGTTTCATCCCTAAAACTAACGAGAGAATCTACATGAATTTTTATCCGAAGGACTTTTTGGAAAAAGTGTAACAAATAAAATTATGTAAATGGTACACTTAGCCCAAGCAGAAGTCCCACTTTTCTCTGAACAAAAAAGAGAAATTTCTGTCATATCTCGTAGAATAAATGTTAGTCATATCAAGAAAAGGCTTCTAAGAAAGTTGTAAGAATCAGTTATTTAAAATGATTACATAGTTCGTAAAAAAACAGCTCCGTTTCCTCTATTGTTAAGAGGTTAAAAAAACCTACCCGTGCAAGTGGGAGACCCGGGTTCGAGCCCCGGTCAAGTTCAGAATTTTTCAACTTCTCTATCTTCACATTTATTTATAACAACTTTAATTTTTGCGGGTGGGGATAGCGGAGTCGCTATAAATTCGGCTACTTAAAGAGGAGGTCGGAGGTACATGAAGTTGGGAAATCGCTCCTATTAACGATTGAAATAATTCGTGCAGCCCTCCTTCCGAAAAGTACGTGCAAAACACTTAAATCAGCGAATAACACTTTCAAACGACGTTTCCGATGCTAAAAAAAATTTAGCTTGACGGTATATTTTTTATGGTCGCGTCAGCAATTAACGCGACCGATTTTTAGACGAAATTCAAAGGATTCCCCATTTTAAAATTTTCGGTGCCAAGATCGCGCTGCACTTCCTCTTCTCCATTCTCTGGAAAAATGAGTTCGCAACGACCGATGGCATCCTCGGGAGGAAGTGACGTCACTTCTCTGGTCTCCGACCACCTCCGGTCCGATAGACGACGAATCAAACCGCGGACGTGTGTGTGTGTGTATGGCCTCGCGACTCGTCTCCCTCTTGATAAGTCGCGTGATTCAACCGGAACCAGAAAAAAGCCGACGGACGCAATCCCGAGTGGAAGACACCTTCGTTTGAGAGAAAAAAAGAAGAGAAGAGAGAATGGAGCCCCTGAGATTGTCCTGGAAACGGTGACGTCAACCCATATCCTCGCAGGTTTTTATTTCCTGGTCGCTAATGAGACTTCGTACTGGCCGTTTGCTGAGGAAAAGTTGTTTGAGCGATGTGTCAAAAAATGATTGCGTGCGTGTGTCACCGTTCCGTTGTCACTTCTTAATGTTCCGCGATAAAAATGCATCTCTCGTCGAGATTACAGGGATGCGTCATTTTTTTTAGATTTAGTTTTGCTAAATTTCTCGAGTAAAAAAGATGTTTTCGGAATTTGAAATGTTTGGTTTGGTGTCGGGGTCGTGGGAGGTTGCTGAAGCTGCAGATAAGATGCGCAGGAGAATTTCAGAGATGCGAGACGGCGTTTTAATAATGAACTGGGGTTGATACGATAAAAAAATTTTAATGAATTTTTGTTTACAAACCTAACGACATGGAAACCGTTTCCACGAGAGCGTGAATACATTTATTATATTCTGGGTTAACTAATACGGATAACTGCAACCCTTTTCATTATTTGCGCCTCGGAATATTATTCTTAGTGCTCTCTGAGAAAAAGAACGGATTTAAAGTTTATTTATTCCTAAAAACACGTTTATACTAACGGATTATTTTCCTTTCATTTTTATTCGATCGTAAACATGTTGTTTTTCCTTGAAGTCAAATAATACTAAATAATCTTCATACAGGAATTCTCTATCAGTTTATACTAAAAATAATTTATTAAGCGAAAATATGGTACTTACGTGTTATCCCCATGCCATAAAAATATTAACAGAATAAAACGTATTGTTGGATATACGATATTTTATTTTCAAAACAACATTAACTGAAACTGATTGGCCTGTCCCGACATTTACAAACCCAATCACCGGACAACGGAGAGGGATACTTTGGTTCCAGGAGAGGCGAAGGGCGCGGTAGCTCCCGGAGACGACTACCAATAAAACAAAGCGAGCCGAAGGCTCGCCAATATCCACTCCATTTGCGACAGAGGAATTATATCTGGTTTGACTGTTGAGCCACGAATTATATCTCGTTTGACTGTTGTGCCGCAAATGGAGAGGATATTGGCGAGCCTTCGGCTCACTTTGTTTTAATGGGTAGTCGTCTCCGGGCGCTACCGTGCCCTTCGCCTTGCCCGGAACCAAAGTATCCCTCCCCGTTGTCCGGTGATTGGGTTTGTAAATGTCGAGACAGGCCAATCAGTTTCTGTTAATGTTGTACGTAAGTATGGCATGGGGATAATACGTAAGTACCGAAAATATTCTACTGATATCGATGAGTTCAAATATAATAACACCGTACACAAAAATGTTATTTAAAAATTAAGCATATGTATTAACGAAAGATTTCTTTCGGAAAATGGAAAAACCACATTCATCAACATTATCCGACACATAAAGGTAAAATATATTTCACATCTCCGTAAAAGATAAATTTTTAATAATTACTATTAAATCTGCTAAATGAAGTTGGCAATTGTTTGGATAAAATTCTATTGATAGCAACGCTTCCAATTTTCGCTGTATCTTTGGAGATAACGAATTCTGCTCTGCCATTCTATTGTGTAAACGGTCAAAATACGAACGTTAATCTCAGATAAGAGAAGCATTCTTTTCATGTTCCTTTAAAAAAATGATTCGGAAGCTAAATTCGATTAAGCGTGCGTAAATTTTCGGCCAAATTCTGCGTCAAATGTAAAAGGCGAGAAAGCGGTGGAAAGAGGGATCGAAACAATTACAACACAAATTTTTGTCGCCTATGGACAGACCGATCTGACAGACATTTTTCCAGACGACTGAAAGATTCAACACATAGAAACCGTGGAATTGAAACATTCCGAATTTCTACGTTTTTAATTTTCTTCGCCTCAAATAAACTTATAATATTCAAATTGATATGTCACCGTCATACTCCTCTACTACCCCTGACATATTTCTTTTTCTTCATTAATTTATTTTTGAAGACCGAGGGGTCTCGTTACGACAATTCTATTATTTTATGTTTTGAAGTTAAATTCGATATTTATTTTTTTATTTTGACGATAAAACGTCAACTTTTGCGGTATTTTGATTTTTCTGATTTATACATTCAGATATCAGATTTCGTCCTCTAATGCCCTTCAACAGCTGAAAGTATGTACATATATGCGCTTCCTAGGGAGATGGGTCCACCTTAATTTTTTCTGATAACATTTCTTCCCTGTACGTAAGCATGTGTGTGTCATCATCATGGGTAGTCTGTACGTGGACCGGTCCGTGATTATTTTAGTTTGCAATCCTAGCTCTCCACATATTGTACATGTGTACTGTTTATTTTCTGCAGTCATCGTCATTTCTTGATAACATATCCTTTACTCTTCAATAAAGCACTTTCTGTCTTTTTGTCTGCGTCTTTGCAAATAAGATTTCACCTCGTCGATTGGTGCTGCCACCTTTCGGCAGTTATTATTACTGCTAGGAGCTTTCAGAAGACGGTCAGACTATTTCCTCATTGTTTTATATTTTTTCCATAGTCAAAATATTTGTGTAGTTTATTATAATAACTTAAGTTGTTCCGTCATTTTTCACGGGTTATATACTAGTTCATTTAGAATCAGAAAACGTTTCCTTCCTTCCTCTTTCTCCTTCCAGCTTTCTTTCTAGTACCACTCATGTCTGTGTGTTTGTGTGTGTGTGTGTGTGCATGAAGAGACACGAAAGCGCGTATCGTGCAGATCGTCCGACCCGCGTTAACCTTTCCAACAGCGAGAGGAGAAAGGAAGGCGTCCGTCTCACTTCTCCCGACCTCTGTTCACTTACTTACCGCGTTTACCGCTCTCGTTGCGCGCATGTGTCGAAATAGCGGAAATAACCCGAATCGGAGTCAATATGGTGGTAGTGGACTACACAAGTAATTGCGTCGTCATTCGAGAAAAAATAAAACGGTGGAGTTTTTCAAGATGGAGAAGTCACCTTTATGCCTTTTAAGGGTGGAACACGAAGAGTGGTCCTTAAAATTTTAAATCAATTTTCGCTAAGAAACTAGTCATATTCTCTTTCAAATACGAAGATCCGTGGTAGAGTTTTCTCTTTAAAGGAATTGCGTATGGGATAATATAATCTTGAAATTAGGAGGGGGAAAAGATATTAAACAGGATTATAGTAAACGTTGCCATGGAACGTAGTATTATATTATATTTAAAATTTAACGTAATAATTTCGCAAGGCAAAGGGTTACGTGGGATCCTAAGACGCCTCATTTTTTATTGAAAAATATTTCTTCTTTCATACTGGTGAAAAAAGTATGTATTTTTATATATTATGTTGGCATTCTATGAGAATTACAAATTTATTTGTCACGAAAAAGTAGAGTAGAATTTCAAAATAAAACAAAGTTTTATCTACGAAATATTTGTCTTACATATAGGACAAGTTACAATCTTACGTTGACTGCAAATATTTTTGTTGTCCTAAGGTACTCCAACTCACTCCTTACTGAGGACCTTGTATGTTCGAGACGTAACCACTAACCAAATAGGTACACTCCTCTTGTTCAAATGTAAAGTCACAAACTAGGAAGTTTTTCATTTATGCCAACGAAAAAATATGGGAAAAGGAAACATACCCTGGGGTTACTCACAATCAGTACATCATTGTATCATTTTAAAGGTTAATTATGGGTTATGGAGAGGGGTGGGCAAACTCGCCAAACTTGGACGTTTTATTTTAACAATACCAAGTGACTTTGTTTAGAGGCAAATTCAGACTTTCGCAACCGTGCTACTATTTTTAGGTAATTAAATTTAAACAACATCTTTTAATCATTAAAGATAATCGTGGATTTTATGTTTCATTCCATGTTTTGTTCAAATGAAAATGTGGGAAATGTTAACCAATAAAGCAGCAATGACAGGAAATATTCAAATAATAATATTTGCATAATTTACATCGGAAACAGTACAAATTGACATTGAGAGAAGTAAATGATGCGGCAAATAGCCGCACTTTATTATATGCCGTCAGTGTTCATTTCACCCATCGACCTGTACTCACGCTTCAATATCAATTTTTATAACATTTATTTACAATTTTCACATTAAAACATTTGAATAATTCACATAGATGGTCCTTCAAATGAGCCAAGAATTACAAAAGCCTATCTAGATTCCAAACTCGAAAAGAAACATTATTTGAAGGACAAATTCAAAACAAAAGAACTTGAGAATCAAAATTTGAAAACACTAAAATAAGCGTTCATCTTTGTTATCTACAAAGGCCGTAACAATACATACTATAAAAAACAGGATGCGCATTTTAGCTACAATGGAGCCGCCTTCGGTGTTGCTTTTGCCGAAAGTAGATTCTAACAACAAAAAAAAAACCTTTTCGTGGCTATTGGAGATTCCTTAAAGATGAGTGCTTATTTTTTCAAGTTTCTGTTATTAAGTTATTATTTCATGTTTTTTCAGCCATAAGACGAGCTCAATAATTCTTCATGGTATTATGAGGGAAATAAAAAGAATTGACCAGATGAACCGGGTAGTTGTCTGCTCGTGAACCATGATTTTTCACCCGTCGCGGACGAGTGGACGATCGTATTTGCTCACCTCTTGACCATGAGGCACTCAAAAATGAAATTTCGAACTCATCTTATGGCTGGAATAGAACCGGCAATATCGTAACACATATAGCTACGATACGGTTGGTAAAAGAGCTTTTCGTCCACAGAGTAGCCATCCTCAGTGGTTCATCCTGTGTTTTTTTAAAAATCAGGTGCAAGAGAGTGAAGAGGTAGTGCGGGTATTGTGTCCTTAAGCCTGCAAACCATCTCAACACCCTTGTGCATGCACCCCCCACAAATTTCATTCATTACCCTAATTCTGCAATTAAAAATGAAAACAAATAACGTGACAACACCGAGGACGGCTGCCTCGTAGCAGAGACGCGCGTCTGGCATTCCTAACTTTTTAGCGGCTATCGGTGTCAATAGACAACGGGGTAATTGGATGGGAAAGTTTTTAGATATGGATCAAGTGCACATTAGAGGAAGTTAGATAAGACTAAGAGGAAAATAAGTGAGGAGGTATTATTTAATATAAAAGGAGAAGAGGGGATCTCAATCAGAGTAATTTGTAAGGGACAAATAATTGGTGGATAATTTTCTTAGAGGAAATGGACTGTAGAAAAAAATCCTATGGGTGGGGCTAAGGGAAAAGAATGAGGATTTTAGTAGATCTGAGGAAAAGGATAATCTTCAGATGACGAAACATAAGAAAGAAAAGAAATTTTAATCGAAGTGATTCCGGAATAAGCACTATCTAATACGTATCTAAAATTGAAAAGTTAAGTACTTTGCCTTAGGTATCTTCAATAGTTACAGCAAAGTTATAAAAAAACAGATCAACAACATTTTGGGAAGCACGAAAGATAAAATTCCAAGCATCGAGAAGTCCAAAAATGCTGCTTAGGGCAAAGGAAAATAAGCTACTAACACGTTCCAAAGAACGCATTGCCCGCTTAAAAAACGGTAGATTTGAAGTAGTAAAGTACATATTGATTTATATTACATTTTATGGCTATTGGAGATACTTAAAACGAGCGCTTCATTTTTCAACGTTTGATTCATGAGTACTTATTCTGGAATTCGTTTTCAGCCACAAGACAAGCTTGATAGATCTCTAGTGCCCAAAAGAGGTTTTTACCTTAAATATTTTTTGGTGAATAGATCAACTGAAAAACTGGATAAAAGTGTATTTTATAAGTAAACAAGCAGAAGTGCCCGTTGAATTTCAACGGATTTAGTGAATCTAAAACTTCGACCGTATAACATGTAAGCATCGCAAGAATAAGATAGTACACAGTTATACCTACCCGTCGAATAAAGCAAAAATGAAGAAAACCGCTCCGCATTTTCCTATTTAGATGAATGAAGGAAGAAAATCTCACGAAAATAACGTATAAACTCCCTCCCCTCTCTCCCTCTCCCTCCCCCCTCCATCTCCCACCCTCCCTCTCTTCACCCCTTCCCTCTAATTCCCTCTCTCCTCCGTTACCATCCATCTCTCTCTCCCTATCTCGTATTAAAAGCATTCAAAGCGAACAAAGTTACAAACATTCTCCTTTATATATTAGATTATAAGATAATACAATTAAAAATAACAAATATTTGGTTTCCATGTAAACAAATTAAAATCGTACACAGAAATTGACTCACGATATTACGTTAAAATTTTTCCCATATAAATGCATTGAACTCCCAATTTCGGCGAGAATGGGAGTTGTCATGGTAGCTTATAATGGGTATTGTAATAAAACTGATAAAATCACGTATTTTATTGATTCTAAATGCATTTTTATGCTAATTCGATCAGGATTCGGATTCTGTCTTCAATAAAAATAAACTTTGTTCTTTTCTTCGTAGAACCATTCAAGTCTCAAGTTCGTAGCATGGTTCTAAGTAATTTTAAAATTCAAATGAAAAATAAGCTGCACTCGTCCCCATGTTATTCAAATGGAGAAAATGAAAAAAAGAAAATATTTCTGTCTGTCAGTGTGGGGTGGTTGTCGGGGTTCCCGGGTAACCTATGTTACTCGTAGAGTCATATGAAGCCAATTTGCAAAGTTTGGTCCCGATAGCTCAAAGGGCGTGGAAATGTATAAGGAACAGACAGACAGATGGACAGACATTCAATTTTATATATAGATAAATAGGTTACGGCGGAATTACCGGAAACTTTCGACCTATTTTTTAAAAAAATCGTTCCTGTGTTAATTTGGAGGGGCTTCTGGATTGTTGTCGACGTCGACGTAAAGCGAATAAAGAGAAATGTCTTAAACGGTTTTTAAAAGTTGTATTTTTTTAAGGAAAGTGTTTTATGCGTGATAGCTCCATCTGCGCATTAGGGACGACTTGCTTCTCGAATGCACATGTGACCTCGCGGAGTGACATTATCTCGGCAAAAACAATTCCCCGTTGCTAAGGTCAAAGAAATAGATCCCATCGCGGCTAGGCTAGGCCGTGGTGCATCTGTTGAGCACTTCACTACGACTCGATGCGTTTTATTTTTTTATTTAAAGCGATTCGTTTCAAGTGATAGCGAGGCGCTGCGTTCAAGCGTTTGCGTTTAATTTGGACTAATCTGGACTAATGCCGATGGCGTTTTTAAGCATTTTTACATCGATTCGAAATAGAGGACCGAAATCGTTTCACCGAGGTAAGGAAAACTCTTCGGGAGTGTTTCTCCGCAAGATTAATTCTTCGAATAGCCATTCTTCGATAAACAATTGTTCGAACGAGTAAATCGCGGGAAAAATATTTTCGAAAAACCAGTCATCGTGGATTTCATTTTCGAAGAAACGACGATATAAGTTTTTCTAAGTATCCTTTTACGAAAATACATTTGAAAACCTAATTAATTTCCACGGTAAAGTTGAATTGAGAATTTGCAAGTCATTCTCACGTAGTATGCCAATTATTTATCAAAGATAAAAAAATAAAATAAAATAAGAAGACAATTGTACCATGCGTTAAACTGGAGAAAATACGTCACGCTTTTTCGAAATTGAAACAAACAGAGAATGTGTGCAGCATCCTCTTTAATGCACAGGAGTGCCACACGTTGAAAAATTTTAAGACGGAACTTTAAGGATCATCGTCCATCCGTTTTAAGTACTTGCGCAGAGAATTGTTAAGCAGAGAAAGGGTTGAGAGATGGAATTTGAGAGGTATTAAGGGGAAAGGGGCACGCAGAGGCAGGTGACGACGGACGGCAACAATCGAAATAAAGTCTCACCTCCTTAACGACCACTCGTCGCCTAGATAGAAAGAGTTTTACGAGAACCGGATTAAGGAAGAAGAAAGGAGGAATACCAAAGAAGATGGAATTATTTTTAGAAATGTGACTGTTGCTATGATGCAAGTGCGTGTATGTTTTTATTATTAACCTAGTTTCCAAAAAAAATATCAAGAAATGTTGACCCCGAAGAATTGCAAATATTTAGTTTTCCTCGGTTTCAAAGAACACAGTTATTTAAAAAAATGCGCATAAATTACAGCGAAACCTCAATATAACGAGAATTCATAAAATCCACAAAAATACTCGTTCTAACGAGTACATGTAATGTCCCTAAATGAAATCCTGTATATTCGAGAAATTGACGAAGTTTTCCCTTGCTGTAATAAATTTCTCATTAGGTATATTCCGTACTCGGTCTATCGTGGTTAAAATAGTAAATTTTTAGAGTTTCAAGAATTTAATGCCTAATAGACAGTTAACAGTACATTTAAGCGCCTTGTATTCTATTCTTTAGAATCTATTGCTAAATTCAAGTTTTAAACACTTATCAAACTCGGTAATAAAAAAAGAAAAGCTTCCTCGGTCGTTGACCCTCACCTAGCATAAGCTTCACCTGGATAAGCGATTTTTCTCCGTCGATGACTGAAACAAAAGAGTTTATCGGGCGAAAGAACCATCCTCCTCCTTCGTCGCCAAAAATAGAACGAAGGACTTTGAAGTCAATCTCTCCCGTCGGCATTATTCCCATTTCTAACGCGATGCGGTTCCGATAACTGTTAACTCGTTAGGTTTATTTCTAATGCTTTTAAAGTGTTAAGATCAGAAAATTCGTTAGATGGAGAAAAACACAAATGGGGAGAGTTGTATATATATATATATATATATATATATATATATATATATATTCTTAATATGGGAGTTGAAAGACAGGAAAATTGGTTTTACGTGATTTCGAGAATCATCGAGAGAAATCCTTGTTAATGGAGAGACGGTTTAGAGGAAATATTTATCCGGATGGAAAAGGATCTCGAATTTAAGGCAGAAACACAGGCACGCAAATAAAAAAACTGGGCACGAGTTTTTTTTTTTCTTTTCTGAGTTTCTGAATTCGAACTACACGCAAACGTGCGTCACCATCAAAATTCCCAACGAAGTCGCAGAGCAGGGGCCTTTATCTCTCGTAGAACGATCCGGAATCTGTTTACGTTTTGGCAAAAATATTTATTACACCGTCTCGCGACAAAATGGGCGCGGCACGTGCTATCACAGGGACCAGGAATGCGGCTCCGTAGAGGTAACCAGTTGGGGAACCCGTGATGCAGACGTTACAGCTGGAAAATTAATGTAACGCGATGCGGAAAGTTGTCGTTCTTAGTAGGTCCTTGAGAGAAGGTGGTGCCAAAAGAAGGACCTTGAAAATTAAGCTCACTTCGCAACAAGGTATAAACGATCGATTCCTTAAACTCTATTTTGAAAGCCAAAACTAGAATGTTATTTCTGTGATAAATTTTATGTGGAGTACATCTTACAATTAGAAGAGGTTAATAAATTAATCAAGACGTTTATCTATCAATTTTTGTTAAATATTTCGAATCTACAACTTATATGGCATATATCCACGACCTAAATCGTGTTGACCCGGAAGTTCGTAAGTAACTTATCGCAGACTCTGATGACAACAACAAAAAAGCTATGGTTATGAAACAGAGACGTAGCTGAGAGATATGACCCAAGTGACTCAACACCTTACTTATGTAAAATATTTTTACTGAAAGTAATAGAGTTTGGCTCAACTTTGTGTAATATTTCTATTTCGGATGAAGAAAGAAGAGAACAAAATACTTATTGATAATTTCATTTTAAAAGGTTCACTTTAATACGACCTACGTTACTGAGTACGTTGTAGTGAAATGAAACTACCTGGTATTAAAGTGAATCTCTTAAAGTGAAACATAATATTTTTCTGTCTTCCTAGAATATTAATTTTCTCTGGGTTTTTGTTAATAATATAATTTATAATTAGAAATAACTTTAATATTTGATCATTAAATAAATACGTACTTAACTATGAGAAAATACGTACATTCTGGCATCTATTTTTCGGGAACGTACTAAGCGCCTTGCGCCTATACCAAATACCACCTTTGCCACACCCTAGCTATGGCACTGTTATGTATGGAAATAATAATATATGGAGGAAGGTTGATAATTAAAGCATAAGTGTTTGTGTGAGAGGAGAATGACTATCACAGCCACTGTAACAGGAGGTAAAAGGAGGGAAGCCCTTCAGAGCAAAGGACGTGCGTAAAAATTCGGTATCAACCGGTTTAGCGAATATAAATTATCAATAAGGAAACGAATTCACCTTACTTCTTGGTCCAAAAAATAACCATGGAGTTTTATCGGAATGAGTGGTAAGATTCGAAGGAAAGGACAGGGCGGTTCCAGTGACCTAACTGCTGAGACTTCCCGTATGAAAGTGATCGGGACTATTTGTGCAATTTATTTCCTTATAAATATAGCTGCGATCCTGAATATTTGGGCTCTTCCCCTTTGGCATGCTCCCTCCCCATCTGGGTATTTCCTCAAGGTATAAATGATTTGCGGGGTAAAGTTGACAGAGAAAAATCCTATTCCAAGAAAATCGAATCGGTTTATCTAAAAAGTTATGGTTGTTAACATTTGGTTATGACACCATAATTAAATCTTAATCTTTCACCATTACATTTAATCTAATTTCTGTCGACTTCTTAAGATGTTACGTCCTGTCTCTCTGAGGATTTATTTATTCTTTAAATATGCGCCATTACACCAAATAATGAATAAATCGAACCAGATATCAATAAAAAATGTTAATAGGAATTCAGAATTTTAAAAAAGTCCGCTACTGGATTAAAAAAGAGTTGCATTTATTTAAAATAAAAAAATCCGCTCGTTGCATCGCAAAGAAATGAGGAATTATCTTGTAATTCTATAATTTATTCATTACAAAATAACGCCTTTAAATGTTAAACGCAATGCTTATTTTTATCAGAGTTTAATATGCTTAATAAATTAAATTTTATAAACATAAAAGTTATACCGCGAAAACTGTCCTTATTTTGGTCTAGATCAAAAACCCTAGGAAAATATAGCGTAATAACTGGAATTTGGATATTTCAGGTGACCAGACAAATTGTTTTTTTTAATCTAATCCTACCCCATCATCTTCTGCAGTGTTAAGGAGCAAATGACGTTAGCCGGTTGTTAATCTTCCGCCTCTTTCACGGGACAACCGTTGTTTACTCGGCCGCACAATGTTCCCTTAATGTGTCACAAGCGAAGCACACGTATCCGTGAGGCAGGCAAGCCGACAAAAGGCTTTTAAAAAATATGAGAAAGTAAAAAGTATAGCGGACGCTTTTTCACTTCAGATGACGCCGCAAAAGAATCGGCCACTCACCGACAGCAGCGCTCCCTCCTGAGCCAAGGGGACACGCTGTGATAAACAACCCAGATATAAAGGGTTAAGAACGGGAGGGGAGAATGGGGAAAGAGAGATAAGGAGCGTATTTAATGTTCGCTTTACGCGAAATGTGGCATCTCAAATCCGGCAGAGGTCGGATTTTTAGCAGTTTTTCTCTAAATCTTATAATGCGGGGGCATCAAGAAGGCACTACGCCCTGTCCGAAGGCCGCATTATGGCACCGTACCAAATCCGCGGGCCGCATTCCAAGTTACAGGCTTTCCAAATCCTCACGATATTTCTTATACTCCGAAGATTCACTATCACCTTCCACTAGTTCGCTCTTAAACACCGTTCATTACAGAAATATTAGATTCGGTGTCGTAGGTCAGGTCCTGTGGACACACTGGAAGGGAAAGAACACTCTTCTCTGCAGAGGATGTCATAAATGAGAACTAGCAATAAACTGCGGATATTTAAAAAGTGCTGATTTAATACACTTCTTCAAATTCTTAGATTATTTAAAAGGATTTACGTGAAATGATTTATAAGATGTGCGTTTGAGTTTATGTCGTGTCAGAGTATAAGATAAATTAATACGCGAGCCGCATAAATGCTCCTCGAGGGCCTGTTTGAGACCCCTGCGATAATGTAATGGTTTTGTCCGTCCGTCACTATACCTTGTCCGCTGAGCTACTTCCCACACGTTTCAAGTTAGAGCAACCGAATTTTGAGGAATTTCTCAGTGCCATAAGTTCTTTCCGCAGGTGAAATTTGGAGACTCTAGGGCAGGGATGGAAAATGATTTTTATCTCGCGCGCCAAGAAAGTAATGCGAATCATCCGAATTGTTTTTCGCGTGCCACTGGTTTAAATCCTTCTCTAAGAAACTTTATATTTTATACAGGAAATACAAGTTTACGCGTGCCAAATAAACTCACAAGCGTGCAACTTCTGGCACGCGTGCCATGTACTATCCGCTATCCCTGCAATAGGGGCAGCCTAAGCGGTGCTGTTGGTGGTAATAAAAAACCGCCCTTGATATCAGATTCATCGGTTCGGAAGGGATGTTAAGCAGTTGGCCCTCTTGGTGCCCTTCGTAAAGAGTGGGCTAAATTACTCTAAAATACCGTAAGAAGTACAAAAATGAGAAAAGAGGAATCAAAATGGAAATAGAAAGAATGATGAGTTCAGAAAGAAAGGGATGTAAAATCAATTCGACACTCCACTACCTCGCCTCCAAAAAAAAAATTTACCTCTTTTGTAATTTCCCCATATACGTAGTATAGAGAAAGTATTGTTTCCATGAAAAAAATCGAATTCCACATTTCAACGGAAATACAGGTTTTGAGGTCCCCTGAACACGTTTTGACCGTTTTCTCGATTATGTCTGTGTGTGTGTGTCCGTATGTGTGTGACAGAAATTTTGCGTGCGCTCTAACTCAAAAACTATTCATCAGATCAGCATGAAATTCTATATTTGTAATTTTATATATATTCTTAAGATTTGAAAAGATTTTGATAACAATCGGTCAGCCGGAAGTAGCGGTTTACTCTCGTAAAATTTTAGTTTTTCTTAAATATTTCGCTTAAAACTGAAATTTTGTTAACATACGTATGGTATATAAAAGTTGTAGATATTATTTTTTTCTACGACTTTTGTTTGAACAAAATTTTCGTAAGAGGAATATTTCAAGAGATATTCAATTTTCTTCGAAATTGACGGTTAGTAGGCAGCTCGCGCGCGTGGTAATGACAACAATTGAATCGCTAGCGCTGAAGCGTGTAAGTTGAACTGTTCCTATCGCCGTATTTATTTGATTTTAGTTAACAACTTACGCACGGAGAAAGTCATGTTTTGGACACATCAATTTATTTTGCTATGATAATACAATGTCCTAGAGCAGTGATGGGCAAGAGAGCGCTCTAAGAGCACGCTCAGAGCACGACCGTAAGGGGGAGCAACGTTGAGCGAGAGGGGGAGCTAATGGAGGGAGAACGAGAGGGACGATATGGAAAGGGGCGAGGACGTGACGCAGAAGGCAGGCTTAAGGTTGGCGGGTGTTTAAATTGCATGAGAGTGGAAAGAAACTTACATGTAGTCCTTAAGTAAATTTTACAATGGAATTTGATTTAGATGAAAATTACATTGTGCTTGCATTACTTTGATTACGTCTACGTAACACCAAATCATTTATTCGCGGGACTATAGATCGCGCACTTTTGATGCATAGCGTGGCTGTGAGATTTCCATTTGAGACTCGGTTCCTGACATTGGACTTCGTTAGTTTCATGAGAGAAAAAAGCTGTTTGCAAATGTAAGTTGAGCCAAACATAGATATTATTTTGCTCGCTAACGTGTGCAGTTCGGGAAACGTGTCCTTGGAAAGTTCTCGTAGAACTGAAATAAACTCGTTCTTCTTTCATATTTGTCCTTCATTTCACGATCACAATGAAGATCAAGAAACTCGCACTGAAGTGCGACTGGGACATCATATTCATCGAGGGAATTTGATAATGGTGTCGCGAAGATTTTCATTTCTGTTTGTAATGCATTCCAGTCGTGGAATCGTTTGTTAAATTCATTACGAAGTGTGCTGAGTATTGCAGCGTACTTCTCAAGATCATGCTGCTGCAGCAAGTGTACACGAGAGGTCAGCTTTGGAAAACTCTTATTCTCTGGTTCCGATGCGCACGAAACACAATACTATTTCCTCTTGAAGCAGGCTGCGACTAATGCAGGAATGCAAGGGAAGCGCTAGCGACTGATAACGCACCTTACAACTACCTGTCAAATGCACCGCCTTTTCCACGTATGAACTACCTAGAATTCTTACGTCAAAATTTTCTGAAAGTTTCCCCCTCCGCAGCTCTTCGCTCTCAAAGTCAGAGCAAAGAGCGCTCTGGGAGCGCAACCAATCGTTTGCCCATCACTGTCCTAGAGACATTAAAACATGCAATGTGTATCAGCCGTATAAATGAAAGAACCTAAAATTTTGACGGAAAATGGACGCACTTTGAAAAAAATTGAAACGGGCTAGAATCGTGTAATAAATTTCGGAACAGAAGACCACGGTAGCTATAAAAGTAAACTGAAAAACCGAAACAAGGAGTAAGAGTGGAGATAGAGTTCGTATAAAAACTACGGGAAATGGATGCAGGAGAAACTTCAAAAGGTATTTTTTTTAAAATATTAAATAAGATATAGAATGAAGAGTAAGAGAGAGAGAGAAAGAAAGTGGAGAAAGTCGAGAGAAAGAGATGTTGGAGAATAGAAAGACGACATGCAAAGCATCACGTAGGACCACTTTTATTGAAGTGCTTTCGTTTATTAACGGCGGCAATAAAAACATCCATATCTACGACTGAGGGGTCATTCTGCTGAAAGATGTTAAATTGTATCTCGCGTCAATGCGCAGCGTGACGCAAAAAATACGGTTGCCAAGTGGAAATTAATCGTTGGTTTGCAATTTTCTCGTTTCTTTGGAGTTGCGTGTGTCTCAAAAAACAATGCGTGCGGCAACCGGTGGATAGGTGGATGAGGTGGAACAGTGCCACAGTCCACACGATCGCCTTGCCTCGCGCTGTCTGACCTTCCTTCATGACCTTGTGCGAAACGTCCGCCTGTCTGTAAGGAAATCTGTGTCCCTCGATGAAATAAGATGAAGAATTCAGCGAGCAATTCAGGAAATGGGATCATCGACATTTGCATCCGTCCGTTATGTATTCAGATTGCCTCTTTTTGCATCCATTACATACATTAGCAAATAAACCGAAAGATTAGAAATCTATAAATGAAAACAAAGGATACAAAAAAGTCCAAAAAAGAAAAAAATCTAGCAGAAGAAAAATACTACGGAGGAAAATATTCAGTAAAGGTCTAACAAAGGAAAGTCCAAATAAATGAAAAAAATCGTTAAAAGAAAAGATTCAAGGAAAGTATTATCGAACTCATTCTCCACTTTTCATGCAGTAGACAAGGGGTCTGCGCAGTGGCGTAACAATATCGTAGCGTGGGTGGCCAAATGCCAAGAGCCCCGGGGCCCGTGGGGCTCCCGAATCAATTATTTGTTATGGTAGTGGGGCCATAGATAATATTTTGCCACGGGTTTTTACGCTTCTAGTTACGCCACTTGTTCTGCGGCCAGGGAGGATATGATGATAATTCAACACAAATTTTCATATTTGTTATTAATAAAATTAAAATTACGGTCACAAGACATTTGACGGTGGAGATTACGATTAAATTTTCGGTGATACGACACTGAAGAATTTCTAGTTAACTAACGCTGTAAAAACTTATGTCTCGTCGTAGCATTTGCAACAACGATTAAAGGCCCTCCATGTAGAGAAGATTCCCGATCTCTTGTAGCAGGGTCCAAGGGCAACTCCTGTAGCCATAAGACGGTTGAATAAACCAAATTTGGATTTCATATACTACATTTCTGTCCTCGATAGCGTATCGAAGATCACTTCCGATCGGTTTTTATCAAAAAATCTAGTTCTACGATTAAAAAAATCATTAAACGGTAAAGCATATGAACAGTTAAAGTACGAAACAATCCTCATCGGTGGATATTCAAACTTTCTAGCCATTAAGAACTTCTCCTTACAATAACTCATGCGTGAATTAATACCGACAAAAATCACTGAAAATTATTATTTCATCTGATTATTAGAAATGTTTATTCGGTTGAAAAAATACAGCTGTTGATTCAGAGCAGGCGTCAGTTTTTTATGACCGAAATAAAAATTTCGGATACCTTTTACTGCCGCTTAAATCAATAAATTCATATCTCAAGCTTATTGACTAATAATTAATTTTGCGTGAAATAAAAAAAAACGAGAAGTAATCATTTTGGTGAGTAAACAGTTCCAAGGCTTCGTGTTCCTAAAAAGAAATCAATTTAAACTTATCGAAAAGACGACGTTGGAAATATTCAAAACGCATTAAACGTTCCATTCGAGCCATTTTATTACCATTTACGTCATCGCATTTCTGCGAACGACGATCTGCCGGGTGTGCGAGAGAGCTTCTAGAAGAAACTGTTCGATTCCGCCTAAATTGGAGGTCAGGAAAAGGACGCGAAAGGAGCGGAGCAAAGGCTTCCAAGCGACTCGAGCTTAATTGAGGCGAAAACATCGCCGTTTTGAAAAACTTTTTCTTCGCGCCAGATGAAACGAGCCCCGGCAGGAAACATTAATTGTACGTCTCTCTCTATTTTTTTATTTAGCATCTTACACGGTCTAGTTTATACCGAATTTTTCGTTTCGATAAAGAAAACGCGGACAAATTCTAAGTTAACTTTCTTAAAAGTCGTTTCGAAACCTGGCACGTATTCGTCGGTTATACAAACGTAAAAATGCAGTAATTTTACGTTTGATTTAATGGAAGCCCAGATATAAGGATGTCAAATGATAAAAGTGTTAGCGGGTTTTAGTACAGTAAACTAGGAAGTTTTTTCGTCATTTAAAACGTTTTCGGAAACTCTAGAAAATTAATGGTTGGTAATGTCAGCGCGAACTTAGATATGTATATTAATAACTATATTAATGAAAGCGTGAGATTTATAATGACAATCAATTTTAACTCGCCAAAATGAAAATTAATGAAATTTAAAATTTACCCCGCATAATAAGTATACAATACAATTGCAATTTGAAATTATCAATTACAGCAAGATTTCTACTGAAAAATGAAAACAATTTTAATTTTACCGATAGAAATAATTCAGTGGCATCTAAAAAAAATCGTAAAATAAATATTCCCTCCATATGAATATCTGACAGTTCCGCTGTGAGCTATAGAGAATGGAAGCTTTCCCTGGTGAATTGAAATAACTGGAAGAGTTTTTAACGCTCGGATGACGTCATCTTAATTTCTGCGTAAGATAACAATGAAGATGTGACGTATAAAAGTAGGTACATATGATCTTAAACTACAGAATTGTGACTGTTAAAACATACGCGTGATAAACTGTGGTAAATATTAAAAATAAATAAACTACAAAAATATTTTAAAACTTCGAATTTTTTTGGGTTATGGCTACTCAAAATTTTCGCGAGCACTTAAAACATGCCCGCGCCCAGGTGTTTGGAGACGAAGACAGATGTTTCCTTCGCGAAAACTTCCAGAACGACCATCATGTTACAACCCACCATATGCCCACGTTATAATCATATGCATAGAATAAAATCCCGATGCAATTTGTCACAACCATTTCAGCCAAGTGCTGCCATTTTTCAGCGAACCAACTTTTGATAGCCGAGTCTTCAATGAGACTAACCATAAATCGCAGTAGTTCTAGTCATTATACAACGCCAATGGCTTCAAACCTTTTGATTGAACGTGTAGACAGAATTCCTTGACTCGGGTTCATACACTCTCGTCAATCTTACTTCATCCTTTACGCAGAGGCCTATTTAAACTGTCACCGCTCGAGGTAGCGACTGATGCCAATCTGTGCGTTCAGTAAGCGCAATTATAGGCCTTACTCCTTATGAGTTCAAGATAGGGAATTATAGATGGATCGAGGAGCCCTACTGGCCAATAAAACATTAGATGAACAGGTCCAGTAAGGAAGGACCTTAGCCGAGGATTAGGAAATAGTGACCAGCGAAGGCATTTTATACGCCACGCGAAACTATAGTGAAAGCAACAGTAATATCGATATTAAGCCTTAAGTAGGAGCGTGGGGTCTATACGATCCCATTAGATATTTGATAAACCATAAACAACTTGATTTAATATGTTGTTATTTTTGTTCAATAATACTTGTATGTAGATTTTTTGCTCTCATACGTCATTTTAGTATATACTGTCATCAATATAATTCATTAAATAAATACGATAGACGAGATGTTAATTAACAGAAAAATAAAAAATGGGGTCATATAGACAATATGCGTACACTTGCGTGTACGCGACTACTTATGAGTTAATACTACTGATCGCTTTTTATTAACGCATTAGTTACTCAAAATGACTATCACAAAATGTAGTCTGATAAAATTTCAACGCTAAAAATTTGTTTAGATCTAATTTTCGCCAATACGATACCACAGTACGATCTTTTCGAGTAACTCCCTATGCACGGTATTATCCGATCCACCGAGACATTCGTAAACTTTTAATGCGGCCCTCCGAAGTGCTCACTACGTCTGCTGCGGCCCTCGCTCCGGACCGATGCGGACAAAACCTACGGAGATTCGATTGGCAGTTTTAAAAATAGCAACTTCAATATTTTTCATACTCCTTCATGTCGCATTTACAAGGGTATATTTCAATCCTAGATATATAAAGAGAGCTTGATCTCATTTTGAGGCTCAGGGTATTCGGGGCCCTAAAAATTTTAAAAAGTTTAACTTTGAATCACTATTAAATTATAAATAATTGGACCAAATTTATGCACTTGTTATCCTTAAAATGTGTCATATTTACGGCAATCAGCGTTTTATTTTATTATGCAATGGTAAATTAATTTTACCGTGACAATGTACACATTTTAAGAAAGTCAGCATCATTTAAACAACATACAGAAAGTCTTACGAATAAGAAAGCCCTCGGTTCATCTTTCTTGGGAGATTTCTGTACATTACGATATAAATTTAGAAATGTTTCGTTAACGCACAACATTTTTGGTCTTTTAGGGATTTTTACTTTGACACAATTCATGCATTTATCCTGAAATTAATAAGAAAAACAGGCGGATAATAAATGAATCGTAAGAATGATAATTAACTAGACGTATAACCTATTTTTAAAAGGGAAACACGTTTTTAAATTCTGTAGATGAATGAAAGTACATTGCTAAGAGAGGAAGCGTTTAAAATAATCGATATTTGAAATTGTCGCCTATAAACAGAGAATGAAAAAGTAAAAAAAGGGTTAAATAGGAACTCACCCTGGTTTTGTACACACACACACCTCCTACTTAAGAGTGTCAAGTTCGAGATAACAGACATTTCGCAGCACTGAGTCAATATTAAGTATGGAAGGAAAAATACAACGATAAATTAATAAACAAAGGATCACTTAGTTTTTAAGAAAATCGACACAAATACCCTTGGGTCACTTATGCGTCTATGAACTCCGCGTACCTGTATGACAGCTTATGAAAACGAGTGACCAGACACGGCTTCTTTTTTGCACTGACCCATACTGGGGTTCAGTTTAATGGGATATTGCCTGTTGGCCCCAGACGATGGCTACCCTTGACTCAAGACTGGAGCACAACTACAAGAGTCATATATACACTCCAGAAATTCACTAACCTCAGCTCACCATAACACGAATTAATCCTCATTTAAGTTTGTGTTTTCATAACCATTTTCTGCAATTTTATAAGAAACTTTCAATTGTTTCCGAGTCACATTTCTAATCCCTTAGATAAGAATAGTGGAAAATGTCCATTTCCATCTGCTTACTTTACGAATAAACATTTAAATACCTATCAATGTTTTTTTAAATGTGTGTATGCAATTTTGTGGAATGAAATGCGATATATATACGTGAGGCGCCGTGGCTTAGTTGGTTAAAGCGCCTGTCTAGTAAACAGGAGATCGGGAGTTCGAATCTCCCCGGTGCCTATTTTGCTATCTCGAACTCAGCATCGGACAACGAAATGAGTATTAACAATTCCAGTTGAAACTTTGTTTAAGTTCGTTATTTTTTCACAGTTGCCGGTACGACATTAAGTACCTCCTCGCCTTGTGGCATGAAAGGGGAGGGTACCTCGCTATCGCAAATCAACTTGGATGTTAAAGCTTTAAGGTGATATCGAAAAATCAAACAATACATTTACACAACAAAGCGAGTGAAACATGACTGCGAGACATTTATCTGTAACAGAAAAGGGACAGAAAATAATCAAGCTATAAAGTACCGCAATTTTATTTTTTTAAAACGATTTTAGAACCCTAATGAAGGCAAGTAATATTTTTTTTAATGGTGCTGCCGAACAAGAAAATGTAGCAAGAATAGTTTTCTCCTGTTTTATAGATGACACACGAATACATCTCATATATATGTCTTTACTTAATTCATCCAACTGCAAATTTAGTGTCTTAATTAAAGCACGTTTAAAAAAGGTTGAAATATATTTTTTCGGCGGATTCCCCTTTTTCTTATTTTTAACTTGTTATATTTTCAGCTGACAGACGACTTGAAGGGGAAAGAGAGCTATCAAGACATGAAGAAGACTGCGGAAAAGAAAAGTATACGGAGAACCAGGTTTAACCTTTAACGGACCTGTCTACGGACAGACTACCTATGATGATGATGATGATGATATTTTGTGAATTATATGTGCATGTGCTAGCCATCATCAGGAAAGTCATCAGGCCGTTGATTTGAAGTATTGTAGTAATATTCCAAGGTTTTCACGTGAAAACTGTTCGAGAAATGTTTATATTTTGTTCAATTTACTCGTTCAGGACGAAGATTAGGGCATTCAAACCGAATAATATTGTATCACCCGCATTGTCACAGCTATCACTCCGGGAAAAAGATATATATATATATATGTATATCGATAAGATACAAGAGACTAAGGGAACCAGATGGTGATCGTTTTAAAGTATACACGTTCGATACACTTTTTTAAATAATCGCGATTCTGTCGCAACCGCGCGTCATTCTTGAGATAAATAAAAAAAATAGATAGCTACAGTTCTCGTGATTTAACTGATGTAATCCAATGGCAATGCTACACGGAAATTTGTGGTGTTAATGAAAAAAAAGCTACGAAGTTTTATAAACCGTAAAGGGCGCTGCAAACTCACGCAAGAGCATCAGGTAAAAATCCGGCGACGACAAATAATTTGACATTTCACAATTCATATTCTAATGGCATCATAAATTGCGTACATTTTTCGTTTATGTACTTTATGAATAGTGTCTTTCACTCGTGTAAATGTTTGCTTGAAGAAGCTTCCATTGTTATCACCTCGGATAACATAAACACCCAAATTTGGACGAAGATGTCAAAACAAGGGGTAAGATGGCGGGTTACTTCACCAATATAATTCCATTCAAAATTGGAAATATGACGAAAACTCGAAAGATGACGGCAAAGATTTGTATAAAATCGATTTATATGCCGCAACCGTTGAGAAGAGACGGATAGGAAACTTGCGACGGAACAGTTACCTGAGATAATCTCGGTTACAAAGTTATTTAATCAGATTAGATTAGTCTGACGAAGTTGTAAAAATGAAACATCTCAGAAAACATTTCATCATAATGGTCGAGAGCAAAAGCGTCCTAAATATAAATAAAATGAGTGCATATATAAAACTCTCGAAATTCGAACGCAAAAATATTTTTATATTCCTTTCCTTCATTTTAGAATTTATATTTTGGAAAAAATTTCGTTGGCAACATTTAGAAATGTAGGTCCAAAACAAACTCCTCACCCTCACAATTATTAATTGTTATCCTTTCATTTTTTTATAATCTCGATTCTATGAGCCATAAATACGGTGCATCAACAGTAAAACTGTATAAAAATATCTTTGGGGCAGAGGCATAAATATGTCCTCCCACAACGGTGAAATAACGGGAATCATAGGGAAATAAACTACGTAGAGATCCGAAATCATACTTATGATAGCGTCCAAGGGCTTTCAGAAATACGTCTTCCGAAGGAAAACATCGAGGCGTTGTTGATTTCGGTGATCCCTGCAAAAACAAATTGAAAATTTTGTTTTTACCCAGTGTTTGTCAAGTTTTCACGATTTTTAGAGAAGATACGTCGTTTTCTTTATCTTCACGAAGAGGCATTATCATCTCCAAACTGATTGCACGATCGTGATAAAACCTAGAAAAGGTTTGCGCGTGCGCAATGGAAACCACAAGGTCTTCGATGAAGAGGTGCGTCTCACGACAACGTAACTAAACGACCCAATCGAAAATGCACACCACGTAGAGAGAGAGAGAGAGAGGGAGAAATATTTTCTCATCTTCTTCTTCTTCCTCCTGTTGCTGCCCAACAACACCTCGCTATCTCGTCCTGACCTTGCGAGGAGCTATATAGCCAAGTCACCAGCACAAGAGCGTTCACTGCCTCCGCTGCAAACGGGATTTTTGATAAAAGGAAAACTCAGGCTCATAAAAAAAACGACTGCGTTGCCATTCGATGCCACAAGGTGCAAATCCTACGTGTTTCGATGCGGCGATGCTCGTGCCTTGTTAACTTCTTTCAAACGTTGCATGATTTATCCTCCGTTAAACAAACAAGTTCGCCATTTGCGTAAAGTAAATAATCTTCCGAATGATTTAATTTTTTTGTCGATCTGGAAATTGCATCTAGAATGTACACATTTAGCGATGTTTTGTGCTGCGAACAACATGTAATATATTATGATGTTACACTTTTAATTTATTCCAGACTATGTGAAGAAAGAAAAATTTTGTATATATTTTGCGTCATAGGGCGAATAAAACCAATTATATTTATCAAGTAGCTAGTTTAGTGATATATTGATTATTGAAATCCCATTGGGTCCTGAGGTATTATTCTACTGAGAGAAATGTTTTGCTCCTCGACTTAATTGACTGAAAATACAAAACCATACTAACCTAACATAAAAATGAATTATTATACAGAAGTATAATCGGATTATTGTTAATTTAATCTGTGATATCGTCAACTTTCAAATGCCTAATGAGCAGTAAAGTAATGTATCGCATGTTTCATGTGTTGATTAATACAGAATAAACGCATTTTAAATCTTTTCCCAGTAAATAGGGCACGACGAAGCTGGTGAAAAATAACTTTTAAAATAAATATTTTTTCGAAACTGCATGTATTTTTATTTATAACGAAATTTCACTCCAAAGCGATGGAGGAAAAATACTATTCATAAAAATTTCCTTTTCGAAAAGCAATAAACACACTCTCCCATATTCGCCGAATCCTTCATATCACGACTGCATCAAACCGTAATTCTTCGTAACATTTTTACCCCTAAAACAGGATGAGTCAGTTAAATCAACGATCTAATTTGATCGAATGATACCTCAAAAGAGTTGTACATATCAACGCAGGTTATAAATCCTTTAAACAAACATTTTATCGTATCAATGGTTCGAACTTTCATGCACCGGCCGAGATTACAGAGGCTTTCCTTTTTGCGCTTTCTACTTTGAGAACGTGTTCCACCCACGTTGAAATAACGTCAGAATGCTCCATGTCGAAATCTTCAGTGATGTTCTCATTGCGTTGACGGTAGAAATTCCAACATGCGCTCCTTGTTTCTTAGCTTCAGAATTATTATTTTTTTGCTAGAAACATCTTGATATGTAAATTATCGTTGGGTTTGTCTTCTTGGCAAAGGCTGTTGAAGAATCTCTTCCAGAGTATTCATGCTCTGACATAAAATTATTTTAGTTAATTAGAATGGTTGCTCTTCGTTGATCTCAAATTGATCCTCGAATCCGTTTTATCAGCAATATTATCATACCTAGTTTGCTGACAACGATCGCACAAATTGGAAAAAAGGAGAATAGTAAGTACCATTTATTTGCAAAACCACTATGAAGAACGCTTAGTATTAGATGGAGGCAACGTTATGATAAATCAATTTTTTATATTAATAAATTCATATCCTCCCTATTTGAGAGAGATTTCTGGTGCGAGTAATGCAGCTACGGCTGCTTGGGTCATGGTCTAAGAGTTAATTAAGGATTAAACAATAATTACGGATTTAACAAAATATTTACAATTTAAGGTCACGAGAAAACATTTTTAATAAATATTTATTTTGAATCAATAAGTAAATAAAAACCTTTTGCTTTATAAGCATGTAGAAATAGAAATTGATAATTTCAATGATTCTTAGTGCAGCGGTACTCAAACAGAGGTACGCGCACCATTGCTGCAGCATTAGAACTTTTTAAGCGAGTTTTTTTTGTTATTTCCTGAGAATTAAATCATTTCACCTCTTGCTTTATATTTTATAATTTGTTTTCGCCATTTCCACGACTTTACGTCACACTAAAAAGGGTACTTCATAAACTTTTACAAAATATTTTATAGACAGGATGTAAAGAATGTCGCAAATATTTTTGCGATGAGCACGAGAAAATTTTTGGAACCGGTCTTAATGGGCCTCATCTGTCGTCGGATCCCTACGCGTGGTAATGGCAGAGCATTTTGATAATACCTTTATCTTTTATAAAAACGTCTGATTACGCAGGGAACTGTAGATGACGTCTCTCATTTCAGGAACAGAAGATAGTATATCAAAAAACAAAGTTACGATCGACAATTACGAAGCATTAAAAATTAAACGCATCAAGTCACTATTGAAACTAACACGGAGTAATACATTACTACAGCTTGTTCTCCCCAAGGTTTAAAAGTCAAATGTATAATATAACATTTTCATTTGATCAAAAGAAACGCGTGCACAAACAAAGAGCGATTGAGGTTGCAGCAATTAAATACCAATCAGCACGTCATAATAGCACGCCGACTTTCATGCCGGTAAAAGCCTTACTTCCTTATCTTCCCAACGAGTGTGCGGGATTGGTTTAATAGCAACTTCACAGCGTCCAATCTCTCTCTCTCTCTTGCTCGCCATTAAAGAAACATTGCCGCTTTCCTCGCACACGTTCAGCCCCGCCTCCTAATGGAACATTTCGAATTATGGATGACGCAATCAGTCTTCATCTACAAATGCATCCCAGAATCTCCCAAGTCCAAGTGGTGTAAACCTGTTTCTGAAAACCGATTAATTTTTTACGTCTTTTGAAATTGCCCATCTCCACGCCTGTACTCTTAAAAATCGAATTTTCCAAGCCCTTACGGAAGATGGTTCCGTCAATAAAAAAATATTATAAATACAGATAACTTTTGACACGATGCCCTAAATGAAATCCACGACGTGATTTTATCCGAATAAATTACGCGTCTATCGTCATGAATGAATTTAACCCCTTTCGTTTCTTATTATGTTCTAAAATTAATGGGAATCTATAAAATGGTAAAATAATAATAGATGTAGTTCGATGATAGAGCCCCTTGTTTGTAGTCACACACCCGACAGGTGAGCGTGGCAGGTTGCCTATCCTCGCGAGAAATCTCGAACCTACGTTTGCAGTCGATTCATTATTTACAAATTTTTAAAAATTAAATCGCCCAAAAATAATATTAACTGTAGACACCAATTACTTCATATTACATAACTGGATTATATTCTATGCGTTAAATGTTACGAAGGATATGGGAGTATAGACCAATGGAGGTGCATTAGATCAGGGTTTTTCAAACTTTTTTTTTCCGGAGCTCAATAATAATAGAAAATATGTTCTTAGGTCAATCAAAATTATACCTTATAAATTACTGTTAAGTAAGAATTTCTTAGGATGTATTTAAGATCAAAACGGTTCAATTTAATAACCTTTAAATATCATTAGTTGATTTTGAGTGTTTTGGCAACAATTTAGCATAAATTTTGCATAAAAATATTTTGGATTGACCCTTCTTTGAGGCACTAATTGAACGTTTTGCGGCCCACCGTTGCGCCGCGGCACATGCTTTCAAGAAACCTGCACTAGATCAAAAAATTTCCTGTGGAAAGAATTCATGATTGAAGGCAAAAGAGTAAGAGAAAGGTTTCAGCTGATGGACTACTTGAAAAGGAAAGAGAGCTGCTTAGAATAGAAGAAGGTCGTAAAGAATGGAATAATGTGAAGAACTTGATTTAACATGTAATCACAGAGCTGTCTGTGGGCAGAATGCTATTGCTAGTAATGATAACTGCTTAATTACTTTATTTACCGATATATATGTATCCTAACAGATATGACGATAAATGTTGTCTGAAAGTTTCTATGGCTTAAAATTCAAATTTATCGTAATAACAATATCGTGTTCATCTCAGTTTATATACAATAAAAAAATACGATGTCATAATATACTGGGTACTGATTACTAATGGAGTTTTGATACTTTTGAAAAAAAATTGCAATAAAACGAGTAATCATGTAACATAATATAGCATTAGCATATATTTATAATTCTATTTACACATGGAAACTTGTAATATTGCACTATAGCAACTCCCACAAATTAACTTTTTAAAAACAAACCAGCATGTAACATTACAAACACACTCGTTGGCTTTTCATTCTCACCAATATATATATATATATATATGTACCTGCGACTCCAAATTTTATAAAACAACACAGACACATCAATAATACTTTCCTGATGCTCACAAAAAAAACTACAATCAAAATATTCTCTCTTTTTAAATCTCTGCCCTCTCGTAAGCGGTTACAATTAAAAAAAGTAGTTCATCCGCTCTCTTTGCACTGACTGAAGAGAGCGCTAACAACTACACAGTGTTTTAGTGTTTTATTAGTAGTAGTAGTATTATTAGTAGTAGACATAGAGTTTCATAAATATTTACTCTTGCACGGATGCTTGTATTGCTTTCAATTCTTTAAAATTTGTAGAGTTAGTTTGTAAGCTGAAAAAACACATAGAAGAAAAGGGAATGAACAGCTTCATAATATAAAATGAACCCTTAAAAAGTTGATAATTCATGAACCTCACCTGAGCGGGGTGGGGGATCCATGGTTGCTGTTAAAAACAAGAAGACACTTAGCTGCCGTGTCTTCATCATTGGTTTTGTGCATTAAGTTATAAGTGAGAAAAAGATAAAGTCGTTTTTTTTTACTTACATAAATTATAACCGGTTAATGAGTTTTTTCTTTATCAAAAAGCCAAGCCCTTAACGTATTCATTTTTCAAAGTTAGGGTTGGGAAAATTACTGATTCCACTGGCTAAAAAATAACTCTATTGGCTAATTCAAACTCTAATTGATCAGAAGAGAGTTATTGAAAAAAATAATGAAGATAAATCCATATTCTGGATCAAAGATATAGGAATTTCAAGTACGTTAGCAAGCTCATCTGAATCCACTACTGCATCGCGTTCATAGAGCGAGATTAATCGATAATCACTCATGGGGTAGGATCTTTTTTTTTAACAATGTAATTAACTACGTCCATCATGCTTCATTATTAGTGTAGAACACTGAATAGCAGAAAGTGATTCGATTAACATTAAAAAGTTTGCTATATATATTTTCTTGATTCCAAAAAAAGAATTAACTAACAGAAAACAATTTAAAAGGGTCAAGTTGACAGTGTTGAGGTGGTTGTATTTTTATATATGTAAATATATATACATATATATATATATATATATATATATATATTTACTTATTTATATGGAAGGGAAATGACTCTCATATTCACACATGCTCCAGTACGTGTGCTTAGTATCACAGTCAATGAGGAATAAAAACAATGCTTTTTGTCCTTTTAAATGTCTTTTTTATCACCTGTGTAAAACTTTTTTTTTAAACTTCCATAATACTCTTGTCAATACACAGAAAAATCACTCATTGTGTACACATCATTCATACCTGTGATCTCCATTCAGCCACCTTTTATATGCCATTCTGAATAATTTAAAACAAAGCTTATCGTTGTAAGAAGAGTGATGAAGTCACAAACCAACATTAGTGGTGTGCATACGTTCTTTTTTATGAATAATCTTATTACTTTTTTTGTCGGTTGATTAACTAACAGCACAAATTATATACATACATACATACATACATATATATATATATATATATATATATATATACACATACACATATATACATATATATACATATATATACACATGGTGACCAAGATGAATGTGAATACAAATTCAATAAGAATCCTACAGAGGGCAGTTTCATCTTAACGTGAATTAAAGCCAATTTTTTTCTATTTACCATTTTAAAACTGTGCTTTTTTGTACTCTTTTTTAATAAATGGACACAGACCATTAGTGTGTGTGTGTGTGCATAGATGACTGACCGATCCCCAGCCAATTGCACCCAAAAATTAGGTTTCTACCATTTTGCTCAACATTATTTTTTTAGTGTCACCGTGCAATTCCAACATCGACAACACTAGCTTTCATCCAACCTCATATTTCCATTAAAAAAATGCAATCCATCCCTAAAAACTCAACTAAGAAAATGCCTTTTCGAGTCATACTTTCGACTCCCAATCACAGACCACACGCTCCAAAATCTTTCACTTCCTCCTTTTTTCATCTTGAGTTCCAAAAAATGCATTTTTTATACGTGTCCTCTCGTAATACACCTTTCTTTCTTTCGAATTTGTTCAAAAACAAACGAAACTTTACTCTCGAAAGAAAACAAATGATTTATTGTAATTTTTTAACTGCCAAAGCTTTTATGTTATGAAATAAACCATCTGAGAACAAGCCTATCGTGCAACCAGCCTCCGAGAAAGAGAGGGAAGCCCATAATGCACCAGAAAAAAAACAATATTTTTTCCACGAGACAACATCTTTTACAAAACAAAAACGCCTTCGCCTTCTCATTTCATTTCTCTCTCGAAGAAGCCAAAGTCTCTTTCCCACTTCTTCAGTTTGGAATGACATACATAAAGAGTCAAAAAGGAGGATTTTTTAAAACTTGGAGAACAGACAAAAATAATCGGGCGACCCTGTAAAACAGCGGATCGTAGGAGTTTAGCATTTTTAAAAAAGATTTTGCGGACTCGAAAAAATAACTTTTTTTTCTTTAAAACGATTGAGGCCGTTTATCCCTCGCAAAATCATAGACGCAAGAGAGGATTCTCGGTTCTCTAAAACGTTCTTCTTTAAGGCAAAAAAGTTTTAAGAAAAAGGACAGTCCGATAAGTTTTCCGGATGGAGGGAGAGAGTCGAGAGGGACAATTTTTTTTATTCTGAATAAATGGCCACCCAACGTGGGACTCCCACACATTTACGCTTCAAACAAACTATCAGTCGTTGACCATTCAGTCCAAATACGCAATCATCAATATGCTTTCATTCCAAAGACATTCACACCCCCTTTGGATTAGCGGGAGAAGCCCACGTCAGTATCACACGTCTCCTCGACACTCCCTCTCCGATTCCATCTTTTTTTTTTTTTTACTCGACCTATCCCACATTTCTCTTCTCTTTTCACAGCGCAGACTCAATCTGCTTAAGCTCTTCCCTAGAAACGGGTGTGGCCGCCGTCTCCTGGATATGCGGGACCAATTTCTCATCTGGTCCCTCTCCGGTCTTCTTCTGCGGAGTCCCTATGGCACTTTCTCTCCTCCCTCCATAAAGGCTGCTCCCATCGGCCGCGATGCTGCTTCCGTCATCGTATCTGTCCCTCCCTATGTTGCTCCCCGTGTCGCCTTCCTCGCCCTGCTCCTCTCCTTCCTCATCCTCATCGATGGGCGCGAGGACGTCCGTCATCTGGGGGGCTTCTTCACCCTCCACTCCGCAACAGCGGCAGCGTCTGAGCGCCGGAGCTAAGAAACTTGCCGCGGCAGATGCCATGAAAAAACTGGCAGGACAGATAAATTCCAATTAAAAAAGTTTGCAAATTGAAGCAAATAAACGGAAAAATATCTGACTTTTACGGAATTGATCACAGTTAGTGAGGAAGTCAAACTCTGAAATATAAATGACTTCATACAAATAAATCAGAGTGTACATGGTGTCCGAGAAAGAGTGGCCACATTTCAAACATTTTTAATGAGAAAATGAATAAAGCTACAAGAGAACAGTTTTCACCACATGAAAGCCGAACTCTGAAAGTTTCATACACGCTACTTCTACCGAGTGTGCATGCACCGAATTAAGAGAAAGATACATTTCGGAGACCACGTGGCAGTTGCTCTGACCATGGCGTCCGATCGGCAGAAGGCTGTGTGTGTGTGTGTGTAGTGGATGACACATTCATGCACATATCCATGCACGCTCAGTTTTTACAAGTTTGGGTCTAAAATGGCGCTTATGTAAATATTATACAATAAAAATTTTTAATGCTATAATGTCATCATTCGGTGTGCCACGTGCCCAGTTGCGTGCAATTTTTGATGCACCCAGTAAAGGGTTAAATCTCACTAATCCATATTTCACTTGTTTTCCTTGAGGGGAATAAACATTAGTTAGTGGTCTTTTATATATCTAAATATATAAATTTTTGTATCTAAATATCCTCAACCTAAGATGATTTTGACGAAATAACATAATTGGAGGCATGCGGTACTATGGTATTGCAAAAGAGACAATGATAAGAATGCAATCACATATAATAAGCCATATAGAAATTCTTCCACTAACTAAAGTATTTAGAAAACATATATTGGTACCACCCAAGAACTTCCAATTCTGGCCATGATGTGGCACTGTGTGCTTCAGTTGCTTACAATATTTATAGATGCGATGTCTCTTCCATTTTCATTCCAGGCGGAATGGATTTTTCCCGAGTGTATGCAACAATAGGTTCTTCACTACTCTTTTGTTATATGCGAAGGAAAATTTAAAAACCACACAAATGGGGCCTATTTAGCTTGCAAACTGGGACTGAGGGATAGGTTCCATTTAAGGCACTCGTTATAACTTTCACACGAAACGTAATTGTTCACAAAGCTTGCAAGCCTATTTAGGTTCCATTTAAGGCACCTGTATTAACTTGCACACTAAACATAACTGTGATGGCGCTTTTTTCGCTCGTCAGGGTTTAAAAATGATGGTTGGGTTGTTGTAATCTCTAATTTAAATAAATTCCATTCTGCCTGGAATAACAACAGAAAAAAACATTGCATCTGAGCGAGCCACTCAGTGCCACGTAGCAGCCAAAATAAGATGTTCTTGGGAGGCAGAACGGCATGCATAAGAAGTGTCATCTAGTGGATAAACATTGAGCTAGCTTCTGCGAACCACTTACTCCTTAAATACCCATATACCTATTTAAAATAATGATTTGGGTGAATGATATTTCAAAAAATTTTGCTATGAAGAGTTATTTTGCTGAAACGAAAGCATTAGCTGATAAGTTGAATCTTAATTTAAGAAGTGTTATAAAGCATATTACAACAAAGAAAAGTTTTGACATCTTAGAATTTGATTGTACTAGCTCACAATTTTCAATAAATCTGCTAGACTTGAATAATCTAATTTTTTTCAACATGCACACATTTTGAAAATTAACTTACCCAGCAGCCATAAAGAATGGAACATCGTAACTATGAGTTAAATCATAAATAACCCCAGCTAATGGAGATCCAATTACTGCTGCAGCCCCTCTGAACAGGATTAGAAGTCCAAATGCATTTGTCAACTTGTCAAGTCCCAAAAGATCCACAAGTATAATTGATGTTAAAGAGATGTAACCAGCTGAAAAACAGATTCAATAAATTTTTAAATTACATAGATAAGAATGACACAGTTCCTAAGGTTAACAATAAATAAAACAAAATAACATCCTATATATAATTTCTGAAGTGTCCCCCCTCCCCCCTCTATCTCGAAAACCGTTTGCCGTAGAGATTTGCAGTAAACTGCGTTTTGTTTCTACAGGCAAGGAGGTCCCTAGAAAACTATTCTCAATTTCCTAAAGTCCCGGGTTCAATTCCAGGAGATAATTATATGTTCCCATAAGTTTTCACGAGATTTTCGATTATTCAGAGTGCAAGGTTTTTTTCCTTTATTCACTAAAATTCCTAAATATAACCGATTTTCTCCATTTTTGATTTATTCGACGGCTAAAACTCTAAATTATCTTATTCTTGCAATGTTTATACCCTATGCAGTCGAAATTTTCGGAAATACACAATCGTTTTTGATATTTTGCAGATTTTTTGTTCTCCTTCGGGACGTTGCCAAGTCGACATTAATTGTTGCCTCTGATTCAATTACCATCGATTAAATGTTCATATTGACTTAAAAATGGAATCCTTAAGTTAGTAAGATCATTATACGCTACATTTTTGCTTTAATTAAAGTTTCATTGTTATAAATATAACAATGGATGAATTCATTAAGATAATGATTTAACTCGAGAACATTCAGTAAGATTATTGTCTGTGACTAGGATGCGTTTATCGTAGATTGTGGTAGAAAAGCATATTTATTTTTTTAAATACTGTATCTGAGTATTCAACCTTTTGGAAATACCAAATGTGTTTGTTTTCGTGACTGAAGCGACCAAGAATCCCTGTCAGTGGAAATACGCATAAGACTCTGACATTTCATTACGAAGGCTTTGGTGAGGAGGAATCTTTCTAAACCCCAGTAAGTTTATACTCCGCATTATTCTACAATCAATTGTTTCAGCGCTTACTTTTTTAATACTTTCGCCTGGCTTACGTGGATAAATAATTATTTTTTGTGGCGTCGCTTTTACAAGAGTTATGTTTTGTGATTGATTAAGTGGATGACATTTCCTGTAAATTACAGAAATTTCACATCTTTCTTTTCCCAATATTTGCTTTCTTTGAGGTGTTAATTGTGAGTTATCCAGTTACAACAACAAGAGAGAGAAAAAAAGCCTATATGAATGAATTTTGTTGTATGTGATAATCACTAAAGAAGATTGATTTTAAGAATCTCTCACAACTTATTCCTGAGTAATAAGGTAAAGTGTTCCTCCATTTCATTACGAACAAAATCTCTGAAAAAGCATAGAAACACACGTAGAATAAATGTGAAATGATTTTTCAGTCACCCTTTAAGTGGATATACATATAAACCTTAAACCACGCTCTGCCATTTTATTACGAAGGCTTTGGTCAGAAGGAATCTTTCTAAACTCCGGTAAGTTTTAAATCCTTTGCATTATTTTACAATCTACTGTTTAAGTACATAATTTTTTAATACTTTCGTCTGATTTAAGTGGATACATCATTTTTTTTGTAAATCGCGTTTACATAATTTTGGAATTGAGATTATTATATGACATTTCCTGTAAATTAAGTATACTTCACATCTTTCTTTTTCCAAAATATTCTTTCTTTGAGGATGTTAAATTGTGAGTTGTCCAGTAAATAATTAAGATTAAGAACTGTTATCAAAAAATGTTGTGACAAAAATTTTTGTCATTAATAGAATTAAATATAAAAATGGAGATTTAGAACAGTTATTACTACCATAATTACTTACTTCTCAGACTTCTTTATGTTTTTAATATATTAATTGAGCAATAACCACACATACATTGTATGCATTCAGTGGTTTTGGCTCAGAAAGATCCAGTTTGACTCCCGGTCTTAGCAGTTCTATTCTTCTGTTTCCTCATTTCACATCACTACAGTTTATGCCTGTCACGTAAGTATCTTCCGATCACTAATCATTTCAATTTAATTACTGTGCCGCATCAATTTACTCTCTACCATAACTTATAAAATACAGATTTCTGATTACCTACGGATAACATTTTTTTAAATATGCGCACACTGCCTTTCCCTCAGTGAGATTCTAACATGCAAACCTTACATTGGGAGTAAAATATCTAAGTATCCTATACTGTGTAAATTCATTGCTAGAGTAAAATATGAATTATTAACATCAACTTATTTTACAAACATTAATTTTTTTATGAATCAATTTAAAATTAAACGCGCAAATTTTGCGTGGGCTCAGCTAGTATTAATATTAATTGTACTAACATGGCAATTCCACAATATCATTCCATCAACAAACTTTCTAATGGAAATTACTTTAGTGAATGAATATCCAATTTTTATAAAATATGTTATTGTATACTGTATTTGGAAGAAAATAGATAACAAAAATGCAAAAGGTGAGACTAAAAGCTTTCAAACTGACTTTTGCGGACTATGTAGTAATAATGCACAGTTATCAGCACTGCATACCTTGTCTGTGACTCTTTGTTGAAGATATTCTATGAAGTCACATTTGTATGCTATTTCTGATCATAACAGATGAACAGCAATGGATAATTTAAAGACAAAAATATTACTGCATAGGAAAGTAATGGTAAGTATATTCAAAATAAATTTGGAAATAAAAATGAACAATCAGAAATTAAATATTAATACTTAATAATTAATATTAATCATTAAACATTACTTTGCATGCACTAAAGATATCATTCCAAAGTAAAATCGAACATTAAATAATATTGTAAAAAAATAATTATATCCAGTAATGAGCCCAGTGTTTCTCAAATGAGGTGTTATTAGGCAATAGTAATTGTAAGGAATGCACAAATAAAGTTATTAAATAAATAAAACAAATGTTTAAAACCATTGAGCAGCTACAAGGGCAATAAACTTTCCTATCAGAAATTGGTATTAATGTAGTACCAATGCATAAATGCATCCTAACACTGTGATACCCATTATGTATAAATATGCAACTGTGTTTGAAGGTATGGGTTCTTTGAATTTCTGTTTATCTTTGAAACCAGCACATTCAAAATAAGTCACAGAATATTACTGGATGAGTGAGTGATCATCCACACTTTGTGATGCATCTTTACTTACATACCTGGATATTCCAGAGTACATGAATGCAAAACTAAAAATCTACCATATATACTCATGTATAACGCACAGTTTGAAGACCAAATTTTTAGGTCATAAAGTAGGGGTGCACGTTATACATGGGTAACACTTCTGCGCACTTAAAATCAGAAATTAAAGTGTACCTACCTTGCACCACATTCTCGCTTTTTAGGTGAACCAAGGGGAAAACCATGCTAATTATCAATAATCCATGTTAAACATATATTAATTATATGTATAGAACATCTAATTACTTCTATACAGTTATAATTCCATCCTCTCCAAATATTCTGCATTTCAATAACTCATCAGCTGATTGCTGTAGTCTTTGCAAAATCGTCAGGTAGACTTCCCATAAAACACACATCGAAAACAAAAAACATAGAATAAGCATACTCATAAAATTTTAATTAGTTAATCATTATATTATGTATAATTAACAATGTAAGTAATTTAAAACCCATAGAATGATGTGTATGAACTTAATCTTACCTGTTGTGTTTCCAAATTTGTTTGTTAAATTTTCGCATTATTCCTTCTATTAAACTGTTTTAGAATGAGCTAGGAAAGAGAGAACCAAAATCCACTATAAATCAAAACTCTATCTATTTTATAGATCCCTTTTTGTCTGATTTAAAAAGATTGGCAGCAGTGGCACTGCGGCTTTCTATGCGGCACCAGTTTGGCCAACTTACTTTATGAAGTTGCTGCCATCTCAACTGAATCGCTTTCATTATTGATAAAGTCTCTCTAAAACATAATGTGGAGCTTATTGAACATAATATTTATGGGCAGGTCCACAGTGGCACACACAGGATTCTCTCAAGAGGAGGTCTAAAATATTTGCCAAAGTTGTATGCAAGTTACATCTATGTCACATATTGCATTGTTAATTATATTTATGTTAAAAACAAAGGGGGCAAACCATCTCCTATTCCTTTCTGATGATGTTCATGAACCCCGATTTAAAATAACAATGTATGTTTCCACAGTTTAGAAAAATCACAATTTTCCAAGTGGGAGGGTCCAAACCTGGTGGACCTTCCCCATGTGTACACCATGGTAAGTCCAAGCATTTTAAAATTGTTAATTGGCGATAATTTAATGCTTTAACATATTTATTTATGGTACTCAAGTTAATACTTAACATGACAATATAATTTTGTTCTTATACTCTACAAAAATCAAGGGTGCTCGTTATACATGGGATGTAAGAAAAAGTCGAGATTTTTTGGTAAAAAGTATGGGTGCGCATTATACATGAGAGTGCATTATTCATGAGACCATGTTGTACATGAGTATATACGGTACGTTTTTCAACTTCAAAAATTACTTTTTGTGCATCAGATTTGCCAACTAAGATACAAGTTATGTAATTCTGAAATTTTATTAAGCGAACCATTGTTAACTGAGAGAAATATTTTTACCTTAAAATACTTACAAATTGCAATTCCAAAAGCAATTGACATTGCCACAAATGCAGGATAACTGGTGCAAAAAGGTGTAACTGCAATGGATATTCCAGATCCCAACAAGCATAAGTTGTTCAGAAGTAAGGAATCAACTTGAGGAAGATCAGCCACATACCCACAAGCAACCCTACCAACAGTATTTGTGATTCCAATGATGGACAAGAGGAATGATGCGGAACCAGAATCAATGCCCTGTTGACCCAAATTGGATAAAAAAATGAAGAAAATTTATTATATTAATGAAACCACTGATTACTTCTAGATTATAGATATTTCAGCCATCAATTAAATGTTCTCTTCAATACCAACTAAAATTATTGAATAAACTAATAATGGCAACATCCTTATTTATTTTTCTGTAAAATTTCAATGCATAGAAAAATATAATTAATATTTTAAGTTATATGTATGACATAGTTTTAAAGGTAGACTTCCAAAATTAAATTAAAATGAAAGATGACTTTGAGAATTTATATACCGTATATACTCGTGTATATGCCGACTCCATGTATAGTACGACCCCTGATTTTTTGGTGAACAAACCTGATTTTTTCATATATCTCGTTTATAGTACGACCCCAGCTTTCCGCCTGTGTTGATATGTTTCGTTTCGATAGCTCGATGGTTACGAGCGAGATATATCGAACGACCTTGATTTTCCACACCACCATAGAATAGACCGTAAATGTAAATAGTATTTCTTGCGAGAACACTAAAATTCGGATAAGTTAAGTATCTTACTCCTAAAACATTTAATAAAAAGTGATATGAATAATGATTGCACAAGATGAAATAAAATCGTTTCAATTCTAGTACGTCTGGATTACGATCCACGTACGTAATGGTTCCACTCGCTTATCTACTTAATAGGTAGGGATAACGGATAAAAAGAATTTACTTTGTAATATTCCACAGTCTTTATTGTTTCTTCAATCACACACCGACCGGTTTCCACTACAAAATCATTCTAATGGTGTTACTAACCGACTTAACACCTTTAGAATGACTTTGTAGTGGAAACCGATTGGTGTGTGATTGAAGAAAAAATAAAGACTGTTGAATATTACAAAGTAATTTCTTTTTTCTAAGATGTCGAAATTCCATAAAGTTACGCCGTCTATGATACTTTTAGTCCAACTCGTTCCAATTCATCCCTTGTAAAAAGACACAAACAAAGATGTACATACATAAAATTCAAGAAAGGAAGTGCTCGTAAATCTTCACTTATATCTAGTATTTGTGAATTTGAAGTTGTATATATGAAAAAGATTCTACTCTTCACGAAGCAACATAACAACGATAAAGGGCCTCACTGTTAAGGTTAGCCTACCATTAGAATGCGTGCCGGGGCATAACTTCACCGAAAATGCCTGTGAAGATACATGAATTTTAAATCCTCAAATGCATTACTCGTGTATAGTACGATTCCCAATTTTTGCAATAAAAATTTGGTCGTAAAAACTCATACTATACACGAGTATATACGGTATATCTTTTTCATAATCGTTCATTGATAATTTATTGGCTGTTTGCAAATATAAATAAGGTAAAAATAAGATGATGGTATAATGCAACTAGCTAGAACATGAAAGTGATTAAGTAAATTTTCCATTCTGACAAATAATCATACTATTGATTGGATAAACAACATGCAAAAATAACACGTAGCATTTCAACAGAAAGCAAACATTTTCAAATCATTAGAAAATTAATACCAATGGAAGTAAGTTATGAGAACATTTATTTTTACATGATACTTAACAATTGTAAATATTGATGGTTAAAAAAAATTAACTTATATTTCATAGACATCCCTGCCTCAAATCTAACCTGTTGGATTGCAGCATCTACCAGATAAACAAATGGTACATATAGCCCAAGCATTCCAAACACATTGCTAATTCCAATAAGAAGGAAGACAGGATCACGCAGCAGAGATACATCCAGCATGGAACTGAGGGCTGACTTGAATGCTTCAGGTAATGGCAAACATGGGCATATATCAGCTAAAAGAAAAAAACAATGATTAAATGAGCTAGGAAGTTATTACAAAATTCATAATAACAGAAAATTGCTTCATATATTTATAGAATAAAATTTAACTTTATTATATTTTCATTACTAACGTGGTGGTTTCTCAGGATCCCTATAAGCAGCAGCTCTGTTATATTCTGTGTCAACCTCTGCACCAGCTTGGAATTTTGGTAGCGAGAGAACGCTCTGGCGATAGGCAGTGAGTGAACGTTGTGATTGGTATTCTGGAAGGTTGACCACTGAACCGGAATAAAAAATGTCCTTCCTTGACATGGGGCGAATAAGATGCTGTCTCACTGCTTGTACTGCACTTTCCTTTGAGGTCATGCTTTCATTATCCACCTGACAAATTTTTAAAAATTAAAAAATTTACCAAATAAACGAACCTCATATTTTATGAATGCTAATCATCCAATTAGAAGTCTTGCATCAGCTTGGGTCCACTAACTGGGACCATCTGAAAAACTGACCATGCCTCAGACCCCTCAACACTCATTAACTCAGATTAATACTCCCAACCTCAAGACCCATCCCCAAATCTGAGCTCGGGTACCTTTACCCTCGCAGCAGGGGAGCACTAGCCAACTACTTCTTTTGCAATAAAATTTAACCATTTTATGTTGTTAACTTACTGCAATATTGACTCGAGCATCAAATTCGGGCGAATGTGCTGATTAAGAGCGTCGCTTTAACAGAATTCTATGATAAATAATAAGATGCTCACATTTAATCTTGACACCCATGAATACCAACCTCAAAGAGTTTTTGAAAGCAGTTATGACTACTCATAGGGACTCACAAAATTTGTCCTGCAGCTTCATGTTCAACCACATTTAAGCACAACAGATCCATTTATATCTTGAATTACATCCACTATTTCTTACTTAAATTGGGACTATTAGCTTAGGGCTATTTTTTATAGGAAAATCCCTGCAGATTAATTGCATATTTAAAGATTATATAATTACATATAATGCCATTAAAATGTTTATAGCAATACTTGGGGGCAAGCCCCCTGCTCGCTCCCTCTCGCTCTTCACTTGGACTACTGCCGTGGAGGAGTAAGAAGTCAACGCTACTTGTTCAACAATGACTGCCTCATTAAACTTGTTTTATTTATTTTCTGGCATATTTTATTTTTTGCTATTGATAATGAATATACTATGTAGGTAATTATCAGAGCCGGTTTGATTGAGATTCAAACCGTGCGACTGCACCTGGCCCCACACACTCTAAGAAATATTTGTCATACTTAAAAAGTACATACATTTTTGAAAAAATATCTGTGTCATAGTGAGAGAGATTGCTTTAGTTATTATAATTTACTATGAAAAAATTTTGACCTGTAAAAGGGCCTGCGCTCACACTTTGCACCGGGTTCCACGATTTTCCTAGCCGTCTCTGGTGATTATTTTTTACATTTTTATTCGTTTTAACTAGCATAAGGAAGTGAGCTAACACACCATCTTAACATCTGTGTTCTATTACACACCATCATCACGTACTTTGTTTTGGAATTGTGCCGTGAATGTCATATCTCAGATTCTCGTGAATTTTATCCCGCAATATGTGTGTGCACGTGTATTATTTATGTGTGTGCAGAGCCGGTTTTAATGGCGTTCGCCCAGGGCCACCAAATTGTACATTATGGACTGTATCGCAAAATTTTTGGACAGTTATTTTTATATTTCTCCCAGCTGCGATTAGAAGATTAAGTAGAAATATTAATTTTATCGTTTAATAAACATCTCCTGGTGGCAGAGAAAAAGAATGATGGGAGGAAGGGTGTGAAGATTGATTTTGGATTGTCCATGATCAAGGTTACGATAATGGAGCAAATATGGCTGGTTCAAAGAATGCCCTACAATAGGGTGACCATATTTCCACGAGGCTAAAACAGGACATTTCCTGTAATTCTCAAGAAAAAAACGGGACAAAATTTTCGTGTGACTTTTTAAAACGGAAGGTTGGTTTATTTCGATCAACACATCAGTTATAAGAATTTGAACATTTATGTATGTAGACAGGAAAAACAAAGTCATTAACAAGAAAATTTAGATAATGATTTGTGTGGAGTAAAAAGAATTAAATGAACTTGTTGAACACTTACTCAATTATATTAGATTATTAGCAACTATGAATGTAAGTAAGATTGCCAACAATATCGCTTGACCTGCAGACTTCGGACCTAGGCCATATGGATCTCTATCCGATGGCAGGGTGTAATTTCTTCGGGTCAGCGAGTTTTTCTGGACTTCTTCTAAAGAAGTAAAACAAAATATGAAATATTGGGGAAAAATTCATTCTCTCATTTCCGACACATTGATGTAATATTTCTATCGTTACTTTGTTATGCAATAGGGAGATCGGATTTTATACATTAAAAAAAAAACAGCCGACGTGTAAATTTTAATTCAATGAAAAGAGTCATTCAAAAGAATTGTTCTAAGTGGGGCAAAATAGAAATTTAGCTTATTAATTGTAAAATATTGGTGGATGAACAAATTATTTTACTTTTAAAATATTTAATTCGGTTTTTTTTACCTTTGCATAATTTTGTTTGCAATTAATTTGCAGTTGATGTAGGAGTTGATTCTGAAGCTGGTATGAGTGTTGATGATTCATTCTCTTGCGAAGACATGTTGTACTTTGTGGACGAAGATATTTCTTGCAGTAATTTGGGATTGTTTAAAAACAAATTGTAAAAGTTGTTGCACGAAAATTCCTGAAAATGAGTTTTTGTCACTATCACTGCTTTGATGTTTTCAACGAGGAAGTGTTTCTTTTCATCTGTTCACAAAGAATTTGTAATAGAAAACACTTTCTATAGGATTTCAAACTTTCCTGGAGAATATTAGCAGTGAAATGTTCTCGGGTTTCACAACGGGTGATGTCTTGTATAAAAGTCGACATTTCGGCGGCTGTGAGAGATGCTGAAATGTCGACTTTTATACAAGACATCACCCGGTGTGAAACCCGAGAACACTTCACTACTCTTTCTATAGCTCCACTGGTGCTGGGTATGGCTAAAGCAAATTCCAAAATCATTTAAATATTTTTTAAAGATATTCCTTCACCTTGCACTAAACTTGAAAATTCCAAACCATCGTTCCAGAGTTTGTTAAATTTGTGTTCCATTCGGCAATTTTGTTTTCACTGGTTCATAACATGGTGATATTCATCGAAAAGCTCATTTCCGTGATGTTTTTGTCGACATCAGCCATGTATTCGAATGTATCCTGAATTTGTTTCCAAACAGGAGGGCTCTTAAGCTGCACCCAATAAAACACTTATAATGGTCGATAGTGTTAATTCCATTTTTATAAATACATTATTAATGCATCATAAAAGGAATTTGCAGCTTCTGTGAATTGTTTTTCAATGCATAAATCTTCTAAATCTGATAAAACTGATCTAAGTTTTGAGGTGCAGAAATTTTCATTTCTCCAGTTTTTAATTTTGCTTGCTAAAATATCCAGTACTTCAGCTACTTCACTTCCTAAAATATTATAACTCTCTATTTTTAAATAGCTTCGCAGCACACCTTTAATTGACTCTCCATGAAATGAAGCCAAATAATGGAAACGGGATCATTAAAAAACTTTTTCAGAATGGTCGACATTTTTCTTGTGAAATAAAGTAAGATTTTAATCCAGAGAATATTTCAATAATCTGCTTATACTCAATATCGACAAAGTCACAAAATTCTTTAATTCTTCCACCTGTACCGTATATATACATATGGAAAAATTGAAATATTTTATTCACTACGGCCTCGATGTCAATGGGCAAAATATCAGCACTTGTTTGTACACCATTGTGTAAAATGTGGGCAGCACATCCTATACCATGAATGTTCATTTTTAAGTTGCTAGCTGTAAGTTTGGCAAAAACGTTGTTGGTTCCTTTTCTTGCAGCTCCTCCAAAATTTGTGTTACAGTTATCCCCACAAAAGGCAATAATTTTGTCAGATAGGTTGTACTTATGCAGTACATTCATTATGTGAGTTGTTAACAAATCAGTGGTTTCACCCTTTAAGTTATTAAATTCAGTCACTTTAATTTGAACTCCCATTCATGGAATACAATACCGAACTGGCACAGGTACTAACTTTGTTTTTATGGTTTGAAGTACCTACCATAACTGATACGTACCTAACAAGTTTCAATTCTTCCAAAATTTGTTGCATCACAAAAGGCGACATTTACAAATTGATTCACATTTTGTTTGACCACATGAGAATTTTTGTTCGTGCAGTCTTTTTATCACTGAGGAGGTACAGTCCATAAACTGAAAGGAATGGTTGTGTTTGATTATGTGGAAAGCAAACAAACCTTCTTCGGCTGCAATGTGTTTGCATTCTTCTGTTATTGTTTGCTTGGTAAAATATGAGATTACCTTTTGGCTGCAACTCTTACTGCTTACAGCAATCAAATGCTATTTTTACTTTCTCCATACGTAGTAATGGGAAAGTATTGTGACCATGAAAAAAATCGACTTCGAGATTTCAACGGAAATACAAGTTTTGAGGTCCCTAGAATACGTTTAGACTATTTTCGGAATGATGTCTGTGTGGATGTATGTGACTGTGGGTGCTCTAACTCAAAGTGTACTTGTCATATTAACACCAAATTTCATATAGCATGAGCACAAAGAACTGATTAGTTTTTGGGCAATAAGGGTTAACCGGAAGTCGAGATTTATTCGAAACCCGATTCGGTTTTTGCGATATTTCTCCGTTAAAACATTATTATTGTATATACAATTCTATGTAAAGGTTATAGAGAATGTAATTTCCTACAACTTTCATTTGAAACAATTTTCCATAGCAGTTATTGTTTAGAAATTATTTATAAATAATCGGTTTTTCGGTTTCCGTCAAATATCTCCTTAAAAACGTCGTTATTGGTAATCTTCGTGAGGACCAAAGTTGTAGAGAATAATATTTCCTCCATGTTTTGTTTGAAACAAATTTTCGTAGAATCATCCATTTCGGAGATATTCAACTTTTTTCGTAATTTCCAGTATACAGCACCACCAACATGTAGCAGTGAATTCTGTAAACATATTCAAAATATAATTTACAGCAATAAGGACGACTGTATTCTTTTACGATACAAAATAATAATTTTGCCTCATAATGCTATTAATAATAATTTAAATATCTATACCCCAAATACGTGTTGGCCACATCATATTTTTTTGTTACACTGTAGTATATCTGAACGACCTTCGTGTTCTATAGAAAACACCAATTTGCAAAAGGTACACAACACTTTTCCCATTTGTGTATCTTCCTTTAAAAAAAGGAATTCAGTTTCTAACCTTTCAGTAAAAAAACATTTTCTTTTCAGCATTTTCCGGGGTTTTATTTACTTTTATGAATCCAACAGCACATGTACAACCATTCACGTTCTTCCAAAACTACGTGTTCAGAGCAACAAAACAAACTGAAACTAGCTGCTGTTGTACATACGTTACCAACCTACGAAAATGAGTATATTCTGTTGCACTGCCAACAAAAAATACAGTAAAACTCGTTTCATACGCATTTGAGGGGACCGACTCATTGCTTCGTTATAAGCGTGACTACGTTATATACGAGAAACATGGTTTTTGGCCTATACATCCCATATAACATGTATACACATACAGTAAAAGATGTGCTATCCGGCTACTGAGAACCGGCCAGCCTTAGATACCGGCGGCAATTACACAAATACAATTCATTTTGTATTTCTTTTTCTTTTTTTTATGAATTTTTGTGTGAATTGTATATGTGTAATACCACAAGTTCCACTTTAAAATTTCTTAAAATATAAGATGTATATATTACGTATTTACTCCGTATACTTCTGTGGCTGCCGAGTAAGCATGGCGTTTTTGGTTATGTAAGCCATTTGCATTGTCTAGATGTTTTGGTGTACTTCTACAATTTCCAGTTTTATCGCTTTTTAGTATTTAAAAAATTACCCATCCATTGAATATGGCATCAAAATAAATACCTAAAAGGAAGGAGCAGGAGGTTGTTTTAACGCTAACACAAAAGCTGAAACTGATCAAACGAACTGAAAAAGGAAAAAATAGAGCAGCCATAACAAAAGAATTCAACATCGGATCTTCCACGCTCTACGATATCAAGGCTCATAAGGCTAAATTAAGGAAATTTGTGTCATCTTCTGAGACGAGTAAATCAATTAATAAACATCATACGCTTCATAAGCCAAAAATTGAGGAACTGGATAAAATATTATATGACTGGTTTTCACAGAAATGTTCAGAAGAATTAAATAATTTCGTCCTTTTCTAATAGAGTAAATAAAGATAGATAATAAAGATAAATAAGAAAGATATAATCCAATAAATTCAATTTTGGGAACAGGTTCACTGCCGTAATCCCCAAACTTCCCGGACGCCCTAAACTTTTCAATAGTCTTTTTGTTTTGCATGTAAGCGTAGCAACGTATTAAATAAGAATGGGTAAATAGTGTCTATATCTAACTACGTGTGGAAGAATTAAAATGGAAAATGCAAACCCCATGCATAGTTATGTTTGGGGAGTACGATAGTGAACCTAAGCTCAATTTTGTTTGGTTATTGCTAAATTTGCGATGTCAAAATCGAAAATCGCTCCCCTAACCGGAGATTTCTCCTAATCGGTTTTCCACAATCCCCAAGATAGCCGGATAACACAGCTTTTACTGTATTTGTAGTGAGTCGACTTCAATGCCGTACTTACGTATGCAAAGAGATGCTTATCAACTTCGCCCCATGTAAAATGCTCGACTGCTATTACATACGATTTTTTAAATGGTCAATTAATATTATTATTATGGTCATTAATTTACATAAACATTTCACATTTTTAATATCAATTTCAAAACAAAAGGAGCGTGGAAATTCGTATGGAAGGGGTAGATGGAGGAAGGGGACCTCTATGAACAAGTGTGCGGTAAACCTGAGGAAACTATTCATTACTTATCGCTCTGCTCGCCAAAATTCGTTATATATGGGGCATTTTTTGCCACGGGACCAAACATTTGTTCGTTACAGCCGAAAATTTGTAAAATGTGTGTTCGTTACATCCGAGAAATTTAACCAATGCCCTTATGGAGAAGTTCAAGGGACCAAGACATTTCTTCGTTATAGCCAAGATTTCGTTTTAGGCGTGATAGTTATAAACGAGTTTTACTGTAAATGGAAAAGCCACCACATTCTGAATTAGTTTTTAGGCTTAATTCTATATGTAACTTTGTACACTAATTGGCACTTCCACAAAAAATGGGACAATTGGCATCCTGTTTTAACTTTATCAGAACAACGGAACACCAAAATAAATAACGGGACGATCCCATTAAAAACGGGATGTATGGTCACCCTACCTTACAAGCTCAAATACTGTGTATTAATCGGTGAGCTTTCTTTATGCCCTGAGGTTGCCATAATTTAAATTTAATACTCGGTGACATGGCAAAGTTTTTTGGAATTTTGCAGCAAAGTTAGGTATTTCTTTTTTAGTTTGACACAATTATGGCAGGTCTTTAAAACTCATGTGACTAAGCTTATAATAAAACCACTATTGGAAATTCGGTGGGAATGTAAAATTAATTGTGTTAGAGCAATTCGATTGCAGTTGGGCGACGTTTATGATGTGTTAGTTGAGGTTTCTGAAAGTGCAAATCACCTAAAATGCCGAACAGAAGCACTATCGTTAGCTAAAAAAAAGAAAGGTTAAAATGTTTGGTAATTTTAGTAATTTGGTATGATATTCTCACACAAATAAATGTTGTTAGCATGATGATTCAAAGTGAAATGATGCAGTTAGACCAGGTTTTATAACTTTTGCAAAATACAGAGTTTCTTAATTCAATTAAAATAAAATGGTTTAGAAAGTTTGAAAAATGCAGCAAAAGATCTAGCAAAATAAACCTAAATGGATCCAGAAGAAGCGATTTTTCAGGTGGAATCGTCTGTTCGACAAGGAAAAACAAAGCCGAAGACAAATCAAAAAATGATCCTGAGGAAAAATTACGAGTTGACTTTTTTAATAATTCGTTGGACTAAGCAATACTCTCTCTAGGGGATCGATTTCATAAAATAAAATGTTTTAATGAAACCTTCAGCTTTTTATACAGTATTTCAACACTGAAAAACATGTCTGATGGTGATTTTCTTAAACGGTGCAAAGACCTAGAATTATTGTTTTCTGAGCAATGTGGTGAATTTGAAAATGACATTGAAGGATTAAGCCTGTCCCCCCTCTCTCCCCCTCTACCTCCCTCATTCCCCCTGCGTCTCACTTCCCCCTCAACCTCCCTCTACCCCCCTCTCTCTTGTATTCAAAACATGTTTGTACCCATAAGGATTGAAATAACAATGGAATAGGTAAGTAAGGCAACATCCCATTAAAATGGAAAGATTTCCTCAAACTGTGTGAACTAAACGTTTAAAATGAGCGATTTTGCATTGTAGGTGTAAAAAGGTGAACAGAATAAGAAACTTTACAATGCTTTCTTTAAAATGGTTTATATCTGAAGATTGTAGGTCAATTATTTCTAATTTTAATCTAAAAAAAAAAGAAAGCCTGCATGTCATAAAGCCTATTTTTACGTGTTACCTTATGGGAAATGAAAATACCTTCCTTGGAGTTGAACCCATGACTTTTTTCAAGATATTTTTTTCCCCATCACCTTAAAATATATAAATCGAGCATTCCTGCCAAATTTAGAGTTTCTACATCTTTTCTTCACCTAGTTATTTGCATTTTTAAATGATCACCAACTAACAAACACTTGCCTACATATTATTATAAGAGAAGATTAGGCAATGCTGAGTATATGTACTGTCCTGTATGTTAACGACTGGAACTCCCATAAATGGACTTATTTTCTTAGTTTGAATGTCATGGCGTACTGTGGCAACGACGTAAACCTAATCTCCATTATTACATGAAATGTTATGAGAGAAAATATGTACCCCTTTTTTCATCATATGAGTGATTTAGTGGCGAATCAGAATGTATTTTGACGGGGAAATATTCCCAGGTATTCACGCCATCTATGACATGTAACCATCCTCAATAATGAGAACCCACTGCAGTCATAACTGCTTTCAATACATTCCCATCCCAAAAACTCTTAAGAGGTTGGTATTCATGGGCATCAAGATTAGATGTGAGCATAAATATCTTATTATTTATCATAGAATTCTGTTTAAAAGACACTCTTAATCAGCGCATTCACCCGAATTTGATGCTCGAGTCAATATTGCAGTAAGTGCCCCCCTGCTGCAAGGGTAGAGGTACCTGAGCTTAGATTTGGGGATGGGTGTTGAAGATGGGGTATTAATCTGAGTTAATGAGGGTTGAGGGGTCTGTGTCATGGACAGTTTTTCAGATGGTCCCAGTTAGTTCACACAAGCCCTTGAATCTAACATAGCAGCTGGATAGACAGCAAATGAAAAAACATGGGAAAAATATTTTTTTATTCTATTATAAATTTCCACATAATACTTACATCCATCTTGGACCACATATCTTCAACGCAGTTATTGTTACGGCTCCCCAGGAAGGATGAATTGGAGAGACGAAGTTGCAATGATGGTTTCCTATTCACATCACCATTCACGTTCAAATTTGATCGACTAGAACGTCCTGTGCTTCCTCCACCTCGGCTGATCGAAGCTTTGCTACGAAGTCGGTCAAAAAATGGAACTGAGCCATTTTTAGGCAACCCAGGAGTCTGTGGATTGAAAGGACAAGTAAAATTATTTATTTTCTGCCTATATCTTTGTGATGTTCAGAAAATTCCGTTACCAATCTTTAAATAAAAGAATACACCAATGCAACTACATTATACTTCAGATATTGTTCAACTTAATTTGAAATCAGAATACTTTACAATGCAGATAGCACTGAGCTATGTATCATCTACAATAAGTATTCATTAAAACATGACTGGTTTCGCTACAACAGCAACAAAACTGGTTATGTATTAATAAATAATTTTTGTAGAAGATACATAGTTCATTTCTACCTTTAACATGAGTAAATTCCAATGTGTAGCCTGATCTTATTAATAAGGATATTTTACGTTTCACCCAACAATTTTCAAATAATGCAATCCACAAATTTATCATCTTAAGCATTACGTGAATAATAATTTTTTCAACCCCTAATAAAAATTTTTCATTAAAATTAAAAAATAATTTTCACATAGATGTGTTATATAATTATTGTGCATCAATCTAATGATCGTTTACATGTGTCATCATAACAGCATTAATACCTGAGTGGAAAAGGCAGGCTGGGATGCATTTCTTGGAATATTAGGACGTGGAAATTCAGGCTCTGGTTCAATTCCTGAGCGAGCTGCTACAGCTTCAGCGAGAGGTTCCTCTCTTACGATTTCTCCTTCAGACATGCGTTTACCAGTACTGCTTTTCCTCCTGGCACGAGCGAGCTCAGCAGCGGAAGAGATGGCTGCTGATGTAGAATTTGCAGCAGAAGCAGATGGTGCAGGAGGTGGCCCTGTAGTGGTAACAGTTGGAATATCGATACCTGACAAAATAAGAGTATTAAAATAGGGTATTTCAGAGAGAAACTTTTTCCAATTATGCATGCAATTAAAAATGAATTTTTTGAGAGCTCCCTTTCAAAATTATGGTTAAGAAGTGGTATCAGTCCCATTATGAAATAAATACTTAAACTATAGATTCAACATTCATGAAAAAATGTCAGTTTAAAACAGCTGAAGAATTTAAATAGATTATTATAGATGTACGTGAATGGTTTAGATAATAGTTTTTGTAGTAATGAATTGGAATTCTGCATATACCATATTTAATCAATTGTAAGCCAACCTTTTCTTACTTTTTTAACTCCTTAAAAATTGCCACTTGGCTTAGATCATGTCTTAAAAATCAATAAAGGAAAAAGTAAAGCAATCAACGCATTAGTGCCTGTAGTTACATTATAACTCTAGATATAAGTGTATTAATATATAAGTAAACAATCTACTTTAAATGTATGTAAAAAGAACCACACTAATTGAATAGGAAGAAATAAATTTTTTGATAAATTCACTCCCGAGCCATCTCTAGTATGCGCGTAATTTTGGGATTCCCCAAGCCATCTCTAGTATGCGTGTGCGCGTAATCCTAGGATTCCACAAGCCAACCATCATTTCCTCATGCCTTTGCAAGCATAAATTTTTGTCATTGACTTTGGTGAGTTTCTTAGTTTTTTTTAATAATCCCATAATGGGACGAACTAATTATTCTGCAGACTTTAAGAGAAAAGTGATAGCATGTGCGGAAGAAACATTAAATATTGCTGCACAATGGCACTATGGGATTGATGAATCAAATGTGAGACGTTGGAGAAGACAAAGAGAGAAATCGGGATATTTTTGTTGCGAGATTAAAAATCTGGAACATAACCAGGACAAATTACATTTTAGTAAAATTGTATTGAATGGTTGAATATAATGTAATTTGTGTTGTCATAATTTTAGTTGATACCTATTATTTAATTATGAATTTAAAAAACTGGGGTAATCATACATTCAGCATTTTTTCTGAACAAATCCCAGAAAACCAACATGGAATTTTCTTCACATACAATTGTGAAAAGTGGGGATCGGCTTACAATCAACTAAATATGGTACTTATTTTTAGCATTTTCATACAGCAACACATTTACTCTAGAATACCAATGATGTCTATAAAATGGATTGGCCACTTTTTAAACAATAATTTTTGAAATAATGGTTTTTATTTCATAAAAATTTTTAATTATTTCATAATGCAGCCTGCAAAACAGGTGCTTATCATTAAAAAGGTGCATATATTTTTACCTACCTAATATATAAAAGTGAATGTGTGTGTGTATCTGTGTGCGTATCATAATTTCAAAACTTGAAAACTACGCATCATAGAAGCAAGAGAAAGGTATCACTTTAACTGGAATAATGAGTACGGTGGTGTAGAGAATTTTTATATCGATTTGATTGACCTGTCTAATTTTAAAAAACATTTTCTTTTTTTATTTTCTCCATTTAAATAACATACGGATGAGTGCAGCTTATTTTTCATTTGAATTTTAAATTACTTAGAAACATGGTACAAACTTGAGACTTGAGTGGTTCTACGAAGAAAAGAACAAAGTTTATTTTTATTGAAGATGGAATCCGAATCCTGATCGAATTAGCATAAAAATGCATTTAGTATCAATAAAATACGTGATTTTATCAGTTTTATTACAATACCCATTATAAGCTACCATGACAACTCCCATTGTCGCTGAAATTGAGAGTTCAATGCATTTATATGGGAGAGGGGGAGGGAGAGAGAGGGGAGGGAGAGAGAGGGAGAGAGGAGAGGGAGAGAGGAGAGGGAGAGAGGAGAGGGAGAGAGGAGAGGGAGAGAGGAGAGGGAGAGAGGAGAGGGAGAGAGGAGAGGGAGAGAGAGGGGGAGAAGGGAGGGAAGGGGAGAAGGGGAGGGGAGGGAGAGAGAGAGGGGGGATAGGGGGGGATAGGGGAGGGAGGGGGAGAAGGGAAGGAGAGGGTGGGAGGGGGAGGGAGTTTATACGTTATTTTCGTAAGAGTTTCTTCCTTCATTCATCTAAATAGGAAAATGCGGTGCGGTTTTCTTCATTTTTGTTTTATTCGACGGGTATAACTGTGTACTATCTTATTCTTGCGATGCTTACATGTTCCATGGTCGAAGTTTTAGATTCACTAAATCTGTTGAAATTCAACGGGCACTCCTGCTAGTAGTTCCATAAATATCAACCATATCATTCTTAGATCACTAGTATAAGTGCCCATCAAAAGTGATGGGGATGATCGATTATTCTGAAATAAAATTGAGGCAGTCTTCTTTGACCTGAAATCATACCTCCTGCTGAGAGGGTTGCCTTCGATTCGAGTGAAGGTTCGAAACCCTCGCCACGAGTATCTATTGTGTGTGACAGAGGGAGTGACAAAATGACAAAGGGACAGAATAAGGCTTTTATATATTGCTGATACATTGTTTTTTATTATATCACAATACTATCCTGAAAATTTCTTCAAATTCGGTTTGGTCGTTTGCGAGATATTAAGCTTCAAAAAGAATTACACACAACAAAGATGATGCAGTTTCAATTGTAAATTGTAATTGTAAAATAACAGACATCCAACACTAAAAGACTAATCACTTACAAGAGACAAAATAAATGCTCATTGAAAATGCCTAAACCACAATGAGAAATATAAAGTTCACTTTGACAACATAATAAGGCCAAAACCATTGAATTATTACTTCAATATTGTTTTATTATATATTATTTGAAAAATAGAGCTTCATTGCAGATTATTCCACTTTGAAAATGCTGAATTTAATTTTGACTATTACCTTGAGCTGGAGTAGAATCTTTCTTGTTGGCTGACACATCATTGGCTGATTCTGATGCACTTGGGCCTCCACTTGACCCAGACCCTCCTCCGCCTCCTGTTGCACTGGCACCCCCACCACTGCCACCTCCTCCACCTGGCTTGACTTCTGAGATGGTTGGAAGTGTCGGAACAGTTGGTACTGGGGTGATTGGAGTTCCTGGCACCATCATCATCAGCTGGTCCAAGTTGAAGCTGCCCCAAATCCGCCGCGGAATAAGGTGTTGTATTATTCAGTACACACCCGAGCAACAACTGAAAGGAGATTTTATCTCGATAGATATGCCCATTCTACCACGCTGCTGAACGTGGCAGACCGTGAGTTAGGATGAACTCGGGTAGCCTATGCCATGAAATCTTCATCCCGCAATCTAACCGGTTCAAGTTATTGAATACTTGAATAGTGTGTCTGTGATTATGGGCATAATTCATGAATGAAGACATATGCTTTGAAATTGTATCAGCATTTTTGTGATTTATATGTTAAAGCTTTTGTGGAGCTGAAGTGCATTTTGCAAAACTGTAATATATGCCAACATATTAATTCATACCAATGACGGTTATATGTAGCCACAAAATCTAGAGGCTGGTCTACAATTTCCTATTTAGATAAGAGTATGCATTATAAGCAATAATGCTTTACTTCAAGAATATCAGATAATTACTTTACAATTATAGTTTTATGAAGTTTATATGTAAACACACACTGTCTCGAGTTAACACCTATCTTATCTGTTTTCATTACCATTTCGTTTTAATATGACGCGTGAAAATTGGTAGATGGGCAATTCTTTTAAAACCTCCCATAAAAATAGCATTTTATTGGATGCTCACACCCTATAGGCATTAAGTGAACATCCAATCGAATAATTTTATAGTATAAAAGTAAATTTCATGAATCAAAAATGTATTATTAATCGAACATAAATAATGAACAATGATATTTATATTAATGAAAGAGACCAGCAAATGTGCCTTTTTTTATAAAAATGAAAGTTAGCAATGATAACCAATTTTTAAAATAGAAAATTCCTAATTCACCTGGAATGGACTCCTGGGTCTGCGTTCAAAGGGATTTTTGGCCTTCTTTCCATGCTGCCATCTGGCAGTTGCACCATAAAGTAAGATCCACCAATTGAGCCTCTCTCCATCTGAAAGCGTTTTTCTTCTGCCATTCGCTGTAACAATGGTTTTCTAAGGAAATCTGGTCCCTTTGAACCATCTCCATGTGAACCAGTGCCATCTGCACCATCAGGCTCTACTTCATTTTCATTCAGAGACTTGCTGCGACGTGGCTTCTTAGGAAACTCCAACGGCCGCATCAGAGCGCCAAATACCTGTCATTAGATATAAAAATTTCCAAATTTTATTTCCTTACTAATAATGAAAGTGTATATGGAACCAAATCATCTTAAAGGAAATTTGCCTTAAAACTTATGATCTCACTATCGTTAAAGATAATGGTACATATATTAAAAATAATAATTTATTCAGTAGGTAATTAAAGATGGAAAATTTTTTATTAAATCAAGAATTTATTTATCACCTTTGCAATGAATAAATCTTTCCTACAAATAGTATGGAGCAAAATCAAACATTGTACTTATTAACATATAAAATGTGCCTATTTTGATGATTTTTTTAAACAATCCAGCTCTGTCTTATTGAGTATATCACCCCAAAATTTCTTTTTTTTTAAATTTCATGAAGACGATAGCCATTTTATGGCTAACATTGTGACAACTACAGAATGAATGACATCAAAGGCAATATTATTATCATTGATCTAATCAAATGGGTAGGTTAATAAACTTTTAGGTAATTCTCAAAAACGTAGGGCTGTATCTTTATGTGGGAACGTGTGTTATGCGTATAAATACAGAATGTTAAAGCTAAATACTTATTTCAAATTAAGAAGATTGTGAATGCATAAAATTCTTTCTAATTATTTTATAAAATAAAGCCATTAGTTACAAGGTGGAACTAGGATTCACCATCAATTTTCATGTGTCACGTTTCATTGAAGTCATTGTATTAATCATGTTCACTATAGATAAGACGAAAGACCTTACCTACAAAATCCCTGTAGAAGAGGAAAAATAAAATAAATGAGCTAAGGAAAAAAAAATTATGCTTACAGCACAGTTCAGGATGAGACCGGCAAAGATAAGATTGGCCCCTCGCCAGTCAAACGTATCTAGGAGGTAGGTAGCAAGTGGTGCAAAAGCAAATGTGCCAAATCCTGATCCACAAACAGCTATTCCTGTGGCTAGTGAACGCTTGGTCTCAAAGTAGTAGCCAACACAGACGACAGCTGGTAGGTAGATAAGTCCAAAGCCGATTCCTAAAGATTGTTTAAAAGAAAAGAATAACATGTCTAAGATAGTTTCCAAACTTAATATCACCATGCTCCAAGAAGAGAATATAGTGGTATCCAGAACATCTTTTTATTTCTCAATTTCTTTGGTAATTAAGTCTGTAAATTTTTCATGCATTCATTTATATTTCGTTTCATAAATTTCCCATCAGAAATGGCATCCTGATTTCTCTGAAGAGCAGTCAAATTCATCATCTTCTTATATTCTTAACGCTGAAATGAAATAGATGTGATTAGTATACATTCCTACCAAAAATGCAATAGTTGAATATTTAATGATTTTCTTATTTGAGCATGCATTTTTCAAGGAAGCATGTTTTTCTGTGCCACAAATGTTATTGATAACTCAAAGCTTATAATTTTAAATAGTTTTACATTTTTGGCAGAATTTTGCATTATATAGTTAAATAGGTATGATAGAAAATCAATTATCCCACAAAATTTTCTTACATTGAAGAAAATATTTCAAAATGTTTCATTCAATTGCAGTAAAACTCTCAAAATTTATAAAATGAATACCATACATTGATTAAACCAATCATGCATACAAAATTGTAACTCATTCATTAAAATAATTTGACCTTATTAATTACTGAATTATTAATGAAATTGTGGATATATCTGGCTAAAAATTCTGCGCTTTGTATATTTTAGAGCTTTGGCAACTGTTTTGGTATGAAATAAAGCATTCTTTTGACTTATATTCCAAAATGGTACACACAATTACAGATATGATTAGCATGCAAAATAATTAACTTCATACTAGTTATTATGAGGCTAAATGGAGGTGTTTAAGAAATTTTAAGAGATAACTTTTTATTTAAAACTATTCTATGTATTGCTAGTTCTGCTGACCTAAGTCCTTGATTTATAATACTTTCATTAAAACAAAGGGAAAAAATAAACATTCTATTGCTTATTTACAGATATCTAAAAGTGCTTCTAGGCCTATATAAATTGCCAATGACTGGTTAATTTCTAATTGATTTTTGCAGAAAATTACTTGAAAATCCTTACGAATATGCTGATCTACTACCTAAATGGATTTGATAGAGAAATTTGTATAATCATTTCATATCAAAGGTAATATTTAAGTCAATCTATCCTGTAAAGCTTTATTTAGAGAACAAAATTACATGTTAATATCGAACTTTAAATAATATTAATTTCATAACTGGCAATCATTAACTTATGGATGTCAAAATTTGAAATTATTAAATAGGTATTGGCCACATCATGTTCTCATCCAATGAAAAATTCTAAAGCTATCATTTTACTTTGAATGAAATTTTGATAATATAATTTGAGTTTGATTCTAAATTATATGCATTTCTAATGGATAAATTGCTGTTGTTGTTCCTAATAAGTACTAAAAATTTCTTTTCTGCATTATAACATAATGCAAAAATATTCACCAAGCCTTAATAAAATCTAAAGACATTATTACTCTAGTACAGGGAGCAAATCTCAAAAAATTTTTAAAAATTTCAATTTTGATTCAATGAATATATATTTGATGGTTATACCTACAATTTTATGCATGTTTGATTTAAAAGTTTTTTTGTCCAATTTACTCTATTCGTTAGTTTGTTTTGAGCATTCATTTTCCTTAAATTCTGGACCTAAATTGAAATTTCAATTTTACTAAAAATTAAATGAAACATATTCTAGACAAGATTTTTATCATACTAAATTGAATTATAAAATTTTTTCTCGTGTCACAGAACAATTTTCAATTTGGAAAGTCTAAAGAGAGTTGTACTATGATGCAGCAACAGCAGTGTAGATTAATTGGGCAAGAGAAGTGCCATTTGCAATAAATTTCAGAACTCAAGATTAGCCACATGCTGTTTTACTTAGAAAGCTTTATTAAAGCACAGGCAAGAATAGTTTCCATACCAATGGTATGGTAGAAACAAATGAATACAAATGAAGAGCAAAATTGATTATGGTGTTGGAATAGGAAAAAGAAAGACGGCGTGAACAAAAAATATCAACAGCAAAATTTATAACAAAATGATGGTTGTAGTTTCTAAGTTGGAAACTATGATTATACTTCCACTTTCAATAAGGAGCAAGTTAAGATGTGAGTGGAAAAAACTGACTTGTTTCTTTAGGAAAAGCGAAATGAAAATTATCCTACTTGTGCAATTCTGTCGGACATTGGTGCATTTTGAAAATTCAAAAATTTTGGAAGTCAAGCAATTTTTCGAATCTTAAATGCAATTTTCACATATCCTATATTTTTATATTTTAATAATTAGTTAATATAACCAACAACAAAGAAGCATATTCAGCAACAATGAATATAAACTCCTGTTATTTTTTATTTTCGGCAGTTGTGTACAGTTGTAACCCCATTCTATTTTGTCTTACTTTGTGTAAAAACCATTTTGTTGAAACACTACAAGTCACAATAAATTATCTCTTGTTCAGTTTGTTATGAGTAATTTATCATTGATTGATATCTTACAAATAGTACTTCAGAAGAAAAGTGACTAATTTGAAATCTCAGAAATTAAAGGGTGAAATGCAATTGGGTGTAATAAATATTATGTAAATGTGTAGGATCATTCAGAAACATCTTTGATGAAGGTTTGCTTTGACAAATTAAACGAACGAAAAGAATGTGATAATAAAATTTAAGTAAACTCATTTGATTTAGTGTTGCCTTTATTTTGCAATTATATAAATACAAACTTACAATATTTCATACATTTTTACAAATAACACCAAATTTTTCAAGAAATTTTAGAATTATTATACATAATAAGAATGACAAAAGTTTTTATTTAAACATTACATATATGAAATTCAGTTAAAGATGTGCAAAAACTGGATTGTCAGTTATTTACAGTTACTTTTGCATTTATACCAAGATGTAATCCAAAGTACTGTCATTCATAATATAGAAAAATAGCTTTTACTACATTAGGTGAGTCTAATCCGCCAAATGCAGTGGTAAATCAAAAGATCATTTCAAATTAAAGAAAGAATTAAGACAGAACTGTGAATTATTTACTGGTAACAAAATACCCCTCTTTCATTTATCAATGATTTGAATCCAGAATTGATAAAAAAGAATTAATATAAATTATTGTACTCACCGCCCATGACGCCATAAGTCAGCATGAGGATGTTCACGTTGGGTGACAGTGTGCTTAGAAGGAATGCAGCACAGCCTAGAAAACTGCCAGCTATACACACAGATCGACACCCAAACTTGTTTGTCAGAGCACTCACGACAGGACCTGCAAAAGAATCCAACAGTAAAAATTATATGGAAAATGTGTCCCAATTTAAATCCTATAAGTGCCATAACATTATTTTGAATATATTGTGATCAGATTCTGAGGAAGAAAAAGATCTTCCCTATCTTGTTAATCTTTTTTAAATGCAATGCAGACAAATTTCCCATAGTTTGTTCGTAATTTTATTCAAAAGGCTACAAATAATTTTACAAATTTGTACAATAATTACACAGTATTATTAGCTGACGGACCATGAAATTCATTTAAATAAATATTTTGGGACCACATTGAATACAAATTACCGATATGATATTGTGATGCAATTAAGTCATATTAAACAGTAAAATGTACGACAAAATAAAATATAATTTTCTTAAAAATTCTTTAGGGACATAGCACTGAAAACTAGGATGTTTGGACACCTGAATCATAAATTTAAATGACAAAGAGGTATTTAACAAAAGAAAAGAATATTGATGTATGCTGGAATGACACTTTAATGTTAAGCAGGCCTATATTTTTAATGCAATACCAACCTGAAAATTTTGCAAATTGTTTAGAGAAATATGACAGCATTATGAAAATATATATTTTTAATCCAATAATGATTGTTTAAAAATAATTATCATTAAAATTATCCTCAGCATTTTAGTGCTGCATTTAAAAAAAACATAAGGCGATTATTTGAAAAAAAAATGAACAACAAGGATGTTAAAATTTATATAATAAATATAGACAGCGAGAAATGCAAAAATTTAACAGGTTAAGAATATCGTATATTCTTCTGAAGAGGAATTGGCCAAACTCCTCTTAAAAATTTTCCTTCAAACCTGTTACCCTTATTACATTCATTATTTTTTCATTTTTTAAAAAGTTTGTTTTTTAATTCATAGTCATTTTCATTTATCAACTACAGTAATTAATTCACTGGAGGATATTTGAGTTCATCTCATGGTCAAAAACAAATTTTAAAAAATGAGCACTTCAATGTAAAACAATTGAAAAATGAAGTACATACTTATTTCAAATATCTCCAATATCCATGACAAGGTTATACAAAAACCAGATGCTCGTTTCAGCTATAATTCAGCCTTCTTTGGTGGTAATTCGCCCAAAAATAGATTTCATATATGGCTATAGGAGGTACCTGAGGTAAGTACTTTCTTTAATTTTCGTAAATTGAAGTGCTTATTATTTAATATTTGAAATATATTTTTTATAACAACAATAAAAACTGTTAGTAAATATGACTTCACAGACAAATGCTTCAGGGGGGAGGGGGATTGATTCCTTGGTAAACGTAACATGTGAGGGAAAATTGCAGAGAAAATTACATAAGGTGCTTTCTTTCGTTGACTGCTATCTTTCCATCGCATCGTAGAAAAGAATATCAGATAAGGTGTGTTGCTGGTTGCCTTCATACTTTCCGATTGCGCCCCAGCAGCTGATCTTACATCTACCGAAGTTGTACCACATACGGCTCTAATATATAAATATTTATCTAGGAATTTTGGCGTTTGCAACTTACGCCATTTTTGAATTATTTTGCACACAGGCAGACAGACGTATGAACCGAATATATGATATTTTTTAAAAAACGCCAAAAACGGGCTCCTTACCTGCACTCAGGTACATTCCAGACAAGAGAGAACCGACCCATGCGGTTTTTCCCTTCCCCTCGCCAAAGTAAGTAACGAACTCTCCAAGGAAGACGCCGAACGTGTAAGCGATCCCGTCCACGACCATGTTGCAGAGGAAGGAGGCGAACACGATGACCCAGCCGTAGCCTCCGTCCGGCGGGGGCGGTAGCATAAACGCAGGGTTTCCAAACCCATCGTCTCCTGAATAGAAACGAAACCGCAATAGTCAATTCAGTGGAAAACATCACAAAATAGCATGCAACCGCTCGACGAAAGGATGTCACAGGGGTCATGTATATGAGACAATGAGATAAATGGAACGGTCTAAGATGCTAAGTTATTCCTTGTAACGCTCCGAAAATTTAAAACTATAAATGGGTTTTAACAGGATGCACTGGTTGAAGTGAAAAGTGCATTTCTGCGTGAAATTTGCTATGATTTAATTTAACTCTATTCTCTTGACCCAACTTAAAAATCTTTACAAAAGTGTCAAAAAGAATTTAAAATATGGAGAATTTTCATAATTCCTTCATTTCAAAGATGATTCCGCATCGATTTTTCCTCTTTTTTTGTAACAGTATAATAAATGACTGAAAATATAAAAAACTTAAATCTATACTGCACCAGTTGATCTAACAGTTTAACGAAATATAACTGAAGACAAGGAAATTTGAGCTTTTATTTTTTATTCGAGAAACCAAAATTTTTATCTCTACGAATCATGGTCGATATTTAATGAGACTTTTTCCACTTGTCGGCAGCCAAGAAGTGAAGGAACAGGTTGATTTAATGTAAAAAAATCGTCATAAATATCATTAATATTTCATCGTAACAAAATCGTAAAATTTTACGTCTCAAAAGCAAATATTTCAAAGTATGATAATAAATAGTCTATGGACTTAGCATTAAAACATGCCAATAAATAAATTGATTTAGACATGAAATACCTCAACTATATCAATATACATATATAATTATCACGTTAAAACTTTTAATGGCATTATTTCCTTCTATGACTTATACAGTAATGACAATATATATATATATATATATATATATATATATATATATATATATATGCATGCATAATCACCTATGAATATAAATTATTTAAAGTTTACATTAATACTACGTTATTCGAGATAGAAAGAAGCACTGGGAAAACTCTCATCGCTTCTAACTACTAAATATACCGGAATAAAACTAAAAGTGTATTATTAAATTCTATTGGTGTTCGCATATTATCCGGGTGGAAGATACTGAAAATAATAACTCTCCTATATAGGAAGAGAGTCACGAAATAGAAAATTAAAAGTGAGAGAAACATGTCACTAATGTCTGGTCCGATTTAGGATCGAATGCGCCTGGAATATACGGGCAACGCATGGATATGCCCAAACCTTGGAGCACGAAAAAGCTCAGAGCTGGTAAACCATTTTTTTGGAAGCAGATTACTCAAAAAACGCGTTATGTAACAATTAGATGATTTAATTTACCACCGCAAGAAGAACGCCGACCAAATGGAAGATGGAATATTATTACAACTGCGTGGGTCTCGGGTGGGAGAATTATTGATCTTTAATAACGAATGAATAGTGCAAAAACGCGGTTTTATATTAATTATTATGTGATCACGATTAAGTGGCAAATATCATTTCTGCGTGTCTGCATAAACAGAAATTAGAATTGATACCTTTAGCGTTCGTTACCCTCGAGGACCACCTCTATAATAAGGTTCCATACGCAATGCGTAGGCATAGATACGCCACTGAATAATACATAGCAATAAAAGTCTAAGATTGTTGAGGTTTTTTACGATTAACAGAAAATCCTTCCGGTATAGGAAGACAGGACCGCGAAGGTAATATAAGCGAGATCGATTTTTAGGGACGAACGACGCGGAGGATCGTTTTTTTTCCCTTATAAGGGCTCTCGATAAAATAACCGAGGCGGTAAGTCAAGACTTAAAAACTAGAGGCAGACATATTACATGCACTCCCGCACAACGATCCGGTAAAAAAAGCAGGCGTAAAGAGATATTTAAAAAATCATTAAACGTGAGTGGTTGTACACGTAATTAAAAATAAATCCTCTTCGATTCATTCAAGCGCCTCGCGTGATTTCCACACACGCATGACCGACAACCCCTCGTAAAAAAATCCTGAGTTAACGTCCAAGTGCCGAGCGAACGACACGACGGGTGTGCACCGCCAACCGTTGCTACCCGTTCTTTCCGAGGATTATAAAGAAAAAAAGAAAAAAGAAAAAAAAAGACGTTGCGTGCGTCGGCCACCCGTTCCGCAATCTCGGCTTGGCGCCACCTGTCCCGTGGCGCTGCCCGAGAAAGGGGTCAACACCACCTACTTAATGATTGGAAAGGTTATGGTCGGAATCGATCTCAACGAGAGAAAGTCGCGGATTTCGTTAGAGGGGGTGGGAAAAGGAGTGAAAAATTCAGATCGGGGGGAGTTGACATCAGATGGCCCGTTTAAAAAAATTATGAGTCTTCCTCATCGAGAAACGGCTCGATCGAGTCCACAGTGTAAACGGTTCATCGGCAAACAAATTGAAATCGATCTTACGAAATAGTGTTTGTCGGCTGTATCTAGATCAGGGGTTTCCAACCTACTCGATGTGGCGAGCACCAAGTTGCATCCTAGAACACCAAGCGAGCAGAAATAGAATATCGAAAGATCACCAATACACTTCCGCAAGAGTAGTATTGATAATGAATAACATCAAACCAACATCAAAGTTATTCTTAATGATCTTGAATACGCTTAAGCCGGTGTCCCACGGTCAAATATTTTGACAAAAATTTGTTCAAGTACTTTTAAGTATCGTGTGACAACGATAATTTGAAGAAAAATGAAATTTGAGCAAATAGGTACGCTTAAAAAAATTTGAGCAAAATAACTTTGCCCAAAATGAATAGAAACGCTTCTATATTTTTGATGAAACAGCCAATTAGGGAGAAACTGAATTCAAGATGGCTATTTTCGTAATCCATCGCATTCGCTAGCACGTGGCGAAAACCAGGTCGAGAGAAGCTCAATCACTTTTGATTGATAGTTTTTCAGAACACGCTAATTTGTAGAATACAAAATCAAAACTCTACCACAACAGGAATTCCAGGAGGGATTCATTAGCAGATATCCTGAAGGAAGTGTAAGTTCTGTGTCCTGGAACAAGTTATCGCAGCCGCTATGCTTGCGGAACTTGGCGACCCTGGCGACGGAATGCATAACTAGCATTAATTTTTGTCAACATTTTGATGAAACGATGTGTCGTGTGAAATGCAATTGTACTTTTTCACAAAACATATGTTTTATCAAATTTTATTTGCTCAAAAATTTGACCGTGGGACACCGGCTTTAGAAATAAATCAACCGAGTAAATTAAATTATTGGCCTTAAGAAATGGAATATTAAGCACCGTAGAAGAGCACAGTCATGTTGTCAGAGACCACCATCAGGGTTCTAAAGAGCACAGCGGTGATCACGATCACCAGGTTGGGAACTCCTGACCTAGATGAAACTAAAACAAATCCCACACCCTAGCGAAATAGAAAAAATCGGTACAATATACATTGTACAAACTATCTCATATACTAATGCGTCGTTTAGTTATCTTTTGAAAAATATGAACTATGTAGAATCATTATAAACATCAGCTTAAATAACTATTCGAAATTTGATGAAATTCGTATGAGCCGTTTTTTTTAGAAAATCCAATTGTTATTCAAGTTTTCCAAGAATTAACTTGACTTTTCATTCATTTTTTGATAAATTTGAACTATTTAATATTATTGCAGATGCAACTGTAAGAAATTTGATCAAAGTCGTTGTAGCCGTTTTTGAGAAAATCAAATTGTTGTTAAAATTGCCTAGAATAAACGGCCCTTAATTATTCTGCAATTTCAATTATTTCTTAATAACTTTTATTCCGTATGATAAAATGTTTAAGTACGAGATTTTCGCTCTACCGTTTAGGCTCTAGAGCTGCGGACAGATGGACAGACAGACAGACGGAATTGCGAAAATCACTTTTTCGGACTAAGACGTATATTTCCATCAAAATCTCGAGATCGATTTCTTTTTCGCGATTGCAATACTTTCTCAATGTACTTCGTACATGAGAAAGTAAAAAGTGAGTGAAACAATCATCGGCCCCCCTTAAGTAAATCAACGCGTTTTAAATTATGGCTATTTTACTAATATGTATATTGAAATTTAAAACTCCTTATTTACCTAAGACATACTAAACTGCTATTTATCTGTTGATTTAAACTGAGAATCTCACAGGTCGAAAATACTGAACTTTCTAATTATTTAGTTATTTTAAATATTATATTGATTTTTTTCGTTTTACAAATTAGTTTACATGTATTAAAAATCAGATATAGGTATATATATAAGTTATAACTATGCACAAATATATATAAAACCTATCATTTCTATTCTCCTAAGAAAACACGCAAAACATTTCAAAAAAATCCAATACATTCCAGAGGAATTGAAGGAAAGAAACACCTTAAACGGTTCCTTCATTGTGTTCATTTTGTGAAAATAAAGCGTATTAGGATAATTTAACATGATTCAACAGTGAAACCTCTCTCACTGACTATAAAATAAAATTCATAAACCTAACAAACGAAAAGATTGAAATTTCCAACATCGATTTTAAAGTCAATCCACGAAAAATATTTCAACGATTAAAAATGCATTCTTAAGCCGTCCACGCGAGACCATCGCCAACATATTTAACGGAAAAGACAAGTGAACAAAGGAATCCTTAAGATAACTTATCATACAGCGCGTTATCGCAATGATAGCACGATAGATATACGCCTAAGTAAACATCGGTGTGGAACAATTAATAACGTTCATTGCGTGATACTTTTTCGTGTTATCAAGAATTAAACCATTAGCGATATAAAATATAAATTTAACGTTGAATCCTCTCGTTTTGTAACGGCAAACTGCATGCGATTTAAAGTATTTCATTCCATAATCACGATAAATACGGGATTTTTTTTATACGCAATGAATTCAAAAGCTTAGTTTTTACTTTAACATTAGTAACGCACAAGTATGCAGCGCATAGATGAAAATGTTTAATATTAATATCAGCAATGGCATTGATTATTTAGTCCCATTTGGAGCAATTAAAAAGTAATTGATATTTCAAACCCTTCCCAGACTTTATAATAACCCTGCATATATTTTTCCGGTTTTGCCCGGAAGGTTTCCAGGAGATAGCCAATTTATTTGACTTTTGTAATGTTAGGATGAGATAGATTAAGAGAATTAACGATGTTAAGACGTTTATATCTTCATCCAAAGGTCAAATGAGTGAGAACCAGTCCAGAATAAGATGACCAATACGGGAAAAAATCATCAGTAAGGATGTTTTATGGTACAAAGTTTTGGATCTCGTAGAAAACAGCCGATATTTAAAGGGGAATGACAAAGAAACGCGATACAAGAGCACGGTTGGCAACGGGTAATATTAAAATGGGCAACAAAGTAACAATTTTAATTTATTAAAAATTAATCCATTTACGATATACATACTATAATTCAGTTTCCGAGGACCGAAATCAGGGAAAGTGATACGCGGACGAATTTTGAGATCATAATGAAACCAAGAAGCGTAGAAATATGTTAAATAAGTTTACTTTACCAGTAAGCAAATCAAAAATGACTTTTGGATAAGAAGTGTATTTACACATACACACACATTCCGCCCACAGATATCAGAACTTGGAAATGTCACAATTAAAATTACATTTTTAATTAAAACGAAGATTCGGTCGAATGCGACTTTTAATTGAGATTAACCGAAATGTTAGCGTCTACCACCGTTGGCGCGCGGGTAATTTGCTGATGGCGCAGAATGCTCCAGCTGGTAGCCCTTTCACTTCGCCCTACTTACGCAATTATACGACCGAATAAACTAATACAGGCAATCAAACTTAATCAATGCACTAAGAGAGATTTTGAATTTATTTCTAAATCCATAAACAGCACGAGACAAATTTGGAACTCACGTTAGACTTAACTGATTTTTTTTGCTGCAGAATATCCACCAAGGTAGTAGCTTAATCTTCCCAAAGATAAAAGAAAACCTTTTTTCATTGCTATTCTTTAGGCATAGATGGACTTTGAGCATTTTCTCACTCTACTTGGATCTGATAGATGGCTAAAGATTTCAGAATGAGTACTAAAATGCCTTACCGAACAAAATTGTCCATACGGTAGGTTTTCTGAAAAAATAATATAAAAACCCAAAAACGATACGATAAACGGAAATAGTTTTTAAAAAAAGAAAATATAGTATTCTTTTATTAGAAAACATTATTTTACGAACAGTGAGAGAGTGAGGGAGAATATAAATAGATCGTCGTGAAAATATTTCAGGATGTGGCGGTTAAAAGAAAGTTAAAATGAAGAGGTTGTTAAAGGAGATAAAGAAAAGTAATTTCAGATGAACTAAGGTATAAATAATCGAAATAAATATCTAAAAAATTAAGAAAATCACGTCACAAGCAAACTTACTTGAGTCATCCGAAAAAATGCATCATGACACAAAAAACCAAAATCTCTGCAAAGTAGACCGGGTTTCATTCCACGAACGCATATTATCCCCATTTGATAAATTACAATCGAAGAAAAGAGGTCAGTATTTTTTAATGCGTCGTTAAGTAATCCTCAGGATTAAAATCCATTCCGAAGCAACTTAAATATAAGTTTTGAACCAGAACTATCTTATAAAATTCAAACGCCGCATAGCTTTTACCTCAGCATGATAAAGATTATTTTTCTGAAGGCCAACCAATGAAACATTCGTAATATTCGAGAGGTAATCGTTGAAAGATAACGGGCACTCCTAAAGAATTTTGTCAAATTAAATCTAAATTTTGAATCACATAAAATTTTCAATTCAACGCGACGGTATAGCGTCTTGCCCCGAAATTTTCACCTGTGGTGGGTTCAGCGCGGCAGCTGCCCTATTCTGCGCTCCTACAGTAAGTCCTGCACCCAGGCCCACCGAGAGGGAGGGATACCGGGGCAAAATCCCCGGGGCCTGAGCCTCTAGGGCAGAGTTTCCCAACATTTACAGAGTCGCGGCACCTTTAAGTGACTTTTCAGAATTTGGCGATACCCCTCCCTATCCACCGTCAGTAATAATCGTGGTGTAGTTGAACCCCTAACTCCAATCTCCATATCTCATTTCATTTGGAAGTGCCTTTGCGACGCAATGAAGGTCGACTTAACTCTGGTTTGCATATTTGCAAAATGAGGCTAAAAATGGGAAAACAATATTTTCTTGCGGCAACCTTCAGAACACTTCACGGAACCCCAGGGTGCCGCGGCACCCAGGTTTGGAAACACTGCTCTAGGGGGTTCGAAAAAGTGGATGAAATTTAAAAATATTAATAAAATAACTGATCAGGCAACAGAAAATATAAATGATAAGTTTGGCAGAGATTACGATTTTTGCCGTCTTTTTTTAACGTTAATTCAATATTGTAGTGTGTATGAAATTAGTATTTAGAAATATTAATTATTATAGTGACGCATCAAATAACCTATAAGCACCTCAACCTCTCTTATATTTTCATTTGTAATTTAGATAAAACATTTTATTCGCTATCTTATTTTTGAGAAAGGGATGGGGGCCATATGCTAACCCTTCAGTAGGGCCCGTTTCAGCTCTTGCCAGCCCTGCCTGCATCCACTCGTCATGTGCTAACTACTCCGCGCTGCGTTCGTAAAAAAAAAAACATCCGTTAACCCAACTACCCACGGCACACACAAAAAACCTGGATGAAAACGAGTTAACGCGAAAGTTGTTTCGTAAAAAAACGGTTGGGTAATCCATTGGTGCGTTGAGATCGCGAATTACCTCACCGTTTATCGGTTCGGGTGAAATTCCATTGATGACGGATGCTTTGTAATTCTATACTAACCGTACGAATCTATCACATAATTTTATGCAACACTAAGCGCTGAAATTCGCCCATTTATTTTCCAAAGTGCATTACGACCGCGATTCATAGAGTCGATTGGCTGGTACAAACATTACGCGAGAGCCCGTCAAACCAATTCAATCTCTATTACCGTAATACGAGGCTAGGTCATCGTCTGCCCCCGCAGAGACCCCGGACGCGGCCGTGGCCACTCTGGTGAGCTGCGCTCCCACCTCTCCATCCGTGAGGCGGACTGCTTCATCTTCGGCGCCTCTACTGCACGAACACTCGCTGTCCGTCTGTTGCGAAAGAGAGAAAGGGGAAAAATACATCAAGGCCAGTCCCGTCGTGAACACAAATATTTTAAGTACGTATTTTATTATTATACAGGGTGGGCCAAAAAAATGTACCCGATTTAAAAATTTAGAAAAACAAACAACTGGGCTGTAATATGAGTATGTAACCAAAACTGTTTAATAGAGGCATATTTAAAATTTATTTTTAACTGTCTTCCAACTCCTTGAGCATACATGCTAATGGGTGCAGTACAGTACAGTTTCTGATTACAGGATGTAGGATTTAACCCCCAATATTGGCCACAGCTGCTGTTGTGTAAAATTATCTGAGACATTTTGAAGCTACGACAAAAACGTCTTTTTAATTTTAAAAAATGTTGACTTGTTCCTGATTAATCCATTTTATTATTAAATCCCATCTTGCATGGTTATTCTATAATTTAATTTTGAAAACGGGTACAATTTTTGGCTCACGCTCTATTAATCTCCTCTACGTCTTTCTACGTTATTTTCGTAGCATTAGAAAACGTATAATATCAATCGAGTCAAAATAGAACATTTAGCTCGACTTATGTTTGGAATCAAACTGACAAACTATGCCTCAGCTACGAAGCAGCCGTCATCAGTGGTGATTCGATGGTAAGAATCACCGTGAATCACCGCTGCTGTAGGCTGCTTTGGGGCCGAAATATATTATCTGGTTTTACCAGACTTTTTGTAGCCAATAGAGAGACAATATGTAACAATTTGAGCTTCTCAACTGTTTATTACTAATTATTTTGGAAGAACATGTGCTTAATTACAATCATAGCTGATATAGGGGAATAGATTATAATGTATTTGCAATTATTCATTTTCATCGTTGGTTTCGCTTACATACAGATTGATAGAATTCGGCAAATGATGAATAATCTGTCCTCCACCGACTGTGTGAGTGGCCGTCGAATTAAGTAAAATCTTATGTAAATAACCATAAAATAAATTAAAAATCATAAAATTAACTACTCTTTTCCTAAAGCATCCCAACTAATATTAAGTGGACGTTCGATGATTTCAAATAAAATACCCATGAATTCCGAAATCACTTTACAGACAGGATAAAAATATCGAATGCATCAAGAAGACAATCAATATATTTTTTAAAATGTTTTCCGTGAAATGTTGGGGGTAATATCACGCAGAGATTTCAAAATGTTCCCGTTCAGCTCCGTTTTTTAAAAATATAATCCCAGATAGTTGACGAAAGCCTCTTTAATGTTACTGATTTATTATAACGGTGGCTCTGATTCCATTCGAATCGATTGGCAACTAAATTCCTTAACCCTTGCTTTAATTCCATTTTTCTCTTGGAAAAAAAACATTCTTATTTTGAAGCATTACGGCGTTTGGTTTCGGATACCACATTTAAAAAAAAAACTCGCTACGAAAAGTATACCCATAATTTCCCGATTAAAGCCACAATCGGCTCACTTGGAAAATTGATACGAGAGTACTACGTCTTATAGCGAGGGACGTTTCTTGTTTATTATTCTCCATGGAAGCATCCAAAGAGCCGCTATTGCGCAATGGGCCCTGCGCTGTTAAAGGTAGCCGAGATAAAGGAAAGCCTTTACTGCGTCTCTGCACGGGAACCACTCGAGTTTCTCCGCTTTATTTATTTTATATCCTCAAGCATGCTCTCTCTTTAAGGGCAGCACTCTTTCTGAAGACACAATCTCTCTCTTACATTTATTGCGATGCCAAGATAACGGACGGTTATTTTTTTCTTTTTTATTTCAAAATTTATTTTAGCTTGAAGATGAGCCTCCATTATAAATGTTTTCGGGACAGCATCACAGTAATGGAGACCCTTTGTAGCTAGGGGGGAAGTGCATTACGTATTTCCTTAGTTACGACACGAACTCAAAAAATAAAAATAAAAAAAGTCTACCTGAACGATTTTCGTTACGACAGCTTTAAGTGATCCTTATGAGATATTAATCAAAATTTTTGCACCAAAGCTGAGATAAAGGAATTTTTATCTTCTTAGGAAGAAGCCTTCGGGAGAAAATAAGGTGATCCCAAGAAATTTATCTTCAAAGATACAAATTTGTCCTCTATCAATATGCAATCTCAGTTTTAAGCAGACAAGGTTTGAATTTAATTAATTTATTCAATAAGATCGTATCTGCCACTAAATTGGGGAAAAATAAACTTTCAAAATCTTTATTCTCTAAATTGATGACATCACTAATGCGTCACCTCTATAACTGGACCATTAAAATGATGAAATAACTTGCCTTCGTATTTGGTCAGAATCGAGCCCAGGACTTCTGATTAATAGTGGAAGACCCGAGTTCGATTACCGCTTAAGTATAGAATTTATTTACTTCTTTCCTTTAGAATTTACATTAGGTTATACGCTTCCATCTATATAAAACTTCATCACTACACATTCCTTCTTTTTCATTCGTTTTTAGCGCATTTCAAAAGTTTTTTTTCGATTTGCCCTTCCAAACAACTAATGCTAAAGCAAACAAATATTCAAGTCGCGCTCCTCTGTCCAATAGTAAGGGACGGCAACATTTTGGCCATCGTCCAAAGAGCAACGCAAAAATATTTTACTGAAAAAAAAACGCTCGTTAAGTAACTCTCGACGCAATTCTTTCCTCAGGTGTTTACCAAGATTATTTCCATTTTATACGCACATTCGTTGGACGTGCCTTTCACCGTTATATTCCGCGTCAGCCCGAAAAACTCAAACGCATTTTTTTTAAATCGCGAACGTAAATCCTTTTTTCCATCAAATTGACCGGAATATTTTTCTATAAATGGAAATCGACCATAGGACCCCAGTACTCCGAAAGGAAAATTAGCCACGCCCACCTCACGTTTAATTTCATTAAAAATTTCGCAAAAGGGTCATCGTCCTTTGTTATTAAACGTCGCTGTCTTGAGAATATTCTAGTCCTTCATGAGTCAGTCTCTCTAGTAAAGTGAATCAGTTGGTCGCGGACGTAAAAGTTGCCAAATTTCTAGAGTAAGCCACGGTCCCATTTGCCAAGATCGCCCTCTCCAGAAGATCTGGACATACGGGGAGTAAAGGGGATAGGGAGGCAGTAAGATGGCTATTTTGGCCTGCCCACAAAGGCGGCGGCGAAGAGGGCGAGTCGTTTGTTGCCAGACACGCCTCACAACACCTGTTCACAGCCCATTGCTAATTTCAATAGGTTAGCAGACTCCCCTATTCGTCCCTTTTAATTCGGTTAATAGGTAAACCGAGGCAATTTACTGCCGCTGAGGGCCCACGAAACGTCAGATATGGTAAATCACATATCAAAAAAGGTAATTCTAAGAGTATCACAACGATCACCTTTTCCAGTGTATCCCAAACTGGGTGCCGAAGCCCACTGGGGGCTGTAGCTAATATTTAGGGATGCTGGGATACACTTTTCCAATTAAATAAATCAACGATTTGGGAATGTTAATAGATCATTAGGACGAAAATCATTCCTCTAACAAATTAATCATGGTGAAGTACCAACAAATGGATGCGTCCAAAAGGTTTTATAAATATAAATCCTTACTTCAGAGTGGGGATGCCGCGAAATTCTTATTAGCTTTGAAAGGGTACCGCGCCCTACCCTATCCCGATGTTTATAATTAAAAACACCCGATGATCGATCTATTTTAGCCATGGTAATTACTTTTTAATTAAAACTATTGTCGGAGATACTTTTCGAGTGAAGTTATGACGTCAAGAATAATTTATTATTAATTTTCGTTAATAGGATCACACAAAATTTCTCAAGTAACTTCCGATGTTAACTCAAACGTTTCGTAAGGAGTCCGCCTATCCTTTATCTACAACAAAACCGAAACTTTTGTTAACACCCGTAAATATAAGGGTTTTTGAGATCAATAATCATTGTACAAACAAAATTATTCAATAGAAATTACGACATTCACAATATTAATTTTCAAAATTAATAACTTGATTTACGGGAAGCTACGAGCAATATTTAGGAACGATTACAGAATAAATGTCACAAAAAGAGATCTTATTATACTTCAGCACAGTCAACGAAAAACTTAATCCATGCGGGGACCTTCTTAATTAATTTACGCAAGATAAAGCGTTTTTACTTTTCATACCTTTATCCAAAAAAAATTGTTGTCCAATAATTTTTTTCGAAAAAGTGACATTCGCACTTTATCGGTGGAACGGCCAGAGATAAGCGGAAGAAAAACTAAATACGAAGGAATTCGGAAGAAAATAATGAGAGAAACTTCTAGTGAACACAAAAGGAGTGACGTCAGTTTACGGAAATACGTAAAAAGAGATATTTTTTCCCGATTAGGGCGCTATCAGAGGTAATTTGCGTAACGGCAATAACGCGCCATTAAGCTCCATTAATATCCTTCTAAGAGATAAAACCTATTAACTAGTGAGGTGAAATTATGATCACATTTTAACTTAGGGGCGTCCTCCCAGACCGTTAGTGTTTTTTATTATTTATTCATCAGCTATATACAATTGGATTGTTCTTGTTTAATAATGTCACGAGAGAAAACAATATTCACTTCATTTATTTGTAAAATATAAACTATCGGGAAATAACTAGGTATTTTGACGGTAACCCTCACACCACATCTCAAAAGTTAAAGGTTAATAGAATAAGATATTAATGTTTTAATTACAGCTTGATCAGACTACCAAATTCAATTTCCTCGCTTTCGTCGAGACCTCCAAGTTTGAAATTATTAACCGAATAATCTGAGAATACGTTAAAAGAATGAAACAAAATTATCCCATCCGATGGCGGAAGAAAAGCGGGCGAGGGATATTTGAAACAAATAACTGTACGAAATTAGATCAAAATCGTTGTAACCGTTTGTAAGAAAATCACGTTGTTAAAGATGCCTAGAATAAACTAGCCTTATATTCATATTTGAGAAATATGAACTATGTAGTATTATTGAAGACGTAAACTCAAGTAACTGTACGAAATTTGATAAAAATCGTTAAGAGCCGTTTTTGAGAAAATCAAATTGTTGTTAAAAATGCGTAGAATAAACTTCCCTTAATTATTGAGCAATATCAACCATTTCTTCATATACTCTGCTCTACTGAGCAGAGTATATGAAGAAATTAAAATGCCTAAGCACGAGATTTCATTCATTTTCGCTCTACCGTTTAGGCCCTAGAGCCAGTAACAGACAGACGGCATTGCGTAAACCACTTTTTCGGACTCGGTGACACCTAAAACGTACATTTCCGTCAAAATCTCGAGGTCGAATTTTTTCGCCATTACAATACTTTCTCAATATACTTCGTTTGCGAGAAAGTAAAAAATTAAACTCCGTAATCTCATTTCTTAATGCCATCACTAATGGAACGGTCGAGAGATGATATGGAATGACGAGTTAAATTAAACGGTCAACGAAGACGGACGTGATAAAAAGACTGTTGTCCTCTGAATTCTCTAAACTGGTTTCTTAGATACGGGAACGGAGTGGTGATTTAGCGAGAAGGGAGCGAATCATTTTTAGAGCCGCTTTAAGAAATAAGCACGAGGATGCGGTCAGATGTCAATGAGTACGAAGTTCCATCATGCACGCGTTGGATGCGTTTCCGTCCGCTTCTTACGGTCAGAATAATAGAACGAGCGATCCTTCGCGCGTGTATCTTTCCCAAGGAACGATTCAGTCCTAATTGTATTTTTTTTTCCTTGCGTGCTTTATAGCGGTGATAAATCTCGCATTAAACTACGCTCATCCTCTTGATGGAGTACAGGCAGTCCACGCTTATACGTCAGGTTACGTTCCTGAAAAATGCGACAAAAAGCGAATCACTATTTTCCACAGACACAACATTAAATTGAGGGATAAAATTCACTGTTCCATAGGGTAACTATGCGAAATATTTCCATTAAAAAAATGTTTCTTGTGACTTAGGCGCTTACATATGAGTGAAACAACAAAAAAAACCGGAACGGCGAAAAGCGTCAATATGTCGAATAAACGGATCACGAGGACGGAAGAATGAAACAGTGTTGTTAATTAGAAACTGACGTATGACTGGAACGACGGAAAGCGGAACGAAGAAAAGCGGGGACTGCCTGTAGGTATATGAAAGTTATAATGTAAACAACTCGGATGACAATAAACGTTTGAAGGGATCGGATCGGTGAATCATCATTTATGTCGGCTACTTTGCAAACGAATCGTGCGTCTGCTTTTCCCAACAGTTTCGGGTAAGTATGGGTTACATTTATCGTCAATTACTTTTGGGGATTTCAAATCGAAAATTTTTAGGTTTTATGTTACTGAACGCCAGGGTATTTTTCGCATTTTCTTTCCTCCCAGGGCCTTATCTATATATATCTGTGTTTGTATCGATTAGTGACTTAGAAACTTAAAATGTCAAACTCCCTACATACAAGAGAATCGCGATAAACTTCGTGAACCTTAAAAAAAACTCATAAGCTACACGTTACATTTTCAGTTTCAACTAATTTGATCCTAATCGATTTATTACACGAACGATTCTTTTAAAAATAAAAAGCCCTACTTTCGTTCCGTGAGACATACGAATTAGTAGGGTAGATCAAAACCCCCGAAAACGCCCTCCTATGAGTGAACAAGGGTCAAACGAACTATTAACCCTCGTAAAGTGGGATAAGTATTTGAAGGGTTTACGAAGTGGAGTGTGGTCATCCGGGGAAGTTTTTCTTTGTCACGAACCTCATTCACTCTGTGGTCAACAATAGTGTCACAAAACGGGATCGGTTTTTTTTTTAGGAGAACCGAGATATGTTTCGGAAACGACAAGAAAGTTAGGATGCCACTTAAGTATAAATTTCGACCTTAATTTTTCCCGATGATTTTGTTTAACTTCTCCTAACCCCGGAATGAAGAAATACGCGAGAGGGTTCTTATACGTCGTAGTGAACCGAGCAGACAAAACAGCAACCGAAAAATGCCACGCGTCGGAAAGTAAAAAATAATTAAAATTCGCAGAATCTAGGTCACGGAGACCTCTGCAGTTTAAAGTGAAGTAAGTCACGCAAAGCCTCCTCTCTCTCTCTCCGTGATATGAAAACACGGAGTCACGGAATGCGAATGCTTTATGCGATGCATTCATGCTTTCCACGATGGGGAAAAAAGCCCTTCTCTATCCGTGGCGCCCGTTAAGAAAATTCGCGATGAGACAAAAGAACAGGTGAAGAGCGCTCGTGTCTTGTTTGAGGACGGAATTATTTAGGGCGCTCCGATGATTTTCGCCAAGGAAACGACTAAACATGCGAAGATATGATGAGAGTAATTTTCTCTCCTCTCTCTCCAACATTTCGTAAATAGCAAATTACAAAAAAATTAAAAACATCGCAAAAAGAAAATCTCGAAAGGTTTTGAAATTTTTGTGCCAACAAATATCCTAAGAATAAAAGAGAACACGCGCACGTGATGTTTGCATTAACATAGCGATTCCAAGAGATCGTAAAAAACAAGTTTCTTTTATCGCTCTTTGGGTTATATATTTTCATATAAAAAAGAAATTCGAGACGAAAAATAAAAAAACCTCTTCGAGTTTTTTTTTAGATTAATACGTTCGTCGGAACGAAAGCTTACGGGTAGAATTCCTAATGGTAAGATTTTTAATATCTCCGGCTTTTTCCATGTTCTAGTCGATCCAATTTCCAAGTCCCGCACGCAAAATGTTGAATGAACGCAGGATAATAAAAATTCTATCGGGGATGATTCGCCATTCGTCACTTTTCTCAGCCATTCGTCAATTTCAGAAAATTAAAAATGTTATCCATATTAGGCGACGATTAAACTCCTTTTAACCAGCTAATGGAGGACTTAAAGGTAAACTCGTTATTTCAATTCTGAATTCGTTTACCCAGCAACGCGGAACGGAAAAGATGTGAGAATTCCGACGATCTGAGTAAAAAACAACCTCCGTCGTTTACACAGCTGGTCGACTCACGTCATGAGATGTCGCGATAGTGACCTTAGCGCGTTTACTGCCGCAAGTCCAGGAATAAAGAGTAAAAAAAACCGCGAAATTGGAGTGAGGAAAAAAAGAGCGAATGATAGAAATAAATAAATATGCCTCAATAAGGAAGGTTGCGGTTAAATAACCTTTTCCGCCTCACTATTTAACCTTTCTTTACATTTACAGTATGTTTTATAGCCTAAAATTCAAAATCCTATACGTAATACCTCAAGGGTCTGTCCTTACGTCCGTCTGCGGTAGTATCTCAATAACCGCACGTTGTAGAGAAATGTGGTGTTTACTAGCTAAGAGATCTATGGAAAACTTTTCATTTTCACCCGCCATCTTGAAACAAAATGGCGACAGTTTTAAATACAGGCGACTCCCGAGATTCGACCGTTACACATTATAACCCCAACTCGACTTTCGACCGGTCGAAGCTCGCCTATTCGACTGAGCCGATCGGTCGAATTTGGAGCTACATAATTATATGTTTCTGTGTATTCCGTTCGAAGAATCAATCGAATTTTTCATTAAACAAAAAGGAATGTATTTAGGATGTACTTACAAAGACTCCTACCGATGGATTTTCAGTGAGGACACTTCAAATGTTTGGGTTATGTCCATCAGCTAACATCTTTCCCTGCTAGCAGACCAAGAATTTATCTTTACAGTCACTGCTTATTAGATTTCTTTTGCTGTTAGAGCATCTCTCTTGTTTACAAACAGAAGAAGTAATGAAATCTTTGGAGAGTAGGTACTCTTTGCATTCATTTGGGGTTGGAGTCACATATTCTCTCTAAGCCGATTTTTTCAAAGAACTTTTGTTTTCTTTTTTCAAATTTGTTTAAAAGAAATTGAAAGAAAATTTACGGAAAAAAAGACTCGTTTCAAAAAGTAATTTCGAGCAAAAGAGAAATTCACGATAGTTCATGAATTCAGTGATAGTGAATGCGAAGACGTAGTAACTATCGTTTTCGCCCGTGTCAACCAGTGCAGCAGGCGTCACTGCGGTTCAAGACGTCTGGTTTTCCCTTAATACTTATTCTAAGAAAAAAAATATTTTATTGGAGCTGAAGGGTTGAAACTATTTTATCAACTCCCCTAGCCAACAGCCCCTCTTCTTCCAACAAAAATTTTACAACTTATCAATTAATGAACCAAGTCCCGTAAGCACAGTTGAAAAAGATTTAAGGTATGAAAATATTTTTATACTATGTGTCGTTTTTCTTTAGTCTTAAATTATTTTGTTTTTTAATGATTTAATATTGTCTTCTTAGAACTTTAGTAATGTCATTTTAACTTTTACGTTATATGAGATGGACTTCAATAATTTTCTCCCGAGATGCTGGAACGCATCCCCCAATAATAGGCATGTATTTTTATGGGAAAACAGCGCTCGGCATTCGACTGTTCGAGATTCGACCGCGTTTTCAGGACCGCATCCCCGTCGAATCTCGAGCGTCGCCTGTATTTAAAAATGTATACATTTCAGAAACGGTGCGTCATGGGTAAAACGTTTATGGACAATAAATACGCGCCTTGATAAGGGCTATCTCGAAAAACTATTTTCAGTACAGCAAGGCTAAATGCGAAGAGCGAACTAAGGGAGCAGAGAGCGGGGTTGACGCGCGTAGGAGCAGGGTCCTTAATATTGATAATAACGGTAAAGTGACGAAATATAAAGTAATGAAAGACGCAACTGAGGATAAAACTCCAACTCTTTATTTACATAATATAGATTATACAAAATCGATAAATTTTTAACATGGCAACAGAATTTTAAAAACGAAGACGAAGATAACGCAGCTAGGGAGAAATGGGTAAATGGCGAAGGAGACAAAAGAAAATAGTGAAAGGTAGGGAGGATAAAATAAATGGAAAGATAGGAAGAGAATGCAAAAAAAGAAGACAATATAGTACAGACGGAATGACAGAATGGAAAAGAAAGAGTAAGACAGGGAAACGTACGAGGGCAAAGAGGGATGCTTCCGAAGAATAAGTGTATTAAAAGAGAAAGAAAGTAGGACGCTGAGAATGCGCAGAAGAGAAAATGGCGAGCGGGGAGAATGATGAGGAAGATATAGAGATTAATATCACCTGAGTCGCCGAGCCACGGAGACGCGTAAACAACTCACCCCTCACTCCACTTTGATTGGATTAGGAGAGGGATAGTTACGTAAATATACGTATATATACCATCTTATTTACCGCTGATAAAGCGAAGAGCGTGCGAAAAACACACATTAAACGAAAAGATTAAGGAATAAAAGGCTCCATTCAAAATCCATCGACAAATTGAACTGAACGGAGAGAGAGAGAGAAAAGAGCTACGGATGGGAGAAGAAGAAACTAGGGGTAATTTAGAGAGGAGGGTGGGAGGGAGAGAATGTGAAGATAGGAAAAGAGGGAGAAGAGAAAGTGAGGGAGAAACAGAGAGGAAGCAGAGGGGAGGGGAGGAAGAGAGGGAGAAAGTAATATAGAGGAGGGAAAAGTAGGAGGGAGGAGAGAGGAAGTGGGAGAGAAAGAGGAAGCGAGAGAGAGGGAGTGAGAAAATAGAGAGAGAGAGAGAGAAAGGAAGAGAGAGAAAATAAGAGTAAGAGAAGAAGAGATAGAGGTAGCGGAGGAATAACAAAAAAATAGGGAGGAGAGAAAGACCGAGAAAAAAGCGAGGAAGAGAAAAATAAAGATAAAAAGAAAGCGGTGAATAAACAGATAAAGAGTGACAGAGAGAGGAAAAAGAGAAAGAAGAACGGAAGGGTATTAAGGAAGTGTGGAGTGTGGAAAAAATGACGTAAGGTCACACATTATCCGGAGGAAAAGACGTTGAAGGCTAGAATCTGTGCCAATAAGCGAGATTAAAGGAGTATGTACAGCGGGGAAAAAATTAAAAGAAACAGCGGATGAAATCTCTCCCGAAGGAGAGAGAGAGAGGGAGGGAGGGAGGGAGAGAGAGAGAGAGAGGGAGGGAGGGAGAGAGAGAGAGGGAGGGAGGGAGGGGGAGAGAGGGAGAGAGAGAGAGAGAGAGGGAGGGAGGGAGAGAGAGGTTTATTCTGCGGATATACCGATTGCGGAATGTATTTTTATTACGAAGACCTAGATGACCAATCGGATTAGATATACGATCGTCGCCTGTTTCCAAGCAACGAGAGGAATGAAAAAAAAATACAAGATGAATATATTTGAAAGGACTTTTTCAATAAAATCGATTTAAACTATAAAAGAAGTTTCGGGACAACGGAAATAAAGGAAAGCAACGAGAATGGAATCACGCGTGATGAGAAATGAAATCGTCATCATTTATGGATAATATTTTGAATCGATTCCATTTCGATGAGGATTTAGGTTATTTGTTATCTGATGAGATCAAGTTTAAATCCACTTATTTGCGTTTCATTTTCGTTCTTGCTAATTACGTCACAAATTATTCTCTAGGGCATTTTATATCGATCAATCTCCGTTTAGTACAAATTAGCGCGATTTTTTTGTAATAGTAACAATAGTAACAAAATTATTAATTAACCAAAAAAATGATAATATTCATAAGGCGCTATAAAATCAAGAGAAATATTAAAGTTACGATTTCCCCTGAATAATTTCTTGAACTGCGAAAAAAGTTAAAATCACAATAACGATTTCCTTCCAAGTAATTTCCAATTCTGTTAGCTTTAAGGGTGAAGTGTATAAGGGATTAGAAGTTTCACAGTACAATTGTCACTGTCTCTTAAGTATTCTACCATCCTTGTCATAGAAAACGAAAGGCGGAATTTTTACTTTAGGTGACCTAAGAAGGAAAATTTTAACGGGATAAAAACACATTTTTACGAATTCTTCCGATGGAAAGTCCCGAGTTGTTAAAATAAAAAGAAATAAACGCAAAACGAGCATTTATACGGCCCACTGAGCAGCGAGACGTATCGCGCCATTTCACTAAAAAACCTCTCCGAACGAACGCGCAAAAAAACAAAAGGAAATCAGGTAGCAAATTTTCGACCTTAGAAACCTCCCGGCTCGGAAGTGATCCAGGCGATAAATGGGCATTTTCACCACCGGTTAATCTCGAGAACATGAAAAAAAATCGGTACAACATACATTGTACAAACTTTCTCATATACTAATGCGTCGTTTAGTTATCTTTAGAAAATGAAAATCGTATCAGCCTGTTTTTAGAAAATCCAATTTTTGTTAAAGATGACCAAGAATAAACTAGCCTTATATTCATTCAATGAGAAAAATTAAATATGTAGTATTATTGCAGACGTATACTCAAGCAACTGTACGAAATTCTATCAAAATCGTTTGAGCCGTTTTTGAGAAAATCAAATTATTGTTAAAGTTGACTAGAATAAACTCTCCTTATATTCATTTTTTGAGAAATATGAGCTATTTGGTATTATTGAAGTCGTAAACTCAAGTAACTTGACAAAATTTGATAAAAATCGTTAAGAGCCGTTTCTGAAAAAATCAAATTGTTGTTAAAAATGCGTAGAATAAACTTCCCTTAATTATTGAGCAATGTCAACCATTTCTTCATATACTCTGCTCAGTACGTTAAAATGCCTAAGCACGAGATTTCATTCATTTTAGCTCTACCGTTTAGGCCCTAGAGTCAGTAACAGACAGACGGCATTGCGTAAACCACTTTTTCGGACTCGGTGACACCTAAAACGTATATTTCCGTCAAAATCTCGAGGTCGAATTTTTTCGCGATTAAATACTTTCTCAAACTTTGTATATGAGAAAGTAAAAAGCCTTTCACAACCTTGAGATGAGATACATGAAAACCGACGCCTCCCTTATGTCTCTCTCTATCTCCACAACTCCCGCCATCCAGTTGATGATTCCGAATTTCGAAACTCCCCACGAGTGATCCCGACGCCATTAAAACGAACGATTGCTTCACGCAGAGGCAACCGCGATAAATGGAAAATCCTACGAGAGCTCTTGTTTTTGCGTCTCCTCTCTTCTCCACCTCCTCTCTCTCTCCCTCTCCCCTCCTTTTGCTGTACTACGGAAAGAGATGAACCGGGAACGACGGGGTTGCCAAGGTTTTTGGCCGGTTGTCATGGAAATGAATAGACGGAAGGGCGCCGGAAAGGATCAGATGAAGGAGAAATTGGAAGGGAGAATGCCTCCCCGACTCGCCGGGAAGGAGTCGAGGAGATAACAAATGACTGAAGGTTTATCGGGTGGAATGTAACGATACGATTAAGACGTTCGCGCCTTTTTCTTCCTGCGTACGAATGGGTTACTTCTTGCAGGAAAAAATCTAACGAACCGTTCAATCTGTTTGAATGGATCTTTATGTAGAGGTACGCATAAGAAATCGGGCGCCTGGAGTCTATATGATCCCATGCTACATTTATATGTTAACCGTCGCGATAGTATTATATTTATTGAATGAATTACACTGATAGAAAATACACTGCAATGACTTATGGGAGTAAAAAATTATTATTGAAAGAAAATGGCAACAAATAAAATAAAACTGTTGATGGCCTAACGGTCTATGAAATATCTAGTGGGGTCATATAGACCTGTTAAAAGTTTGAACGACCTGAAAACCCGACGAAATTCTAAAAGATCACCTTACCTTTGGCGAAATAAGATGAATGTGGTACGTAACATACAACTATCGCCCAAGCATAATTTATAGCGACATTAAAAAAACAAAACCAATAATAAAAAATGTGTAAAAACGAGAAAATAATAAGAAGAGAAATGTCCTTTAGTCAACGTACATACGTATATACGTAGATTGATGTTTGGCTATTAACGGAACAAGGGCATAATTTCCTATAGAAAATGACGGGAATGCATGAATAACGCACTGAATTAAAACACTTCCCATTCCCCCTCCCCCTCTCTCCCTCCCATTCACTCTGGGTGTAAAGGCATTAATCTGTCTGCCTCTCTTTCAATCTACTCTGAAAAAATGTTTACATCTCTCAGTCAGCGCGATGGAATTACAATCCTAGCTCATTATTTATAAAATAAAAGATTTACGCTATTCAAGTGTGATACAGTGAGCAAAGAAACTATTAGAATAAACGAAAAATTTCCCGGATTCGAACCCGGTCTTTAGCATCGGTTCTTCGACCCACTCCTTTACGAAACTCGTGATTTGGCCGTTAGTTTGAACGCTACGTAACAGACTTATTGTACAACACCAATCCCTCTGCACATTCGACCAGTGGCACAACCAATGGGGTAGCAGACGGGCATTTACCCCAAGATTGGAGATAATCCTAACAAAGGCGTCAGATGGAAATAAGGTGGATTCAAAGTGAACAACTCGGTATCTTTATTCATTGGCTCCTATCATTACACGAAGGTTCTTGCAGATAAATCGATAAACAAGTGCTCAGATAATAATGTGTTCAAGTCCCCTCAAACTAAATTAACGTCCACTGCATTCGATACATAAAATTCCCAAAAAAAAGAGCACGGCCGGTTTAATTCTTCCGTTGAAAATTCTTTTCGACGCGAACCTTGCCAGAAAGCCCGACCGAAAACACGAATGCCGAGACATTGTCCACCGGAGAGAGAAGTAAGAAACGAGGCTTTCCCTTTATTTTTCCCCTCTGGATCGCAGGGAATCCATTCCGTTTCAGAATGCACGCGCGCTTGTCCTCTTGGACACGTCCTTGGTTTCTCTCCGGACTGATGGCTTGAATTAAACGGCGGCCGACGCCGTTCCATCACGCGACTCGACAAAGAGTTCTTCGTGAATTGCGGCAAGCGAACGAACGCTTCCACTGCCCATGAGCCGAGGAAATAATAAAATAACAACCCCTTCGGGAGGATGACGACGGAGGCGACCTGGAGGACTGGGGAGGATTTCAAAAGGTCGATTTTCTAGCCGCAAATGTCCCTTTACCACCCCTTTCACCCTCTCTTTTACCTTCCTCTCCCTACTCTCTCTCTCCCTCCTCTCTCTCTCTACGCCTGACCTCCGACTGCATTCAGTCTGTTCGCCAGACCGCCTCGCAAATTCATTCGACGTCTCTTTACTCGTACATACGTACAACCTTCAGAAAAAAATTTTTTTGGAAACTTCACGCGAGGGATCGTTCGGGTTCAACAATTTTGGAATGTCCGGAAAACGACTCTGTCGAGAGAGAGAAAAAAAGAATATTCGTTTCAAAGGTTTTTGTCGAAATACGCCAGACGCGGGATGAAAATCGTTAAAATTCGCACGAAGATATATGTTTAAGGAGACGAGAAATGTAACGAGTCGGTTTTTAAAACTCTTTGATTTTAGAGGGAAACGATTTTCCAAATTCTTATCTCATCTTCGGCAGAAAATGTAAGCTAAACATTTCTGCCATTCCCTTTGCTTAGGAAGGTTTGAAACAATAAAAACACTCGGAAGATTTTACCTATTGTAAACTTACTATTACGCTCAGACACTATACCCAGATATAATTTTAGTGTCTTCATAAGCATCGTTAGAATTGCAGTAAAGTAAATAAGACATTTAGTTTGCTATGAATATTGAACCCAATTCTCCTTTTTTAATATAAGTATCGATCGGCAGAAAATTCAGCAACATAAAAATATTATTTGATTGCGAGTTAACGAATTGTTCCCAGCTTGGTATAAAAATAAAAGTTATGGACTTAAATTATTTTATATATGTATAAAGGTGATAGTAACAGTGATTAAGAATTACTTTTTTTATACATGAAAAAAATTAATATGGAATACAAAAATTCGGACCAATACATATGTAATTTGCAACTTAATCATTCTTTAAGTAATGCGGGGGGATACCAAATAACGCTAAATGTGCGAGAAAGAGAATAAGAGGTGAAAAGCAACTGGCAATTACGTGATAGGGGATCTTTCCATTCTACCGTAGAGGTGGCTATACTAAATTCCGACTAAAATACGTATCGCTTTATTCAAAAATGCTCTATTTGACCTGGTTACTCTTTTACAATCCCAACTACCAATTACTCTCCCTTTCCATATCCAGTTTCACAACCAAAGATTTCATTGATCTCATAACAAAAAAAAATAGGTACATATTATGCATGGTGATTTCATTTGCGGAAACCTGTGTGCGTATCATAATCGTAAAATTATGGTAACCATACACAATTCCATCATTCACAGAACTCCTTCAGACCAAAAGACGAATTACCCCTCGAAGAAGTTTTCTTTTTACGGACGACAAGTGAGCGAATAGATAAACAGTTCCCCGAAAAATGACAGTCACCCGAACCCGCACCGAATTAAATCGTCCAGACGTCAGCCGCATACGCTGACTGGCAGCCCGAGAATTTCTATTCGTGGTTTTGGAAAGTATTTCGAGTAAACTTCCGGGAGCGAGCTATGAAAGAACTGTAATAGTTTCTCTCCCTCCAAAAATGAGAAAAAAACATTTTTTACATAAAAATCGAGGAGGAAGGCGACTAGATTGGAGAGCGGAGCCAACCTGAACGACTTACGGGTCACTCGGGACGCAAGGCGTGGCGAGACGAACGCTCTCGCTAATAACACACAATTCCACAAACCCTCGAAAAAGAGAAGATATACTGGAGAGAGAAAGAGAGAGAGATTTTGAGCGGGAGAGAGTGTTAACAGAGCCAGGAAAGGGGTTTTGGAAGGAAGGAACCCTTAAAAAAAAAAAAAAAAAAAACTCCCGAGTCACGCGCGGTCTCCCTTTGTTCAAGAGCACACAAGGTGTCTTCTTTGGAAAAATAATGAATCTGTTGAAAGGACCGTCAGTGTGTGTCTCTCGAGGCACTGCGGTAATTTTTTCAACTCGGAAGATGCCAAAAATTTTCCTGATGCGAAAAGGTGAGATACCGACTCACCATTATAAATAACTACCGATCTCGCTCGAAGGAGGCGTCTCTCTTTTAAGAGAGACGCTAGACTTCGTTAGGATTTAAACGGATACTTTTTCAAATGTAGTAATTTTAAGTTCGTTATAAATAACGTCGTGGCGGGAGAAAACGAATCAAGGTTCAATTTAGTAAAATCGATTATAAGCAGATTAGGTTAAAATTAAAATCTCAAATAGGAGCGAATGTGTGTGTGGGTGCGTGTTCGTAAATATATATAGCGATAGTAATAATAATAATGATCATCAATCCTCATTTTGTTTGGCTTTGTTTTATTCTAGGTTATTGACACAATAAACTCAATCCTGAAGAAACAATGAAATTTAATTTTTAAAACAGCATATACATATCTTTATTTTTGTAGTTATTATAAAGAAATTCAGCATAAAATACGTGAAAATATCCAACTTATGTTAACTCATACGAAAATATTGAGAATTCTTAACTCGAGCATAAAGACGAAATTGGACGAGTAGTTCAATTAAGGTTAAAGGAAAGGATTTCTTAATCCGATAAAAGATGTTTCATATTGGAATGCACGAACGTGAGTCTGGGGAGTCATTGTTGCCTTGTAGGACACGGGTACAAGGGTGGGAGAAAACAATAACAAAATCCAATAAAGAAATAAACAAAGGACTACCGCGCGGAAGAGGCAAACAGAGTCGTTACTCTTTTTATTCGTCGAGTAAGGCGAACGAAGCACGCTAAAACAAAAATACCATCCACATTTTTCCTGAGAGGACGATTGCATAAATGGGACGCAATGCTAGGCGTTCCTCCGGAGAAAGGACATTTTGCGCATGCGCACACCGGCTTCGCTGGATTCTCGCTAAAAAAAAGTTCAACACATTAGAATTTTACCAAGAATTTATCCATTATTTCACCGTTCCCGGAAGTCTTTCGTTATTTTTATTTGCAAGAAGCTGTGTTGAAACGCCCTTAAATTTTGATTGATGCGTGGGGATTGTCGTAATCTCATGACGTTACTTTCTTTCGATCAATCACCTGCTCTTCGAAGACATTCACAATACTATTATGACTCGATATATGTCCCGTTATGATGTTTTAACATAGCCTTTAAGTTGTGACTCATCGCGAGCTACTTTGGAATTACTCGTTTAGAACCGCGTCAGCCCACAATGTCTTTTTTAAAAGAAAGTCGTATGTTACGCCACGTTTCCAGGGAATCTGCTTGCTTTGCACTCGAGCAGGGCCATCTGTCCAAGTTTCGCATTCATCCACAGTTACGTCCCAAACATAAATTCTGATAAGCAGCCAACACTTGCTTTGCGCCTTTATGATGCCTGCGAAAAAGCTGTGACTTTGCTTCTTTTGATAATGTACTGTTTGGATTGGTCATTTCGAGAACGTTTCCAATTTCATTCGTTCGTCGCATGCTATTTTTACTTTCAATGCATGTTAGAAGAATTGACTCACAAGTAAAAGCAGTAAAAAGCAATATTTTTGAGCGGATATACTAAATTACTTGAACTACAAAAAAAGCAAAGATAAAAAACACAATAAAGATGAAGCAAAATGTATCAATTGCTAACGAAATCTTAACTCTATCCGAAAAATTTAAAATATGTATAAAGTTCTTTAATAATATAATTCATTTATTGAAACCGAGAAAGGTTTCGCCGTAAAACAATATTCACCATTGAGAAGTAATAAGATAATTATTATTAAATACGAATACGTTTCTTAGGAATGATACCAATGATATTTCGCATTTTGAGAAAAAATTTCAATCAAATCAAACTTCGAAATTTCGGTCTCATTTCGCCTTATGAGAAATTTAATTATAGAAAGAAGGAAAGCTATAATTCACCCATCCCACGTTTTGCACGGTTTCACTCCATACGTTTCCGAGTTGGCACGCTTTTCACTTTAGGGAACTACGTATCTCGAATCGCACGGCCATCGATTTCACTTTAGCACGATATCGAAAGGGTCTTCAAGCATTAAAACTCATAAAATGAGTCAGTTCGACTCAAGAGGTTACGATAAATAATAAAGGAAGCAAATCTGAATAGTTTATAACAAAACTGTTGCACATTTCGACCAAAGGCGGCACTCAAATATAACCTCATATGTTCCTATGGGGAAATTTGCACGGTTTTCCTTTTCGCGTTCTTTTCCAGGAACAAAGCGGGGGAAGGATGTCAACTAACTATAAAACCACCTACTCCTTTCCACATCCTCCTACAATCACATCCTGAAAATAACTTCCGATGAGCAGCCATCGCTAGCTTTGTTCGTTTATGATGCCAGTAAAAAAAGCAGTAACGTTCCTTTTTTTTATAGTATACATTTTTTGGATCCGTTAACTACGACAACATTCCTGTTCAAATCCTTCGTCTCTCGCGAACACTATTTTCAATACTGGTCGGAAAAATTGACTTTCAACTGGAGGCAGAGGGGAAAAAATAAATGCGAAGGATGTAACGTCGGTCGCAGATGCGTTCCATCAACGTTTACGAGGAATCTAAAGAAAATATATCGAGAGACACGTCAGGCGAACGCTATATAATCCATTCACTCGACAGCGCAAAGTTTCGAAAGCATGCGAAATAAAATCCCAGCGAAGATTATATAAAAAAAAGTCACAGTGCATCTGAGAAGGAATAATTCGTTTTCCTCTCTCGAAAAAAAGAAAAATATTTCGCGCTCTGTTCGAAGGTCGAATACAATTGCGTGCGTTTCAACTCCTGAGAAAGTGCATTCTTAGAACTTCGTATCCTACAATGCGAGATACGAGTCAAGTTTCCCAACATCGACTGTGGTATTTGCATTGTACTTGAAACCAGTCTTGGAGCCCTGGATCACCCACGTCGTTAATGTTGCGCTCACAAAGTTGAAAAGCTGCGTTTATCTAAAAGACATGAAAAAGTCGGAAAAACCAGATTCGCATTTTGGACTATAAGAGTCATTCGTCATCATTGTCGAATCGTTGATAGTAGATTCTCGAAAGAAAGAAACAATTTTGAATCCTTACCCGCAAATTGCAGATAATTATGACTAATTTGCAGCGGAAACGCACCACGGGTTTTTACCACTTTTTTATTGCCGTTACAGCTACACCCTAAAATTTATAAAAATCAGTCGTCAACGACCGTTGATTCTTAAGAGAAGAACAATTTTGAATTCATTACCCGAGAATTATCAATGATGACGGCTACTTTGTGCCCGAAAGAGTTTTTTTCACCGATTTTTATCGCCATTGGATCCACAATTCGGAACGTATACCATTCTAAAATTTACTTAAATAAATTGATGTGTCCAACATGACTTTCTCCGTACGTAAGTTGGCAACTAAAATCAAATAAATACGGCGATAGGAACAGTTCAACTTACATGCTTCAGCGCTAGCGATTCAATTGTCACTACCACGCGCGCGAGCTGCCCACTAACCGTCAATTTCGAAGAAAATTGAATATCTCTTGAAATATTCCTCATATGAAAATTCATTTCAAACAAAGGTTGTAGAAAAAAATAATATCTACAACTTCTATACATATGTATGTTAATAAAAATTCAGTTTTAAGCGAAATATTTAATAAAAACTAAAATTTTACAAGAGTAAACCGCTACTTCCGGTTAACCGATTGTTATATATATATATGTATGTATGTATGTGTATGTATATGTATATGTAATGTATATGTATATGTATCTGTATATGTATATGTGTGTATATATATATATATATATACACACATACACATAATACATATATGTATGTATGTGTATGTATATATATATATATATATATATATATATATATATATATAAACAAAATCGGCGAATGCTTCCCGCATCGACTACGTATGTACGTTATCCTCACCGACAAAATAATTACGGAATCCGTTAAAATAAAAAGGAAAAAATCTCTCGGAAAAGATAAAGATGTTAAGCGATGGTTTTATTCGCGCTCGAGCGAGAAGGGGGAGGGAAGAAAGGATAAGAGAAGTTGGAGGTTAAAGGGACGTCGAGTGAACGAATCTCCACATCCGACCATAAAACACTAAAAAAGAAAAGGACGTTCGTATCCTCGTGAGAAGGAGAGGATAGGCGGAGGAGTACAAAGAGGGAGGCGTCGGGAGAGGATATCCGAGCGAGTGATGCAATACCTTTTTCTGAAAGAAAACCGTCGAGACGCCGATAAACACGAGGAAAGGAACGTCCGACGCCGCGAGAGAGGGAGGGGAAAAGATATATTCGCGGGGTAAAATAAAAAAATAAATAAAAGAAAGACGCTATCCGAGAACGAGACAGAGCGGTGCCAAAGGGGAGATGGGATAATTTGGGAAACGGTTAAAAAGGGAGGGAGGAGAAAATGAGGGAGAGAGAAGAGAGGGAGAAAGAGGTGCGGTTCCAGAAGCTTCCAAAGGGATAGGGGAGGAGGAGCCACTATTGTCGTCATACGGATCTAACGCGCAGTGACGCATCGACGGGGGTTAGCACGAAAAGGGTTCAAAGGGTTACAAGGAGAGGTTGTTGGAGGGGATCGACCCAATACAAATCCACCTCCCACTCCCATCATAGGATCCGCGAAAGAGGGGGTAGATGGGTTATAAAGAAAGGGTGGAGGTAAGAGAAGAAGGAGGGTGGAGATGGGAGGGAGTGACGGAGAAGCGGATGGATGGAGGGGGAGGGAGAGAAAAGGGGGTGGAAAAGAGTTTAAAAGAAAAGATGGAAGGGGGGATTTGGAGGAGAAAAAGAGGGAAGAAAAATCAGGAGAGAGTGTGTGGAGGAGGAGAGTCAGGAGAGAGGGACATTGGGAGAGGAGAGAGTGGAGGAGAGACGGGAGAGAAGGAGAGGGGGATAAGAGAGAGTGGTGGAGAGAATTTACGAGAGAGGGAGATTTGGAGAGAAGTGAGTGATGGAGAGGAAAGGAGAGAAGTTTTGATAAGGAAAACGATCCATGAAACATAAGAAAACTTTCCATCAATCGGCATCGTGGCAACTGGAGTAGGTTTTGAAAAACTTGAAGTCGCCCCTTTAGGCTGTGATTGAATACATTTCGTGCAACGCCGGCGATTCTACTATGGTTGAAGATGGTACGGAAATCCAAAAATTATAAAAATCATTCCTTGGTCAATCGCTGTGGACTTAAAATTCAAACTAAGGCTTGCTCGAATAATTAATCCAATCTGATATTTTAAAAAGACCTCTGGAACCGGTTTTAAGTGCAACCAAAATAATAAAAATATCAATCTCGTTTAAAGCGTTAATATCACATACTGGTGCTACTTTTATCTGCTATCGTTGCTAATAATCAATAGTAAACTAATATTTGGATTTAGCTGAGGCAGAATTTTCATGCATGCAAATTTAAAAAGATATCGCGAATAATTTGAACCGCTATAAAAAAAACCAAACGAGAAAATTGCCTCCAGAAATTTTCGCGATAATCTCTCGATAGAAGTTGAATTTCGAGGCTAGCGATTGGATACCTTTACACAATTTTCGTGATCATTTACAAAATAAGAACTATATTTTTAAAGAAATTTCATTTAACTAGGAAATGAGGCTTTATTCTCATTTTTTTAACGCATCTGAAGAGAGCTTACATTGCATCACGAAATTAAAAATAATCCTCCCCGTTCCGATTAGATGAGGCACGGCCGGTTTTGAAACCCCTTCGTAACCATTCCCGACACGCTAATTTCCCCACTGCAAATCGTCCGGTAACATCCACTCGTTTACGGCGACAACAAACGAATAGAGAAAAATCACCGCTCCTTAAAAACAAAAAACAAAAAGAAGAACGTACTTTTTTCTCTCGTCGCATACCTCACTGCAGAGACGAACGTGCGAAAAAACTACGGGATATTTGGCAACGTCGCCCGATTTTTTTTATTTAAGCGAGCGATGAGATCCTTCCATAATTCACGCGATTGGAAGATGCCATACCCTCAGGAATGACAACGTCATTGCCAGATTTCTTCCCCCCTCAACACCTCAAGCAACGCTCAGCACCACCTCGAACCGGTGAGAGAGAGATTGGGAGGCGTGGGTAGGCGTGGACGTGGGAAGGATCGAGAGGACGCGGTAAGGATTGAGGTAAGCTTGTATGGACGAGGTCCAATCCTTAGAAGAACGCGCATGTGTTCCGCCCACGGCGATACAAATGAACACCTGTAACTCGCTTCTGAGAACGAATTAGATAAGATTCTACGAAAACGTTTTTTTCCGGAGAATTATTGTCCGGTTTATTGTGCATGAAACGGGAATGTAAAAAATAATCGGTGCAAAGAACGTTGCACAAACTTTCTTTTTATCCGTGCGATTCTATTCAACATTTCACTGCTTACGCTGTTGTACGATCAGCTTTGCTGATGAGTTTAAAACACTACTAATTATAATGCCATTGGACGCTATATAATTAAATTTAGAGGTATAGAGCTTAAGCAGTCTTGTTTATGACAAAAGAAGCAATAAAATGACGGCTTTTAAATAAAGCCCTACCAGCCGTTTTTTGAGTAAACCGATATTATGTTAAAATCGGCTAGGATGAACCACAGTGTTTCTGTACATTTACCTCCCAGTTGCACTGAGCTTGAAAAAATAGAAAACAAATTCCTCTATGTTAAACGAACTCTTCTCACATATTTTCACCGAGAAATAAAAAATACCAAATCGCAATGTAATTCACTACACCAACTGGACTTCATAGTGGTATTCTTGGTCATTATAAAAAATTGTTAGGAATAAAAACGCCATAATTATAAAAATAAATTTAAAATATGAATATGAATATAGCAATAAATATAGCAATAAATATACATATATATACATACCTATATAAAAAACAAAGGTAGCATATATTTTATTTTTGCCACACAATCATAAAACAAAGGATAAAGAGACTTTTGTGATATACTGCACATGATATCACTGCACGATGCGATTCCTTACAGAAAACTTTATATTCTACATATAAATACATGATTTCAGAGGAATTTATTTTAACCTTTTGGCCCTCTGGAGGCGAGCACAGACAAAAAAATCCCAAAAAATCGCAAAAAAAACGTTTTCTGATTCTGCAGTATCTAAAACGTTTATATTCATCAAAAACTCGAATTAAAAAATTTTCGCTATCACAGTACTTTCTATACCTACATACTTCGCAAATGAGAATTGAGCAATTATTTTTTAAAACTAAACATGATTTTTTATTTTTTTAAAAGTTTTCTTCGAATAACGTGTGCTTGGTACCTAAGTGCCGAACGTGGCCAAGTTGTCGTTTTAAAAAAATTGAACTGCGGTGCCTAAAAATCATATTTGAACTCCCTACTGAGTATTTAATTTCGTCCTATTTCCTTTACGTCCGCGAAACAAAAAACCCGTCACGGTCTGCCGTGCAAGTCGGCGACTCTCGGCCTCATAGTGGCGCCACTCGCTCTCTAGTAGAAAACCTGCTTATCATTCGACATGCAGCACGTAAATTCCTTTGTTTCTATCCCATTATGAAAGACTAATTTTTTCCTCCCTCACTGTAATCGCCGTCGCGAAATCAACCCTTCGAATTTCTCATTTGGCGAACGGTCTCTCGATGTGTGCCAATCTCTCGCGGCCTTCCGTTTTGAAACTTTTTTTTTTTTAAACCCTGGTTTTATGCGTCCCGTGTCCTGGAGTCGCCCTCACGCGATCCGAACAATTTCGCCGCGTCTCCGATCACCTTTCGCAACCCAACCACAACGTTGCAAAATGCCCTTTGTTTAGAAGAAAAGGAAAATTGGCGGTGATGATGGGAAGAGGGCGACACGGATGACCGAATGGACGGACACGGAGGATAATGAGAATGGAGGGAAGGGAGAGGGAGGGAGGGAGAGAGAGAGAGGTGGGGAGAGGGTGGTGAGGAAGAGAAATAGGGTACGAGGATAATGGGGAATGATTGGTAGGCAAGAGTTGAATAGGAGGAGGGGTGGACGATAGAAAGGACGTGCAAAGAAAGGAGATAGGATATATAGAAATAGAGGAGAGGAGGGAGAGAGGACGAGGAGAAGAGAAAAGGAGTAGGGAAGAGGAGAGATAGGGGAGGGGAAGAGAGGAGATGGGGGAGGGGAAGAGAGGAGAGAGAGAGAGAGAGATAGAGAGAGGAGTGAGGCGAAAGACGAGTAAGGAGAGAGGAGTGATGGAAGAGAGGATAGAGTGAGAAGAGGAAAGAAGAAAGACGAGGAGGGATGGAGGAGAGAAGAGGAGGGGGATATGGGAGGTAGAAAAGAGGAATGAGGAGAATAGGCGATAAACAGATGAACGACTTTATTAAGGGCGAAATTGAAATTGTATATTCTCTTCTCACAGAGAGAAAAAGGAGAGAATAGGGGAGAGAGGGAGGAGAGAATGAGGGAAGATAACAGAGAAGAGAGAGAGGTGAATAGGGGATAGAGGAGGAGGGAGAACGAAGGAGAGAAGAAGAGGAAGGAATAGATCAGAGTAGAGAGAGGAGAATAGGGGATAGAAGAGGAAAGCGGGAGAGAGAATCATAACAATCCCACTTTTATTGAGGGCGATATTTAGACAACCATGTCCATTCTTACGTAACATCTACATCTACATGATACCCTGCAAATCACCAGACTGGTGGGTGGCAGGGGGTGCAGCACACCAAGCCCTACCTAATAACGTCCCTCGTGGGAATCACTCTCCTGTTATGATCCCGTATGGTCCTTGGCAAAAACGAGCTCTGGTATCGCTCGGTCCTACAGTCGATCTCTCGTATTTTATTCTCGTGATCGTGCCTGCCCATGTACGTAGGTGCCTCTAATATTCCTGAGACCTCCTCTAAGAGAACTTCCGACCTAAATTTCTCCAGAAGCCTTAACCTAGCGCTAATTCTGCGATCCTCTAGCGATATCCAATTCAACTCCTTCAAGAGTGATGTGACGCTTAATTTTTGCTCATATTTTTGCTTTACGAATCTGGCTGCTCTGCGTTGGATTCTTTCTAACTCAAGTATCTGTCCCTTTTCGTACGGATCCCATATGCTGAAAGCGTATTCGACCTGAGATCTGACCAATGATAAATAACACGTTTCTCGTACCTGTTCTGTGCTACTTCTTACTATTCTGCCTACGAAGCCCAATTTCTTATTAGCTGCGCCTACGATCCTTCGAATATACATATTCCACGATAGATCACGACAAATGGTGACTCCTAAATATTTAACGTACTCTGCAGATTGGATATTTAATCTATCAGTTCTGTACTCCGAGTCTAATTCATTGTTCTTACTCTTCCAGAAAATCAATAGGGAACATTTGCTGTGATTAACTTCGATTTTCCAATGTTGACACCATGCTGAAAGGGCGTTTAAATCTTCCTGAAGCGATTTTTGGTCATCCTGACTCGTTATCTCCTTATATAAAACGGTATCATCTGCGAAAAGTCTTATTTTGCAGCGAACTACCGAGCAGATATCGTTTATATATATCAGGAATAGCAGTGGGCCAATAACACTTCCCTGTGGAACACCTGATGCGACTTTTACCGGGTATGAAGATTTCCCATCAATAACTACTATCTGTTTTCTGTTGGAGAGGAAGTCTTTTACCCAACTCACGATATTAGGGTTTATGCCGTACTTTCCTAGTTTTCCTATTAATTTATTATGGGGTACTTTGTCAAACGCTTTTTTAAAATCAATAAAAATTGCATCAACCTGACTGTTTTTCTCTCCGCATTGCAACAAATCGTTTACGAACAGGGCGAGCTGCGTTTCGCATGACCTACCTTTCCGAAACCCGTGTTGGTTTTTGCTTAGCGAAGAACGACCATCTAAATAACGCAGAACAGAGCTAACGATTATATGTTCTAGAATCTTACACGATAATGACGTCAAGGAAATCGGTCTATAATTTTCGGGGTTCTCTTTATCACCGCCTTTGTGGATGGGCGTTACGTATGCTAGCTTCCAGTCTTTTGGAACGATACCATGTGCAACGGATTTTTCGAATATTATTTTCAAGTAAGGTGCGATTACCGAGGCTAGCTCTTTCAACACACGCGCGGGTATGCCCTCCGGCCCGGGAGACTTATTTTGCTTAATCGACTCTAGCTGGTGCGCGATACCTGTTTCGGAAAATATCAAATCTTCCATCGAATTTCCCTTATCATTCGAATCTGGTTCCTCAAACTCGTTGCTCACCGAAGTAAACGCTTTCTGAAAGTGTTCATTTAACAAGTTTGCTTTTTCCGCGCTATCGTGTACTACATCACCTGCCTCCGTTCTCAATGACGTAAGAAGAAGAGTAGAGAAGAGAGGAGAATAGAGGAATCAGAGAGGAAAAGAGGGGGGAGAGAATGGAAGGGATAGGGGAGAGGGAAAGCAGATGAGGAATGGAAGGGTTAGAAAATGGATCAAGAGGGATAGGACAGTAAGGTAGGACATGGGATGGGGGAATGGGACACTATAGGATGAGGCAAAGAAAAGGGAGAGGAGAATAGAAGGGCCGTTGGGCAACAGGGACCCAAATCGGTCTGCGTGATGACCTTGGGTAGGGCACGTCCCACGCGATACACACGCGGCCCAGGGCGTGCATCTCTTTCGCACGGGTAGAGAGAGAGAAAGAGACAGAGCGTGCCTTACTGACGCAAAGTCACCAGAACGCCTTCTGTTTTATTTATCGAGTTTCCAGCTAAGTCAAACATAAACTATCGAGGTTAAGGACACGCATCCTATTTCTTTCCAGCATTTGGGATCCTATCATTGGGCGACCTTTTGATGTCAAGGAAAGTGGCCAGTTTTTAGGGGACCACGCTAATTAATTATTAATTTTTTTACGAATCTCGTTCGCAGGACGATTTTCGAAGGACTTTTGGGAGGCCATCTAATACTGCTCTACAGTCAATTTAAGACAACATTGGGAGGTGAATACCAGAACGGAATTACCATGTGATTTCGCTGGAAATGCGGTTTCTCATGGAAAGCTCTTTTTTTAAATAAAATACTATGAATTTCACCCGATTCTTAATACTCGATTTCTCGCGAGGAAACTGTCTAAAAATTTCATCCGAAATATATTTTTTTGTTAAAGAGAAGCGAAAATTTATCACAACTTTTGATTACTGTCACGCTAAATTGATAATTCCGTCCAGATGAACAGCCAAAAGGACAACAGTATATTATTTGTACTCCTGAAATACGCATTCTCAAATCCAACGCTATTCACTGACTAGTTGCGCTATTCTATTACACGTGAGTCAAAATAAAAAGAGAGAAAGAGAAAGGGGAGGAGAGAGAGAGAGAGGAAAATAAAGCGAGAAGGATAGAAGAAAAGAGAGAGGAAGATAGAAAGTACGGTGGGAGGTAAAGACGGAGAGAACGTTGTCGTACTGCGATTCCGCGTGTATTTGACCATCCTTCCATTAAAAAAAAAACTCACGCAGCGTGTTGAGCGAGAACAAGGGCCATTCTTTATTGTATGGTCAAGAAATCAGCTCTAGGTGAAAAGTAATAAATATTTTACGACGAGTGTTCGCGAACATCACAAGGATCTCTCTCTCTTTCTTGCTAGCCAATTAAAAAATATAGTCTTCAAAGGCGCGTGTGCCTATTGACTTTGACTCGGAGATTATTACTACATGAAACCATCGCTCGAACGGTGTCTTGTGCGCCACTTTTAAGCTATGACGTAAGTGGAAAATGGAGCAATTTGCCAATTGATTCGGGTTCGGTAAATTTTAAAAAGGGCAAGCGATTCGCTGCTTTTGCGAAAATACGGCAATGGCTACTAGTGCGTAAGGCCGAGAGCTGAACATAAAATTCAATTTATAAAAGAACGCCGCCAACCTTTGTAAATAAAAGAAACGCTTTTTGATACAGTCGTCGATTTATGTATTTAGAGAAAACTTTCCGATGATTCGTGAGGTTATGGCTATAATAATAAGCCGTAAATTCTTTAGGTACCCAACCAGACATTAGGAGGAATCCCACGCAATTAATAAAATATACTGCAGAATAAGCAAAGCCAAAAACTGAACAATTGAGTATTTGTCTTATACATCCTCAACGACCGTAACAAGGTAATTTAAAAAAACAGATGCGCATTTCGGCTACAAAGCAGTCCTCTTCGGTGGAAATTCGCCGAAAGTAGAGCCTAAGAAAAAACGCGTTTTGGTGCTCATGTTGTTTTAATACGTGCACCATCAAGGGCATGATTTGTTGTTTGGAAGTACCTAAGACAAGTAATTACGAGTAATTTTTCAATTTTCTTATACTTAAGTGCTCATTCTTGAATTTGTTCGAAGCCATAAGACGAGCTCGATAAATAAAATAAAAAATGCTTTAAAAATAGCATCACCTTCTATAAATCCAAATCCATGAAATAAATTTTTCATTACTTAAATATAGCCGGGAATTCTATTCCAGTTGGCCCGACATCCATCACGGTCAAGCCGAATTCAGAAATATATGTACCGGTCTGAAGTTGGAATTCGTCTTTTTTTTTTACGTGGGTATGGCAAAAGCGCCGCGTTTAAATATGGACGTGGCTCTCTCGTTTCATCCACTCGACGCGATTCCAATATGACAGAAAAATTTCGCGTTCTAAAATCGTTCCTTTGGCTTTCCGTCAAAAACCGTCGCTCATAAATAGAATCCGAGAGTATATGACGCTTTTTTTCAGGCTACGTACGGAGTCATTAGAAATAGCGCACATTGAAATGTCATCCGAATACGCCATTTGTTAGAATTTCAGGTTGTAAACTGTTGCAAATGAAAGCATTTTAATTTTAGAAAATAAGTCGGGCCATAAATATAAGGAAGAAACAAACGAATGATGATCACACGGGGATGTTTCGAAATTTCGAAATGAATAACTATAACTCACGGCCAACCCAACTTTGCGAACGATATTGCATTCCGATAAAGAGTACAATATTTGCTTAATTAGAATCGTTAATTTCACGGATTTTTTAAATAAGCATAATGTGTAAAATCCGACGTAGGCACGTATTATAATTTATCCGATGCGAAGGAAAACTTCCAGTACTCTGAAAGTGTGGCCATTAATTAAAGCATTAAATCGTGCCTACTAATTAAATGATCGGATAAGTCAAACTCGGCGATCGATTTACGATAAGATACAAATTAATTTTAATTGAGAAGGAAAATGAACACCGGGCGATAATTAATAGTAAGAAAAAACGATGGCAAAAACATTCGCGGATAAATCACCGATTAATTTTAATCAAGTACAATGTACAACTTAAAAACGAACGTTTTATTTATCATTTAAAAAATTAATACGCGATTCAACGACCCGCAAAAATGTAGCCACGTGCTCTGGAATTTTAATTTTTGTTTTGTTCGGCTAAAATTCATTTAACTCGCGCGCAGACGGATAGAGAGAAATACGTAACTGCAAAATATTCAATCGTGCCAACAACTACATTTTTGGTTAAAATGCAATTTTAATTTTAGAAAGAAAGTCACGGATGGGCAAACAGGCAGAAATACCGAAAGAAACCAAAACGTGCATATGTGCAGGGCCTGAGGGAGGTGAGATGGGGCCCGGGCCAGTCACAAATGTGGGACCCCACCCCACTCCGAAAGCCATACAAATAAATAAAAAAAACCTTTAGAATAAATTTTGGGGGTCCCTCTGGGCCCGGGCCAAATGGCCCTGCTGCCCCCCCCCCTCTATCTGGCTCTGCACATATGTATCGCATTTATACCACCACACCTACCATATACGTTTCATCCTTATAAACCTTTTTGTTCTGCTACAATGTCACTTTTAGTATCACGCGTTAAGTGCGAATTAACGGGATGCAGAAAAGCAAGAGTTAAAACGCACTTTTCGAGAGACAAATAAAACTCTCCGAAGAAATAATACTCAAATTTTCAGTGTTCTATAAGAGACTCTATCCACGTTAAAAGTAGTTGAAAGAACCAGCAAAGCGGATGTAAAACCAATATCCGAAAACCAAAGACGACTCTTGGGAAAACCCAAATTATCCCTAGTTTTTTCCCCTACCGAATTTCTCGGAAAGGAAGAGAGCTTGCACGCGGCAGAAAAGTTCAAGGTCGAGAGGAGGACGACATAAAAAAGAGATACTCGAAACCGTGAAAGAAAAAGAAAGGACATCCACTCCGTTAAAAAAAAAGAAGCAGAATAAAGCGAATGAATTGGAAATTAAGGGGAAACGGGGGAAGAAGCTCATTTCTTCCTTCGCTAATTTTAGGCAAACAAACGAACGAAGAAACTCGGCTTTGCTTTGAAAAAAAAAAGAAGTTTTCTCGTAATGTAAGATGTTAAACACTTTAAAGAAACGCGAAAAAATACTCTTAAGGGAATTCTTCAAAACTGAACAGGCGTAAAGAATTGAAGAAATCACAAAGAATGTTATAATAAGTTTATATAAAACATTTTAAATGTACCTTAACTAGTTAAATATGGCAATTTTTCTAATGTTAAAAAACTCATTATATTATATTTATTGGATAAATTCCGTCATAAAAAACTCTGGATATATTAAAATAAAAAAATGACAACGAATTTATTTTTCTAGTTCCTAAAGAACGCTTCCTTAACAACCCGACTCTTGCTTTCACGTCATTCATTTGCAAATGCTTTTCCAAAATGAAAACAAGGAAAAACGACACACATAATACCTCGCACTTTTGTTGCGCTGATTTCATCTAAGTGAGGATTTATTTCTGGCGAAAAGTCTTCAGAGATGACATTCGGAAACAAAGAAGCAGCCTCGAATGGCACGGTTCGTAAAAATTAAACGGCATCTTGCGTCAGAAACCCCTTCACCGCGCTAACTGGCTCGTAAAACTGCTTTAGAGGACTTTTTTCGCACGGCTGCTTAAAGCGAATGTAAAAACACGTCCGCTGTGACGAATTCGTTTGTTTTTCCAAAAAACGTTCACCTTTTCGAGCAAAAGGCTTGCAACTAATGAGACAAAACAGCTGTTTCGACTCTCCATTCCTCAGACGAAAAGATAAACATGTTTTAACGAGACGCTAGGAAGTTTCCCCCGTTATTCTCTATCGAACAGAAATTAGCCGCGGAAACAAGTTTTGCATTATTTCACGCCGATTAATTTGTCAAAAAGTATGTTTCTTGGACTACTACGTAATAATATGGATACACATCACTACAACAGTTTTAGGAAAAGGGACAATAAGGAAAAATAGGATGTCACATGCAACACTTCATCGAGGAAACAGAATGGACGAGAAAAGCAGGTTAAATGAACAAATGGATTTCTCGGAAACTGCGTAAGACAAATGATTCTATGACTCTATTCTGTAAAGCAGGAGGAAAACATTTCTCAGAATGCCGCCCCATATCTCAGAATAAATTAAAACGCACGAATGCGACTAAACAATCATACTTCATCGGCTGTAGATATTCAGGAAGTGCAGTTACTTCCTTCTGTAGAATTCATTTAGATAACACGTGATAATAAGGGCACAGTTAAGACGCATTAAATTTTACTTTTAAAACACCTAAAAAATTTGAACATTCATATATATATATATATATATTCTGAATGAATAGGGATGAGTTTAAACGCCCGTAACAACAGAAAAAGGCGATAAAATCTCAGGCAACAAGGCAGTTGGCGCGTTCCCGAAGCCGACCATCACGTCCTTACACAGATAGCGCTTTCCAGTTATCTCCAAGCCGGATCGCGTATGGAAGCCGGTTAGCAACTCCGCTCGCGGCAATAGCAAGGGTCGACTGAGGCGCTGAGTGGCTCAAAGCCTGGCTATGATTGCCAAGCTAGCCGCGATGGAGCATTGCGTGCTGCCTCTTAACTCAAAACATGTTTTGCCTCCGGCCACGTGTGGCGAATCGGCCATTCGCGAATCGATGATCATTATCGCTGATACGTTATTCGTAATTCCCAAAAAGCACTAGAAAATTCTTTTTTTAGCGGATTTTTTAATAATACAGGATAATTATTTGTTTTTAACATTAATCAGATCTTAAGATCATGTCGTGTAATGGAGCGATCAAATTTCTCCATTATGCAGATTTTCAAAACCTGAGACCATATGCATTTGGAATTTTTCGATATGCTCATCGCTGAGCAACAGCAAAGACCGATAACGAGTTGCAATATAACCCATACTTTTGGGGAAAATATCATGGACATTTTTTGCCACCGTCTAATGCGTTGACGTAATCGCAATAAGTTCGACGAGAGTCAAATTCCTACTGGACATTGAGTCTGTAGCGCTAACTGATGATGTATTGCGACGAGAGAGGAGTGCGGGAGTGACAAAATGCGAGAGAGAGAGAAAGATTGAAGCAAGAAGTTACGACACAAAAATAGAGGGAAGATGTGGAGAAGAGAGCTGCCCCTTCCCAATCCCTTAGACAACCTCCCTCCAACGAAATCCTCCTCGTTTCTCAAAGGATGACATCCTCTCTCCTATTTCCTTCCTACCTCAACCTAATGGGACTGCTAGGAAATCCCAAAAAGACAACGTGATGCTGAGGTGAGATGAGTCCGGACAGGGGAGGTGAGGAGAGGAAGAGAGAAGAAGATGGAGTAAGAGAAAGGAGAGAAGAAAACGGGGAAGAGCGAGAGGGGTGAAGAGTAGGAAGAGATGGGTGAATATAAGAGAGAGAGGGGATGGAGAGAGAGATAGAGAAGGGGAGTAGAGAGAATGGGAGAGGGGGTGAGAGAAGAGAGAGTGGGAGGGCAGAAAGGGAGGAAGAGAGAGAATGGGGGAGAAAGGGGTGGGAGGGAGAAAGGGGGTGGGAGGGAGAAAGGAAAGAATAAGATGGAGATATGAGAGAATGGGATGAAGGCATGGGGAGGGAGATAGATGGAGATAAGCGGAAGGAGAGAGAAAGGAGAGAATAGAATGAGATAAAGATGGGATAAAGGGGATTAGGAAGGTGAGAACGGGAGAGTGCGTAAGGGAGAGTGAAGAGAAAGGGGGAGAGAGTGGGCAGGGCGTTAAAATGGAGCGCTGGGTGGCCCGCCTCGTGCGCGTGCGTGCGTAGGAGAAAGGGAGTACTTAAAACATACTTGGAGACACCGTCTTTTCTCAACCAAGCGCGCATCAACATTCAGGACGGCGCTCGGGACAAACGTACCTGCTCCCTTCCCTGCACCTCATACAAACACCTCCTCCACACAGATTCCATCCTTTCTCTCCTTCACCTTCCCCCACTCCTACCTTGCGACATTTAAACCTGTTAAGGAATGGTCAACAAGTCACGTGAAGTTGCCGTTGATGCCGAACGAGGTGGGAGAGGGCGATCCGGGATGTGGTAAAGTTTCCAGGGATGAGGTCAATGGGAGATGAAAGAGTTTCCAGGGATGAATGGGGAGGATATATCGCAAGAATGGGATTCAAATTGACAGTACGGAGATGGGTAAACCCCCTCCCTCCCCCCCCTCTCCGCGAGTATTTCCACCTCCCCCCCCCCTCTCCGCGAGTATTTCCACCTCCCCCATCTGATTTCGCGGTAAAATAGGAGCGTGTAAGAGTATAACGGTCGCCATGGCAATCCTCGAGGAGTCACTGGAGCTTTAACGTCTCCCGATATGATGTGAAATCTGGAAAATTCTACGGAATATTCATGTAAGCGGTGACTCGGAAGACGAAATGAAAAGGTGTCCCTCTCTCACACTGGTAACGACCGCTGTTTACCTCTTCGCGTTGCCCAAAACACATCCCATTAACTTCTCTCCGGTGACCTCGCTACAGTTTCTTTTTTGTTTTATTTTTTTCCCCTTACCGCGACGCGTGGAAGATTTCGGCCGCGAACGGAGCTTGAAAAATAAAATGAAAACAAGCGTAAAGCGTCAAAAACCAGACCAGACAAAAGGCGAGCATTACCATGAATTTAAATGCTGCGAGTCAGGGCGGAGGTTAACATCGTTTTAAAATATTCACGCGTTCGTCGGGAGGATGAAAAATAAAAAAAGGAAGACGAGACGAGAACCGAACGATAAAACGAGCAATTCTTGTTTCAAAAGTAAACATTCGTCCATACATAACCACGGGTCGTTCTGTTTGAACGACTCTTTCGGGCAATTTAATGGCGGTTTCTTTATTCGTTCTTTTTTTTGGAGAGAAATGTTTGTAAATGTGACTCACACTGCCTTAACTGAAAGAATAAATCTCGACACGCGTGCGCTGACGGTAGAAAATGTGAATCCTTTCTTTTCAAACGTCACTGGACCATTTACCTCGCTTAAGTTAGAAAAGAACGAACCCATAGTAACACTATGGCCGCCGTCTTAAATAAACAGATCGACAATTTGTTTGCAGATGTATATTTATTTGTATATATTTTCTTTTATTTATATGTATGTACTTGAATACATACCTATGTGTGTGCGTGCATTTATCGGTATTCTGTTTCTTTCATAATTTCTTTATTTATAATTTATTTTAAGTTACTTATAATCGCATGTCATAGGAAAATCAAAAGAAAATGTTATTCTGATCGTTTTATTCCGCAAAAATGTTTGATAAAATTAAGAACGTTAAAATATCTTGTGAAATTTCAGCAGCTTAAGAGCCAAATTTTAATTTTTCTTCGTATAATAATATTCCGCCAAGCAAAGGCATTCTTAGTGAGATATATCACCTAATGTAATTGAATTTTTAATTTTCGTTTAATCATTTTTTAGTTTCACGTGTTATTGGGCTATATCTCCTTATTTACCATTATATTAACCATAAATAAAATAGATAGACGATGAAATGAGACGGCACAATGAATATCTAACACCAAGATCTATCAAAATCTATACGAAAGAAAATGTTCTTCGGTAATGTTGGCCACATGATTACACCGAGAGTGACGTCAGTGGTTCAGGTCAGGATAGAGATATTCGAGCAATCGAACCTTATGAGGTTCAGGCGAAAACGAAAGACGAATACGAGTAGACGGAGCAATCGAAAGTCGCAGAGAGCTTCCTCCGAGTGTCACATCCAATAAGACCAAGAGGAGAAACGGAATTTGCCAGAGAGAACACGAACCGACGAAGGAAAAATAATTTCCAATTTATATTCCGTTCGAAACAATCCATTCACGGTTGGGCGGCTCCTCTGAGAATGACTCCCGGAAATCGGAAATTATTTATTTTTCGTAAAAAAAACGACACGTTCTCCGTCGCTTCTTCCGTTATGTTTCCCGGGAGGATGGAGTGCAAGTGGCAAGTTGTCGCGGCGAGAAAATAAATACAGCCTTGACAAGCGAGAAGATTTTCGCGCCATCGGCATATGACGAGCGCTAACTAATCTGCTCCAACACTGACACAGCTTATAGCTTATGCCGTACATAAATTATATAGGTGACACTGATAGCCACAAAATGGTTGATCAAACTTTCATGAGCGGTTGAACTAGTAAATTGGCGCCATTTTTTTTGCGCTAATTCACTGACGGTCGGTTCTAATTTTAGGTGTGACGACGGTTACTCTTCGATTAAAAATGCCCGTTTAGTTTACCGTACAGTTTTAGAGCTAAAGCAGTTATCTACAAGGGTGGACCTTTTTTTATCTTCGGCGGGCTGCATAGGAAGTTGCCAATGCTTCAGCAGGCTGAATTAGACTTTAAATGGGAGAACCTAGAGGTATAATAAGTAAATATCAAGTCTAAACTAGTATTTTATGGTTGACATTTCAATATAATATGCTTCATTGTTATAATTTGTAATAAGACAAATTAATAATTCCTGCGTTAAATTTTACGGATCTATTTTTTGCGGAACAGAGAAACAGCAATGAAAAATAAGTTACATTCCGGCTTACACTCACACTTGATCGTTTAAATTCCCTCCATACCTTTGCGAATCGGTCGAAAATTTCCTTTACTCACCAAATTGTTTATCTTTTTCGGCATATTTGTCAATTCTCCATCTTCAATGCTCGCGGAATGCGAATTAGTAAAGCATACTATCGCGAAACCGGCTAAAATTCACTTCTATAGTAACAAATACTGTTAATTTTTCCGCAGAGAAAGTGTTCCTACGGTCTGGGCTACGGTAACGAACTCACCAAACAAACGAAATGACAGAGTGCGTAAAAAATAAATATTTCATTACAAAGCCCTTACTTCGAGAAATCCCATATAATAGCATCTTCTGAAGATATTTAGACAGGCAATTTATTTTCCTCGTTTTAACTTATTGTACTTACACCATCAATGGTTAGAATATCCGCCCGGTGGAAGACCCTGGTTCGATTCCCCGTCAAGGCAACAATTTTCTCCTATTTTTTCAGAAATCTTCATGTCCAGCCTATCTGTACACAACTACACCGACATTAGCATCGTAATTCCACAATGATAAACTTCGGAGGAATTAGGTTTTTTTAATCCCTCACTTGTCTAACAGGGTGAAAGAACCAAAACAAAAACAGATGCAATTTAAGTTCCGCATAAAAAAAAGATGAATGGAAATATATGCGTTGACCCTTTACTTAACCAGTCGGCGGAACTCTTCAACGCCCAAGATTTTTTTTTAGCGTTTGTTTTTTATCGCCGGATTTTTCCTCCTGTCGGCGAACCATTACGAAGACACACAAACGCACGCATTCGCATACACACACACACACACGCCCAATCGGGCATAAACTATGGGCGGAGGGTATCCAGGTGCCTGCATTAGCTTATACTTGCGAAATGACTCGATCCCTGAATTGGCTTAGACTTGCGAAATTCGCAAACTGGCTTGTCCTTTCAGAGGGGAGAGGAGGGGAGCAACGTAAGTGTGGTAGAAAATGGGAGGGCAGCAAATGTGGGGAGGGGAGGTGAAAAAGTGCCGTAAATCCTTCCGAACAATGGAAAACGCCCTCTCCCCCCCCAATGAAAAAAACGTCCCAAATGCGAATACTTTCGAACGCTGACAACAATTACGCTCTTTCGGATAAATAAATCATAGCCGGTGGCGTGGAAAACGTCGGGAATGATTATGATTAATGGCAGCTTTCGCTTTTATTTAAAAAACCAACGTAGATGCGTGCAAAAACAAACCCAGATGTTTTCCTAAAACTACGTGCGAGGAAGAGACCCATTAAAACTGGGCGTTTTTCTGGCGAATGTACGCGAGATAGAATGATGCATGGCGGGCCGCGGGCGTTTTTTATTTTAATCGCTCAGATTTCCGAGCGAAATGCTCAAACTAAGTGGCCTAACCTGCCAAATTTTTCCCGCTTTAATGTTCGTTTTTTTCCGGGTCATCGCCCAATGTGGAACACCCGCATATGCGCCGTTTAAAACGCGCGGAGGTGAAAAAGGCAATAACACGGAAGTTGGGACTGTTAAGAGGAGGCCGTTGTTTCACTTTAAAACCGCGTATAGGTTTTTCGAGATAAATGCCCGGCTGACCTTAAATTTTCCTTTTAATCACGTCACCGGTGACTACACTGGACCAGGAGACATCAATGACCTCCGACGTGATCGAAGCGTTAAAGCAAGCATGTCAAACTCGAGGAAGCAGCAGGGCCCGTTTCGAAGCGATGGATGGTTATAGAAGGGCCGCATTAGCATTGCAGTTGTTTACTGAGGGCCAGACTTGGCAAAATAAACTTTGCCAAGAAGATTGCTCTCCTGTTTTCCTATTAAAAACAATGATTTGCAGTGTATTGTACCTCAGTAACTAAAAAAGAATCTTGTCCTTTCCATAAAAATAAAATATATAAAACTTTGAACGGTTTAGTTGAGAGAAAAATGATCATTCGGGCCGCAGTATGACTGCGTTAAAGTCGACTCTGACAATCTGTACGGTTAAGATTCTTTCGAAAAGAACAGCTTTCTTAACAGAAAATAGAATGCTAAGTAACAATTTCGCCTTTAATAAAATCATTTTAATAGCATATAGTGCAGCGATTTTCTCCGCACCGACGCACTTAACGAAGGAAAGGCGATACTCGATGGATGGGCGTTATTCGTCGCGTTTCTTCGACAAGTGCTTCGTTAAGTGCGTAGGTGCGGGGAAAATCGCTGCAATAGGCTCCATTGCTCTGCGACATCTTCAGGTCAATGAAACTTAGGTCGTATTAAAGTGATTTCTCTAAAATACAATTGTTACCAAGTATTTTATTTCCTTCTTTCCACATCCCGGAATCGAAAAAAATCACAAAGTTGTGCCGAATGCTATTAGCTTCAGTTTTCTTAAGCTTATGTTCTTGTTCTTAAAATAAATAGCTTAGCAGTATTATAAATAAAATCAAATTAATTTTAATCGCATTTTTTTCAAAGAGTTTATTGAGACTTTTTGAAAGAGTAATTAACGGTACACATTAAGCGGATAGTAAAATTATTTTCGCTGAAAAGTTAGTGTAAAATATCGATTAACATTACCTAAAGATGTAAAATGAAATTATTGTTAATAATTATTGAAGTTGTGAAGTCTACAGATCGTAAAAAATTTCAAAGAAATTAGTGTTACTTTTACGGTTGAAACATTTCATAATCTTCTCCATACTCCATGTGGGAAACGACCTACATTGCTAGCACTTCGCTAATTTGTCGAATTCTGCTAAAATAAACAGAAAATACCCCTTTGAAATACACATCCACGGAAACATAATTAAGAAATTATATTTTTGATATTACCTTATTATAGATGCAAATGCCAACTCGTCTAATTCTAGAATTATCGGGTGGCTGAGGTATTAAATGGACAGCCGCTATTATGCATATCGGACACCAACAGGGCCTTGGAATATGGAGTTAAGAAAAGACAAACTCCTAAGATGTTTGTTTTTTTTAATCGTAACCGTTAATGACATCCAGAAAGGTGGAAAAGGGAGGAAGAGTGGGACGAGGAGGTGAGCGGGGAGCGTTGAGTTGCCAAAGCATTTAACTCGAAGGCGGATAGGCGGCGCCTTTTTGTCTCCTCGAGGACTGTCGTTATGACCACCAACGCACGATGTCAATTGTCTCTTCTCATTGAAGCCATCAAAACTTTTATGTCCACAATTTTGCAAGGCCATAAAAGGGGTCTGCGACAAAAAAAAAGAAGGCAGCTCGCCCGACGCATTCTCGCGGCACCGCCTCGGGAAAAAAACGGATCATTTGCTCTGACGCGACCATAATTGTGAAATTAAATGTCGCAAAAAGCGCGATTCCCATGTAAGTGAGGTGAGGACACTGCGTGGATGCATTTCACTCCGGGAAGATATCGTTTTAGAACCCTTTCGAGAAAGCAGAAGTTAAAACCTTAAGGCAGATTTTCGTTGTCCCCGCAGCCCATATTTCCAGTCATTTCCGATTTCACGCCCAACTAGATTTACACGTTTGGCTTTTAACTTCTTATGGTATGCTCATCCGAATAAAAGACCAATAGCGACGTGGCGTTCTAGATCTCGAGAGACATTATGTGAATTCACATCTTGCTAGAGTAGTTTTGTGCCCACGTTCACTCCGTTGACGTGTAACATTCAGTATTGAGATAAACTGCCTAGTCAAATACGTCACGAAATTCATTACTTTTATTAATAAGAGGCTGTGAATTTATTTCTCCAAACGTACATAGATCAATTCAAAATGAGTCACGAGGTACTAAAGTATGAATTAATCTTTTTTTCACAGGAATTTAAGCGTAGGTATTAAAACAGAATTTATCGAGTGGGAGTTTTGGGTATGATAATCACCTATTCACTCCAAGTTTAATTATACACTTTATAATTAAAATATTTAACCATTATCGTATAACATTACCCCACAGATTGAAAACTTTACCTAACCGCGCATTAAAATACGATTCCACACACAACTCTCTTTCAAGAATAAATAAACAAGCTTATACTTGCAATGTACTGAAATTGCATTTTGATTTTTTAAATTTAATAAAGCTCAACTTATGCTCGGAATCCGATTGATAACCAAGTTTATTTCCGCAGTAACAAAACAGTTGAGAAAATCAGTACCTAATTCATTTCAGTTAAAAAGCAGTCTTACGTCGTGGTTAGCCACTTATCAGGAATACATAAACACATGGTTTCTCTTTTAGCACAAAAAATCGGTTAATTACCGCTAATGGAGTTTGGTTTATAGCCAGAATAAATTCAATTAAGTTAAGCATTAGTTTGTAAGAAGCCATTATGGCATGAAATAAAATGAATAAGCGCAATTTTCACATTACGTAATTTATACTAGTCACAGCATAATAATTACGGCGTTAATACCATAATTACGGACTTTGTATATCTCAGCCATTCCGTTTTCCTTTCACTTTCCAACAACCAACCTTTTCCCTCCTCTATCCAGTTGACGGCTTTGCATTCACTGTCACAATTCCAATGAGGGATATTGTTATTAATCAAGACTCGCGGTTTACTAAGAGCAGAACTGTCAAAAGTAAAGAGGCTTTCGAAAAACTTCTTGTAAGAAAACATCACATACAAACTTCTCTCGCATCCATCATAAAGAGACAGTCCCTTTAAGGAAACACACATCTCACTTTAGTCACAACGGCATTAACCAATATTAACACGCGTCTTGAACGCATCAAAGAAAAAAATAGTACAATATTTTCAAGAATCGCATAGGAGCAGGCCACGGAATACACGGGCCGGTCAGAAATTTTCCAGTACAAGCTTATCGAATTTCCTACTGGTTCCAAAACCAAACCGCGCTTTCTGCGAACTACGAAAAAAAAAAATAAAGCGCCCCAAATTTCCTCACATCCTCTCGCTTCCGCTTCAAAAAGTCAAACGTCTCGGTCAGATATTCTTAGGGCACTCAAAACGAGGATGAGGGCGATCCGGGTACGCAAACCGTTTTTAAACCCCCGGTTTATTTCCACAGGAGCGAGGTTAGTTTTTAGAAAGAAGGAATACAAAGCGGGAAAAAATAAGGAGTGGGAGGGAGACGAAGGATGAGTGGATGAGGAGGAAGTGGTCTCATTCCATGAAGATATTACACGAACGCGGCGCGGAGAGAAAAAGGTACACAAGGCTCCACTAAAACGCGGGGGACGAGTCCTGAAAAAGTTCCGCGTAATGCGAAACCGTGTTACGTAATCCTGACTTCGCATGGTAAGAGGGTTGGTGAAGTTCCATAACCGTTCATGGCATCCTCCTCCTGTCCAAAGATCCATACCCTCTCTCTGATGTTCTTATACTGTATGTATTTTCGGTTATCTAGGCTTATAAACAAAATACTAGGGTACTCAAAAACGTTTCTTCGTCGCTCACTAATATGGAATCTCATCAGTGGCGTAGCAAACTCTTGTGGGGCCCCTGTGCAAAATTCGATTTTGGGGCCTGTATCATTAATTTTATCATGAAAGATATAAGATGTCAGGGGCATTTGGGGCCCCCCTTTGGATGGGGGCCCCGATGCATTGCACCGGTTCGCTACATGTACGCTACGCCTCTGAATCTCATCCCAAGACCGAGCAAACCGCGTTAACGCGGACAATAATTCGTGTATTCGCGTTGTACGAATTTTGGTGTTAAAAAAACAAACCGTATGCAGAAAATCCGTGTAGCAGATGATCCGTGTAGTAGCGATTACGTGTCCTAGTGAAACCATATTGTAGGGAATCCGTGTTGAAGCGAATCCTTGTTGAAGCGAATCCGTATTGTAGTGAATCTGTGTTGCGGCGAATCTGTTTTGTACTATATCCGTATAGCAGCGCATCCATGAAGGAGTGAATCCGTGTAGTAGCGAATCCGTGTAGATGTTAATCCGTGCAGTATCGAATCCGTGTAATGAGAACCCGCGTCATATGAGAATAAGGTGTATTTCTTACTCCAGGAGTGAGACAGAGAATTCGCGGAGTATGCAAAAATAGCAAAAGTTGTTTCTAAAAAGGAGGAAAAATGCGAAGAGTGAGAGAGATGGCGAAGTAAACTGAGGAGAAGAATACGACTATTTGGAGGGATTCGTCGTTTTTCAGCGCGGAACAGGATTGGAGGTTCGCGAGTCGCAGTTGGAAATTACGTTTTAGTGGCTGAAGAAGGAGAAGTAGAGACGGCGCTTAAAAAAAAAGACTTGGAAAACAAATCGAACGCCCGTTGAGCCCGAATTTAACCTCATTAGTTTTTTCTGACGTAATATTACGACGTAATATTACGTTCTGCTAAGGGACACCGTAACGGCCACCGACGTAATATTAAGTCCTTGGCACTCGTCACAGGGATTTAGCTTTATTGCATTCAGTTTAGAATCGAACGTAATAAATATTATAAGACGCGAAATGTTAAAAGTTGCATGTTAATTTAGCAACTACAGTGTTTTAACCTAAAATTATTTAAAACTTTAAGGTGTTGAAATTCAAGCCCGGTAAAATGAAGAACTCAGGAGACACGGTGAAGACAATGAATAAAATTGGAAAAATACCTCCAAATCACCGTAAAGGCGGTAGTACTTACGTGCCAAGGCACAGAAGACTCGCAGGATCACTTAGGACGCGCGTTTCGACAGCAACGCTGTCAATTTTGCAATGGACATTGCTGAAGATGACAGCGTTGCTGTCGAAACGCGCGTCCTAAGTAATCCTGCGAGTCTTCTGTGCCTTGGCACGTACGTACTACCGCCTTTACGGTGATTTGGAGGTATTTTTCCAATTTTATTCAAGCCCGGTGTTTTTCAACTTGGATGCAGCAACACGCCGGGATGCCGCAGTTTATTGTTAGGGTTGCCACGAGAGACAATATTGAGTAAATAATGATTTGGAAATATTGTTAACTATTATAAACTAATGATGATCATGAAGTATCAATAGATGAATGCATCCAAAGTTGGTGATGACCATATATAAAGTGGAACTTCTAGAAGTCGAACCTCGAGGGAAACAAAAAAATATTCGACTTATAGAAAATTCGAGTTATATAAGAAAAATAACATGATAAATATTTTGTCCTGTAAAATGAAATAACTATGAGTTATGGAAAATTCGTGTTATAGATGTTCGACTATATGCAACATCGTTACAAGGTGAAGGTGCCGAGGAAAACCATCACCACTCGAAACATAAAACGCAATTCATTTGCTGATGCAAAAGAAAAAAGCAAAAGCACACGTATTTAATGGCAGATTGAAACCATGCATATTTAGAATAGTATCATACATTTACACAAAATTCCAAAATGTTTATTAATTCAACGAAAGCAACACCCCATGTCCCAAAATTTGAACTTATGTAGGGGCGTCCACTTTTTTCGTAGAACACTAGGGGATTCCAAATCTCAGACAAACATTTTGATGCGGATGGCGTTAGAAACGGCGTTAAGTGAAGGAATTTTTTTAAAAACGTGGAGGTAATAACATTTTAACTCGGCGTAAAGCGGAAGGAAAGCCGACGTGGCTTTGCCAGACTAAATATAATCCTCTTGGCAGGGCGACCAACTTTGCGGATTTTTTCCACCACCTCTTCCTAGCCAGACACCCCGCTGGAAAAATTAAGGTTTTTGCTGGAGTGGAGTGTCGAGCATGAGACAAGAATGCTTTTTTTATAAAGGAGATGGGCGAGAATGGAAAAAGAAAGGGGGAAGTGTCGAAAGAAAGGGGGGTCTAGATTCAGCGCAGTGACCTTGCTACAAAAGAACTTCGAGAAAAGTTGTCGACTTTAATCCGTTGCAAATGAACAACTGACTGTCATAGCGGGCTGCTGTTGATAAAAGAAACATTTAATTTGCCTTTTTTCGTGCGATAGCTAAAAACGCCGCGACATTCTTGGCCGAGATTTTCTAGGAATACATAGTCGTGTCGAAAGACGATATAAAAGGTGATATCGATTATAGCGCTGGCTCTAAAACTGCGGTCCGCTAGGATGTCTCAGCTGTTTCTTTTAAGCGCCGCGGAAAACCTTGTTAAATAAATAAATAAACTATTTGAAAATATTGATGTCACCAGAATAATAATCTTTCCTCGAATAAGTAGATTCTAATCTAGTACTAACAAATGAATCCGTCCAAATGTTGTGTTAGCCGAATATAAAAATACACAACCTTCTTTGAAGGAGGGAGTGCCGTGGAATTCTGTTTATATTTGAAACGGTGCCGCGCCTACAAAAATGTCGGGAGAAAACTGGATTTTAGTATAGAACGTTATCGAGGTTCGTCTTTTCAATAAGGGATCATAACAAACGAACCTATAATACCAGTGAAAATCTGTATGAATAATTTGACACATTACACCCTCCTCCACTCACTAACATGGCGAATTCGTGTGTAATATCTGGATGTATGTAACCTTACTTATCATTTATTTCTAGCGAACGATGTGCATGTACAATATTTTAGCAGTAACAAAGCATCATTATCAAATCTAACCATCCCGTTTACTCGATCTTTCTCTTTAGACAAATATCCAAGGAAATTTGTTTTCAGATTTAACGCATTTCATAGCGTTATATATTGATTTTCAAATAGCTAGGATGATAATTCCACATAAATTATTTGAAATTTGCGAATTAAGGTCTCTTAAATAAACTGCAACGGAAGATAAATAGCACACTTATTTTCCTGCGAAGGCCGTATGGTAAAAATTGGAGCATTCAACCTTTATGCAGGATGACCTATAAAAGAGTTAGTGTCGCATAAACATAGTCCATATCCGAGTTTAAGCATTAATGGGGTCGAATATCAACCTTCCACATCGTAAAATGCTTTTGTCCGCTCTGCCCGTTAAACGGACGGCGACTTTTCGAGAACGTTGCCAAGAACCGAGGATTCGATTAATCTAACGGCTTATAGGAAGCCTTAAAAAAATTGGATGCATTTTAGGGAAATGAATTTCGTTGGCCTATCATGAAGGCATTTTTTATAACATTACGAAACAATTCTATGTCGAATGTAAACGTATAACTTTTCATATTATTTCTCGTTGAACGCGTAACTTTTGCATGAAAATGTGTCGACATATTTAGCAGAGTTGGATGGATCTTTCATCTCCAAGTTAATAAAGTCGTGCGTTTGGAAGCCATTCTGTTCGTTTCTTATTTCGGAATCAATTTTCCTATTTATAATGCATTCAACATGACAAAACGCAAGAGCTGTCACTGGGTTGTCAACAGGTTACAATAAATATTACGTGAGAGATATTTTAAATGGAATTTTAGAAGAGTCCATTTATGCTATTTTGTGACAGGAGTGAGATCAGCCTCTACAGAGGAATACTGATCAACCTTCAAATTTTACAAATAAACTAAAAACTTGTCGAGAGCATTTCGTTTCATAGATTTTAACGTCATAAATTTCAATGAAAAATATAAAATCTTAATGAGAGTAATAACATTTTGATACAACTTGGATGACCCTATAATATTCACTAATATTTCTATGCAAGGCTACCGAAATTATGGTCAACTTGCATGGCCTTCTCGTGATAGACGTAACCTTTTAAATAATGACGAAACGTTAAAGTTGACACAAACGAAGGTGGAAGAAAGACATAATTTCCTAATCCTAAAGAGGGAGAACGTGCAATAAAATTCGATAAACCAACGAATGATTACCGAAATAGGAAATTCTCTAATTGTAAGACGTAAAACGAAACAATTGGATTTACCATAAATAAATAAAAATCAACAAAAAATGTATCAAGACTGGAAAATTTTAATTCTAATATTTTAAATCATTTTTAATAATTCCAAAATAGTCAGTTCTCATTAACTTTAAGTTGGTTTGCGATAAAGTGGTAAATGACGACGTGGCTACTTCGCTTTATTCAAACAATTAAATAGTTCCGAAAATGACCACATGATGATATTACTTTAAACGTTAACGTTAAAATTCAACGGGAATGGAAAAGCGAATTACTATTTCACGTCCAAATGATTTACTCACCATTTAAACTCAATTAATGACGATGGCATTTATAAACGGCATCTGTAAAGTGAAAAATTAACATTTACTTTAAATGCGTCAACTACGTCCTCGGTAATCACGGCATTTAAAATTTTCACGGCTGCAGTTCGCATGTTTACAATCCCGAACTATAGACTTCGAAGTGCATATTGGCCCTCGTAGCAAAAATTTCATCATATCGATAGATCATTTAACAAAACGACTAGAGCCCCGAGTTCCGTCAACATTCACCCAGCCACGGCTACCCTTAATGTAAGTTCGTTGGCGATTCCGCATTGCAGACATACATCACTTAAATATTTCGCTTAAAAATTTCACGTCCATTCGTGTCCAACCAACTCCGAAAGTCGAAAAAAATAAAAATCACTTCACCAGTCGTTGGTTTCCATTAATCCATAACGATCACCTTAGGCGAAGAGAATAAAAGATTTTAAAAAAAGGAGGCGAGTGGGGCGATACACAAACACATTCCTTTACCTTAAAGTAGCTCGGAAAATGTTCCGCAGACATTTTTTCCCTAGCGAGAAAGGGCAAGGGCATAAACGTAGCGGAGAAAAAGGGGAGCTATACGAGTTAAAGGAGTGAGAGAGGTAGGATAGGAGGAGGGAGAGGAGAGAGGGAGGGAGATGAGAGAGGGAGGGAGAGGAGAGGAGAGGGAGAGGGGGAGGGAGAGGAGAGAGGGAGGGAGAGAAGAGAGGGAGGGAGAGAGGGAGGGAGAGAGGGAGTGGAGAGGGAGGGAGAGAAGAGAGGGAGGGAGAGAGGGAGTGGAGAGGGAGGGAGAGGAGAGAGGGAGAAGAGGAGAGGGAGGGTGAGAAGAGAGGGAGGGAGAGGAGAGGGGAGGAAGAGGAGGGAGGAGAGGGAGGAAGAGGAGGGAGGGAGAGGGAGGAAGAAGAGGGAGGGAGGGGAGAGAGGGAGGGGAGAGAGGGAGGGGAGAGAGGGAGGGGAGAGAGGGAGGGAGGGAGGGGAGAGAGGGAGGGAGGAGAGGAGAGAGGAAGGGAGGAAGAGGAAGGGAGAGGAGAGAGGAGAGGGAGGAAGAAGAGGGAGGGAGAGGAGAGGGGAGGGAGGAAGAGGAGAGAGGGAGGAAGAGGAGAGAGGGATCGAGAGGAGAGAGGGGCGGGAGAGGAGGGTGGGAGTGCGGGAGAGGAGGGCGGGATTGGGGGAGAGGAGGGCGGGATTGGGGGAGAGGAGGGCGGGAGTGGTGGTGAGGAAGGAGGGAAGGAGAGGAAGGAAGGAGGGTGGGAGAGGAGAGGAAAAGGATTGAGAGGGAGGGAGAATCAGGAGAACAGGGCGGGAGGGTAGAAGAGAAGGTAGGAGGGTGAAAGGTTGGGAGGCGAAAGCATAGAAGGTTATGAGAGATCTGGAAAGACGTACGTTGGAAGAAAAGTTTCGTGGTCCAAGGAAGGCAGCAAGGAGCCGTTAGGCAGCGCACTGGGGCGGAGGAGCGTAGAGAGACAACGGAGGTGGAGAGGTTCGAGAAGAGTGGGTCGGAAAAACAACGTAAAGTGAGATGGAGAAATTTTATGGGTGGGTGAGGAGGAGGAGGGGAAGGGGATGGATGGGTGGATTCGCGGGTGGGGCGGAGTGGGGTGGAGCGAGAGGGTGGAAGGAGTGGCGGTTGATATAAAGGTCAGAATAGGGTCGCGAAGGGTGGGACGTGGGAGAGGGGGTGGTATCCTTTTGGCAGCTGGGGGGCGAGCGCATAGATGCGTCCCCTAGCAACACTATTCCGTCCTAGTTCGAGCCATGAGGTCGCCAAAATTTTTATCACGAGGATCACAAAATATCATTGTAGATGACTTTACTGGACTACGTACGGCATTTGAAATCACTGGGCGGAATACATCTTATTCTTAGATATATTTGCGCTTGGAACGAGTAACGCGACGAAACTAAAATATCGAATCACGCTCAAACCATATTATTTGGATTGAAATTGCACTGGAAAATCTTACGTTAATAATCATATATTAAGCATATAGATAAGAGGTGCGAATAGTCTATGTACCTCCGAATACTACGGTCGCGGGTTCTAATCCTGATGTGGGTATGGATGCTTGTGATTGTCTTTGTGAAAGCTTAACAGTTCTGTGTAGAATGGCAGGTTTAACGTTTAAGAACTAAGGTACTTTGTAAGTACATTTTATTTTTCGATGCGTCAGAAATTCGCGTAAGCTTTTGCTCACCGTAAAAAATGTTATCATCGGAGACTGCTTAGAAGGTCTCGCAATTTAACACAACGCACATACTATGTCTACACAACTCTTTTCGTGGTTCAGCGAAAAAGAATATGGCCCCAATTTTTACGCGACAAATTAAAAACTGCCGGCATTAAAACAAAACTCTTTTAAACGTTTTTCGAGTGCAACCGAGCTCGCAAGCTGTATACGACTCCATCAAAAGGCGTTCGTTCGCCCACGTTATATAAGCTTCTTAACCAGGTTTCGCGAAACTTCCAAAGTCCTTTGGGGATTTTCGCCCTTCATTATTTGCACTTTCTTTTGTGATTTGTAAATAATTTTCGACAACCATTTTTTGTTTTTCTTTCGGTAATAGTTTTTCTAATACTGGCCAACTTGGAATTTATATATAACAGATCGCGGATTCCTTTCATAATATTCTGTGCCCTTAATTAACACAAACCGCCGTAAGTTTCGCCTAACAACCGACTCGTACTGGATACCAAGGTCCTACAGAACAGACGTAAGAGAATAATACGGCCCATTCTCACGCCGCTCACGTCCCTTATCCTTCGCGGGACTCGAACCGGCGACCTTGCCTCCGGAAGGCTGGAACTCTCCTCTTTTTTCACGGCTGCAACGCCCTTCGCTTAGCAACAGGAGGAGGTGAGCTCATATTGCATCCTTACGACGCCGGGAGGTAAGAGGAGAGAGGAAAATCGAGGAGAGATAAATGAGGAGAGGTGAGAGAAGGGTGGTGGGACAGTGTATTCACCCTTGACAGTCGGAAAGGAGGGAGGGAGGTGGAGGGAGGGAGGGAGGGGGATGGAGGGAGGGGGAGGGGGATGGAGGGGGAGGGAAGTGGAGGGAGGGAGGGAGGTGGAGGGAGGGAGGGAGGTGGAGGGAGGGAGGGAGAGAGAGGAGGAGGGAGGGAGGGAGGGAGGGAGGGAGGGAGGGAGGGAGGGAGGGGGAGGGAGGGAGGGAGGTGGAGGGAGGGAGGTGGAGGGAGGGAGGGAGGTGGAGGGATGGAGGTGGAGAGGGGCGGTGGAGGGAGGGCGGTGGAGGGAGGGAGGGGGAAAGGTGGGAGGAAAGTCACGGGCGTCCTCTAGCACGGCGCG